>JARGYA010000097.1:0-449190 GCA_029204335.1 Mycena vulgaris
GCGTACGGATGAGCTGAGTGCTAGACTAGTATCAAGGAGATGGGAAGGAATACATGACATCGCATGCAGGCGACTGGGGCCTTCCAAAGCGGCCGACTTCGAGATTGTTTACCATTGTGTCTCTTATCGAGAACAGCGCGACAAGTCACATGATGGGTCCAGACCCTTGGATGGGGCGAGACTTCTGTAAATAGACACGGACGAAGTGAGTTGCCGACGGCCGAGCGTGCCTACGCATCAGAATAGCTGTGCCGGTTAAACATCAAATCGCGATGGCACCGGCACTTACCGAGACAAGTGGAACTTTGGTCTATCACAACAACCAGACTAGCTACAGGACACGGGGAAGGTGTCCACAGGTAGCCATATCATAGACGATGAAGACTGACTGCTCGGGACGAGCACTAGACGAAGAAGACGCCAGCTCGGAAGCTTCCGTTCGATTAACCAATAACTCTCAAACCGATCGAGTACCAAGGAGAGCTCTGACTCATAGAGCCGACGCGTGGCCAATAGGAGTCAGGGGATTCCCTAAGATCGTCCCGCGGCTCCACGCCGGGACGGAGTGCTTTCCGAGGTGTAGTAATAGATGTGTTGTAAAGTCGAGATCCCAGTAGTATAAAAGCACGTAGTTTAGAGAGGTTCTAGAGCAGACTGCCCGACGGTTTTGTGCACAACTCGCGTGCATAACATCATTTGGTTCATCTTGTTCACAGGCACATCGGTGCTGTGGCTAGGATTAGTCTTTGACTCTTCTAGAGCAGACTGCCTTGGGGTTTCGCGCACAACGGTGCAGTGACATCACTCGGTTTACCTTGTTCACATACGCAACGGCGTTGTGGCTCGGAGTTGTCGTTTAGCTCTAAGACCCAAGTGACCGTTATCTCGAACCGAGTACTGTACCTTTGGCAACGATTGGATTGGATTGGATTGTATCTGTGATTGACTGTGTGACTGAATTGTGAATTGTGTGGACTCTGTCCAGCACTGCGGGTTGTATTGTGTGTGTTTTGTGTTCTGTGATTTGTGTTCTGTGTTGTGTTATATACTGCGGTCCTGCAGGAGTGTATCGAGTCCCAAACCTGGAGAAATCCAACAAACCCGTCTTAATTGACATAAACTCGCCGGCTACTGGCCGTTATTGCCTTAAAAACCCACGAACCCACCGCTTGTACGAAGTCTCGAACATAGCGCGTATTGCTCGACTTTGGTTTCACAACCCTTGTCTATCCCACTCCCCTGTTCTCTGAACAGTAAGCGATCTATTGACCTAATACTTGGTCTTTACCCCCGAACACCCGCGATTATCATTACTCATAAAGAGGAGGAGTTGTTGTTTGATTGATTGTTTAGTTGGTTATATTGGTTTAGACCTTTATCTCGGCTTCATAGTTATCGTTCCACCGCACCCCGAGTACCATCGTATCATCTGGAGCCCACCGCGAGGGGTAGTAGATTGCTTTCACAAACCGGGTGAATAGCTTGTTGACCTTCAACTTTGTTGAATCTCAAACCTCGAACACGAACCACGCGCTTAACAGCTAGTTAAAGCGAAGGCTAGCAGTCCTGTCCTCAAATAGACGGAAAGCTAAGCAAAACACGACCTCTTCTGACGAAGAAGAGTATCTGATCAGCTGGCAAACTGCGCGGATCACTGGAACTCCAAGGCCGAGACAACTTGATCACAGCTACGGTGGTTTGTCGTTTATCCTGATCATTCTGATGATTTGTGTACAGACCGTTGCCCACTCTTATTAAATGGAACTATGAGAGACTTGTTTTGTGCCTCGGTGTCTTCATTGTTCAGGGCAGAATGATTATCTAGATTCTAGAGCGACAAAAAGCAACATCCCATCAGTGGGAAGTGAGATGTGGAGCACCGATGAAGGCTGCTCCACCTGGCTCCACGTTGTGGTGTATTGCCGGTCCACTTACCCGAGAGTTCCCACAGGCGCCACTTTTGTCTAGACAAAACCACATCTTTTCTTATATAGATAGACTAGCAGTTGCTCGTGCTGCGCCACGGAAAGGAGCTGCATCTAATTAGTGTTACCGGGGTCAATAAAATCATTGGCCTAATATTTTGAATATGTGAAAACACCACCCGTCGTCAACCTTTGGTTGACTCATCACGGTCTAGTGAGCGATTCAATTTCATGCCTTCATCTCCGCCTTCATCTTGTGCCGTTTGCGCTAAAATTGCTTACAATTGCCTGCCGCTCTTATATTCAACAGCGGCCTTCATACTCTATTCCAAAGCTCTGTCTTCATTTCAATCTTCGCTTATATCTAGTTGTCTCGCTTGTATGAAGTTGCTTTGCCTTCCTTGAATGATTTTATTATAATTAGTATTGGACTTAGCTAGGTCGGGCCCTGCCTCTTCATCTTGGGTTAAGGAAAATTACAGCCTTCATCTTATTCAGCTCCTCAATTGCCGCTCATGAATTCAAAATCCCTCCTTCACCCCGAAATTTGGCCTTCATTCCGCAATTCTATCTCCTTCCGAGTCATCTTCTCCTGATTCTGGGGGAAAGGATAACTTTACCCTTCATCCTCCTTCCAAATAGCGGCTCCGTTCGAAATACTCTTTTTTTCCTCATTGAGATTAGATTTTACACGGCCTTCACCTGCCCGCAAATAGATGCATGTCAAATTATATTCCACCGCCTTCATCTTGCTTGCCTGTCATTTCCCCGGCTTACAAAAATGAGGTTTATGCAAGCTCCACCTGGCCGCAGCGTTCAACATCTCGGCAGTTTATAAATAAATAAATAGCAACTCAGCATACACTAACTCGGCAAAAGAAATGTCACATAGCGCTCTCAGTCATTTCTGGGCCGAATTACTCCAAATAAAATACTGGCATGAACTTTCATCAATTCCATGAGGATACACATCATTTAACCCACAACCCTTCGCCTTTTTTCTTCCGGAATAAAATATTTTGGCCTTTTCTGAAAATTCGAGTTTGTGGAATCGACGTGTATGCAGCAGTCATGTATATGCCCTAAAAGTACTTCAAAAATAATGCTTACCCATGATTTATTTCACCGTAATTGAAGCTGCTTTGAGCCCGCAATGTGTCATGCAAGTTGGCCATTTTGAGCATTTTTGACTCAAAATGGCCCAAAAATACTAAAAATGGACGACTTGCATCCCTTGCCCTGAGTTCAAAACACCATATATCCAGGTCAACCAAGGCATGAGTAAGGTTCATTTTTCGAGTACTTTCAGACTATGTACACCATTCCCGCATACAATATGATTCCACAAACACAATTTTTCCCAAAACACCGAAATACTTGATTCTGAGAGAACAAATGCGGGGTGACCCAGATTAAACTCCATATCCTTTCATTAAATTGCAAAAGGTTCATGATAGCATCTTATTTGGAGTAATTCTGCCCAGAAATGACCGAGAACGCTAGGTGACATTTCTTTTGCCGAGTTAGTGTATAAACCAACTTTCGGATGGCGGATGTCGGACATTTGAAGCTCTGGGATCTAGTACAGTGATCCCAGACACAATTGTCTCGTCTCAGACAGATAAGTCGATTCCTTGTCTTATATCTACAGCCATCTCGTCTCGGCGAGTCAGCTAGGCTGAGTTCAACCAGGAGCCGGAGCAGACGTGAACAGCCGAACATTATAAATAGAAACTGAACGTTCGGGTACTCAAAATGCGGTGGAGCTGTGGATTGGATGACATCATTTGGAGCGGCGACAGCCAATCAAATCTATCCTGAGACACCCACGACTTTTCTTACATAGATACATAGATACGCGAGATGCTAATCACTCGCGCGATCGCACGGAGCCACGTCTCGTTTGTGGTTATATTACACTACGTGGATAGACGCCCGCTTTCCTATAAAGGGCGGCGATTCAGCGCGGGGTCACAAATATCCCACGCGCAGAATGTTATACAAGCTCATCTCTAGTGCTATTCTCCTTCTCGCCCTCGCACAGGGCGTCGCTTCCTCTCCGTCACTCGGTGCGCGCCTGGTCGAGTGTATGTCTAACAGTTTACATTGATCACGATAAATCACTGATCATGCACTTGGCAAAGGCGGCCCCGGTGTACGTGTTTGCTTCCTTTAATTCTAGTGAGCTAATTGCTGTTGTTTCGATCGCAGTTGCCAGCCTGTGAGTATCATTGCTCGCGGTTCTTCGTCGAGTTAGATTTACTGATCCTAGCCCCCTCACAGGTCCCGGTGCTGATCATTGCTGTGGATCTTGGTGAGTCTCTCACTTACATGAACAAACAAGAACCTTGAATTGAAATTGCGACAAAGTTGTGTGGCACCGCGCTCCACGTTGTGTTGTTAAGCGTGTCCAGCGGTCAGGGAGGAAGGGTGAGATATGGAAGCGGTATACCTCACTGTGTTCCTGCCGACTCTGTTCGAACATGCCAATCCCGAACTGTGTCTCCATGAACCGTCATATCACCTCAGCTTGCCAAACCGTTGTATAATCTGGCACTCAAAGTTGAAAGGACACTGCCAATGAAAATGTGTTTTCAACTTATGTGTCATTTAACAACCGCAATATATGAGAACCCACGCGTAGTGCCTTTGATCTGTGGAGCACGCGCGGGAAATTGATCCCGCGCACATTCTCCGTTCTCTTAAGATTCTCTGCCTCTTTCATTTGGATGTGTTTACCCTTATCCCCCCTTCAAGCTCATACTACTGTACTATTTCGACCAGATGTTCAGGTGACGGGCGACATCCAATTGTTTCAAGGTCTTTAAAAATAACTATAATTCAAAAGTGATTTTCTCAGCTATCTCGGGGACCAAAAATTCTCAAAACAGTGAACATTTGGTCGAAATAGTACAGTATTGGGCATTCTGTGCTTGAGTGGTTCAAAATTTCACACTGTTTACACTACCTTCCTGACCATCATTTACTAGTCTCCCGTAGACAGACACTTCAATACTATCTGATCCCATACCTCGATCATATTGAATACTACTTGGTGGAGAAGGGCCGTGGCGTTACCCGGCAGAACTCGCACTTATGTACAATTTGTATTTTTTATTTTACAGCTGCTTGAGGAACTTAGGGCGCGGCCGATTTTTCATCAAATTTTGATGTTTTCACGAGAACCGCTGTTACGGGCTCAATTCCCTTCCGATTCACTTGAAAGTAGAATCAGTCGATTCGTATTTTCATTCTGGAGGGCCTTGCACCCCGGAATAAAGCGGCAGCGTGAAAATTGCCTTTTTCGGCAAAATTTGAGGCTTCTACGCAGAACTGCTCTAGTGATAGATGTACTTGTTCAATTGACCTAATCTTTGGATATGATATGTATATATGTCTCCCTGAGGGCTCCAAATACTCTGACTGCGAGTATATTCCAGGGTTCAAGTGTAATTCAGGATCCAATTGTACCCGCTTTCTCGATACATGCTAAATGCGAGGCGTGACATGGAATCACTATCCGAGACAGTCATGCACCCCGTGGTATGTGTGAGCATAGCATGTCGAAAAATTAGGTCGATTGAACAAGTACATCTATTACTAGAGCGGTTCTGCGTAGAAGCCTCGAATTTTGCCGAAAAAGGCAATTCTCACGCTCCCACTTGATTCCGGGGTGTAAAGCCCTCCGGAATTCGAATTCGAATCGAATGACCCTACTTTCAAGTGGATCGGAAGAGAATTGAGCCTGTAACAGCGGTTCTCGTGAAAACATCAAAATTTGATAAAAAATCAGCCGCGCCCTAAGTTCCTCAAGCAGCTGTAAAACCGGATCTGCCGCCACGCTATACACCAATATCGCTAGTTACTGTCCCTCTTGTACAATTCCCGCTATCTTTAGTAGTGGGTTTTGTGGTGTTTTGCTCACGGAGTTTCCTCCAAACTTTTGGCAGGGTTTCAGACACTTCTAACACTTGTCAATACTTGCCTGTATTTGGTTGAACATTTCCTTTTATAGGCTGATTTTCGTTTGCTCTTCTTTGGTTTTCATCCTATTTTCAGTTTAATTGCTACGCTCCTCTCCGTCCCACCATCCCTTGATCCGCCCTATCCGCTGATCGACTCGCCCTATCCGTCCGCTGATCGTCCGTGCCTGTGCCACTTTAAGAAGATCTCCCGGTTCCACCTGCGGTCCGCTTTCTTGTCCCTCATGTTTCCTTCCATCGCCCTGTCCACTTGGTGATTTTTGCCAACAACCCTCGAACCCTGCTGGCTCGTCTGCCTGCGCCCTTTATATATGACTACCTGTTTGCTGTCACCGCCGGTCCCTACGGGCCATTTTCTTTCCCTTTGAATTGCCACCATGTGTCCTCTCTGCATATGATGTCGTCCTTGCTTTGGACTTGACTGCCTACCTGTGCGACTCCCTGGTGCATTCCGGTTACCGCCCGGATTCTAATTTCAGTTCTTGGTCCTTCTTCTCACCCTGTGCGTCGTCTTCCCCCCCTTTGATGCACATGGCTGAGTCTTCAAAGATTTGCCATCCACCGCTTCGGGTGAGTCCACTGTTCTCCGCGTGGCACCGTCTCTGTCTGGTTTCGATTAGTCCTGCTTCCTCCTGCAACCCTTACCTCCCATCTTTCAGTCTTCCGCGGTGGTAGGTTGATTCGTCTCATCACCATATATTATTCTTACATATCTGCACTAGGTTCTGCGTCTTCGCGAGCCTCGCAGCCTCATGTCTCTTCTCGAATTGCCTTTCTCAGTCAGTAATCATTCTTTCGTCCTCCTCATTCTCGGGCTCACTTCCCTCTCGTTTCCTTTGTCCAGTTGATTCCTCTTCTCGGGTGCCCATCGCAGACGGTCAGTCTTATTTACTTTTTTCTTTTTGAGTTCCATCACTCATTTTCGTGTATTAGGATCCTCGGGTGTTCCATCTGTACATGCCCCCTCTTCCTCCAGTCTTTGTACGTGTCCTTTCTGTCGTGCTATCCGATCCGTTCTCGTGCCTCGCTTCCCGCACCGCCATCATATTATCGTGATAGAACGGTCCCCATTCCTCCTGGTCGCGCAGTTGTTGTGCCTCCCGTTGATCCCTCCTCCAGTCAGCGGTGTTCCCCTCCTCTCAGTCCTGATCCTTCCGACTTGTTCTCGGCTACTTTCCTTTTGCCCCGTGACGATCTGAACATGTTCAATATGAGCGGCGAGTCCTTATTTACTGTCGTTTGCTTAATTCCGTGAAAACGCGAAAAAGTTTCGCGGCCTCACGTGATCGTCGGCAGACAATGCCGGATAGTGCCGTGCACCTGGAGTACTGGGAAAGGGATTTCGACAGGAGTTTATAGCATTAAAAAGCTGATAGAATGTTCTTCGACCCCGATACCTTGGAAATAAGAGAGATTTGAACATTTTCGAACTTCGGCATCGTCTGCCGACGATCACGTGGCGCCGCGAAACTTTTTCGCGTTTTCACGGAATTAAGCAAACGACAGTACTTAATTTGCTGCTACTTCATCAGTTATGCCCCTAATAACCTCGGAGGCTGCCTCTCTGTTGTGTCCGTCGAACACATTATCATGGATATGTCTCAATAAACTTGTTTATACCTGTATTACTTCGATATCGTCGAAATTCAAACCATTCGTAATGTCCAATTGTGTTGAGATTTTTTGCGTTCATGCAAAGGAGGAAGATAGATAGCGGGCCTTGCCGCGCAGCGGGCTACCCAGATTATCGTATAGTCTATACATGAAAAGACAAGAGACACAGCTTTTTTTGATAAATCACCTGATAGGTCACATGAGTTTCCCCACGGTCTCGGAATCCGCCGTGTCTGCGGCGAACCCTGGAACTCGGAATCGGTCGTGTCAGTGGCGAGACTCGGAGTCCACCGGGTCGTGGGAAAACTCAGGGAGTCGACGGTGAGGTGAGGCGGCCTTTTTTCGTCCGCGGTGCTTCGATGGTGATCTCATGATCATGTGCCCAGCTAGGAGTGTACCTCCAGTCCCCGACTGATTTGAGGGGAGGGGGTCCATGCATGTACGGATGGATCTCAGCTGATTATCGAGGTTAGAGCTCTTCTTTTCAGGAGCATGGAATCATGGGAGCACGGCATCCTCCTCGCTCATCCATGTTCACGCACCTGGGGTAATATTCCACCGTGGCCGGGGTATGTTGCCCAGCGCTGTCGTGTCGATCCTGTTTCCACTGCCGCCGAGAAGAGGCGCTCCACCTTTGACTGCCATCCCCACCCCAATAAAATACCCATGACCACTGCCTGCTGCAGAGCTCCCGGAATATTAAGAACTTAAAAGCGAATCTGTTATTAGCGGAATCCGCGCCTACGTTGTAATATTGTGTAAGATGTCCTCGGGCGGCGATGAATTAAATTCGGAGGCATGACATCGTCGGATGACTAGTGTGGTTGTTCGCTCCATATATGGATTTTGACGGCACGTATACTGGGCAATAAATAGGTCTCCATCCAAACCGGAAATGGTGCTCATAAATTTGAGTTACTATGACATTAATATGGACAGTACTTTGGCAGCTAACGTTGGGAGGACCGAGGCCTCGGAAAATCAGACATAGCTCAGAATGGCTCGCCCAGACATCGACGTCCCGGAGCTGAGGGTACCACCCGTAGATGCAAAACAGCATTCCTGGTACCGACTTGGGTACCACGTCTCTGTCCAAAAATTCTGGACCGATTAGGCCGAAGCACGTGGTCACGATCTAATCTGTTCAAAAGTAGGTTCGGAGCAAGCCTGCCTCCGCACCGGCGAGCCGGTGACTCTCGGAGAGAGGCTTGGGCCAAACTACCAACAAAAGGGTGATGTGTTCAAAAGCATTTCTCTCGACCATTTCAACTCACATTGCCAAGGTCCCACTCGATGATTTGTTCATTGGATGTTCCCTTAGAGGCTTGTATACCTGGCCTTGAGATATGACCCATTGTTAGTGTAGCACACCCCAGATTTGAACGGCTTGATGCATTTCGAAATTTGGGCAAACAATTTCAATTATGTCGTAAATCTATTGATCTTATGGGCCCGATGGAACCGGTACATGATTTTGAGCAAGTCCCCCCGCAATTTCCAGCCCGAAAACTGTGCTGTCCTTGCAAGAATAATCATTTTGTGCCTGTGTGAGGTGGGTCACATTATGTGACATGCGTGACTCAGTCCATCCTCTTCATATGGGGAGCAGTGAAATATCCAGAAGACTGAAAGATATGTATATTGACCTCTATTGACCACTGGAAAAGTTTTGGAACGAGGAAAACTTGTTGACTTTAACCGATGAATTACATCAAAAACACTGTTCAGTCTTGTCCTCAGCCTACAAAGCTCGTCTGAGTACTTCTGTCCTGGATAAAAGTTGTTTCACCATCATAAATGAAAACAGAATTGAACTCCCGGTTCAGACTTTTTTATCACACCAAGAATAAAGCCGTACAGAGACAGCTTGATTGTTCATTATTGGTAAACAAGCTCATGTTTCGGGCCATTTCCTGGGACGCCCAGGAGTTCCAACGGAATTCTGAGCAGGCTACGTCATTTTTACACTTATACTCTACAAACTATTAACTTATACTCAAGGAATCAGAGCAGTTTCTGAGGCAGGAGAGCGTGCAGAACACATTGCCCTTTTTCTTGATCTTGGCACAAGCCCCTTTTCGAAATGCCCTGCGAAGCACGTGCATGTCATGTGAGTTGAGAAGGCGGCTTGATCCGAACCTAGTTCAAAAGCGCTATCCTGTTGTTTCAGGTTTTTTCGATCACGCAGTAAGTCCCGCGACCGCGCACCTAGGCTGTTCCTTTCTTGGCCTCCTCAAAAATACTTTCCTATTTTTTCGATCATGCGGCAAATCCCGCGACCACACAGCTAGCCTTTCCCTTTCCAGGCTACTTGAAACCGCTTTCCAACTGTTTCGATCATGCGCGAGTCCCGAGGTTTGAACCCTCAGTCAATTGGCTTGATTTTAGAAGGTGTCCGTCTGCATCCGCGCTGGCTGAATATCTCTGTTTGTGAGCAACTATTGCGCCTGGTCAACTCATCAGCTCTGAAAGGCTCAGCTGTCCCTGTGTTCACTGTGCACCAAGTTCAGCCGTAGGCAGCGGTGCTGCTTGATTTCACCAATGACGGACCCACCGGTGTTTCTGAAGCACGCGGAGCGTGCGTTCCAGCGGTAGAGTCATATGTTTCCTTTATTCAACACCTGTAAGCAGGGTAGGTCCGGTAGGAACATCTACATCATCTCTTAAATTATTTATGTCCGACAATATTTTCAATCACATATATATTCTATAAATCTAGTCCACCCCTGGATCCCATGGCCTGATAGAGGGACCAGGGATGCGCAGAGGGCCTTTAGGAATTCCCGCGGGTCGGGAAATGCCGAACACACGGATCAGGGCCGGCATCATTTGCCACGTGCTGCGGCAGCTGCGGCTTGCACCTTCACCCCTACGACGGCACGCTGAGTCTTGCCGGGACCCCCGTGAAATTGTTCGACTAGCGTCATCTCCCAAGGAAACATGGTTAAACCATCTCTGGCTCTCTCGAGAGAAGGTTACCACGGCTTCATCCCGCCGCGGCTCTCCCACCCCTCCTCTTGTTCCATCTTGATAATCAACTGTTCTACAAGGGACAAAACAAGTAATAGCCATTGATTTAGTTACAATAGATCTGGTGAAAACTGAAGCTCCGAGGTGACACACTGCAGATCTTGCCGGCGCGCGGGTGAAAAGGAGCAAAGCCTGAGGTTCGAACCGACGGCCACCCATACTTATGTGTATAGCCACTAAAAAGTCAACAACAGATCTAATGAAACTGACTAAAAAAGACTACGATTCTAACCCTAACCTCAGTAAGAAGTTGTAGATAATTTTTGGAGGACTAATAAATCGGGAGGTCGCGAAAACCGCAGTATCGATAGTTAAAAGAACGATTACATAAGTACTCGTAATCTGAGTCACGGGTGATTCTTCTCCAGCTGCTGTTGCAACTGCTGTCTAGATGTCCTGCTTGTTGTGGGTGAATGTTCACACTGCGGCGTATTCCGCAGTTCAATCGCACAACTGGCTTCTTCCGCAGCTCAAAAGCTTCTAAACACCTTCTGCCTGCAAACATTCCATATTGGTTCAACTGGGGCACTGGACCACCTCCTTCAATATAAAGAGGCTGCCATTTTGGTACCTTTGCCAGGGTTCTCCTCTTCCTCGCTTTCCGCCTTCGCACCTATGTGGTGTCGGAACACTTATGTACAAGGCACAAATGCTTGCCGAGATATCTGCATTTCTTGCTCTCCTCACGTTCAGGACTGCATTCAAACGAGATCCTTGCAACCATTTCGGTTGAGCTTGAAATCCCCTCGCAAAAAAAAAGTTTTGTACACAGCATCAGCTAGCTCTTTTCCCCCGCATCAGATTCCGCGGCTCCGTTGCTGGGACCGTCCTATTTCAACCGGAGTAAATTACTCGCAGTGGCAAAACGATAGCACGACGCGAATGAACACAGTCCCACTCCAAGGAACATCAATTATTCCCAATTATTTGTAAAAATGCACATAGGACTTCGAAATGGAAGTAGTAAACGTCAGATTTGTATCCCAAAATCCCGAAGCCGCCGCTTTTTTTTTTTTGGTTGTTTGGACCAAGGTAGGGCAGATTTTCAGACACCATCAGAAATGCAGTTACTGTGGACCCAATAATCGTGCGCTCGGGCTGGAAATTCGGGAGTAGGTGTATTTCAGTATGGGGAATCGATCTTTGTAGTTGAAACGGACGGACACGCCCACGTCTTTCAGCCGCATCGGGCGGAGTTTGGGGTGAGTTTGGTATGTCGCAGAAAAAAACACTCTATGTTGTTAGGACCTGCGCAAAGGGCATATTAGCGGGAAAATTGAAGTTAGGGTGTTATAATATGGGGGGGGGGGAGGATAGGAGGTACCCTCTGTACCCAAATATTTTAATATCAGTTTTATACATGTCGCAGGTGTGTGCAACGATGAGGTTTTCTGGACACGGAGTAACCTCTAGAAAAAGACACCGGACTGATACAACAAACATAGCAATGGCTACTAAGTCCTATAATATTCAGCTGTACAACACATTTCAATCTCGGTGGTGGAACAATTATAATAGTGTTCTGGAATAACCTGGAACCATGCCTCTATTTCTCCTGGGGAACGTTCAAAGGAGACTCTGGGTGGTTGTAATTTCGGAGTTTATGCATTCACACAATACTCAATATATGCTGGTTGATGGGCACAGGGGGGTGTGGGGGTAAGGTCGAAGCTTGAATAATCCTTTCCTAATGCTACACCTAATAGGCCCACTGCTCCCCACTAGTTCGAAGGGTCACAATGCGCGACTTGGCCGTTCTAGTTAGGATTGATTTGGATCATCTACAGCTATCTGCAATAAACCTTTCAATACCCTCCAAGAAATATCTTCAAGATCCTTCAATAAGTCGAGCAGAGCGGCACGTGCCGCCGCCCTCCCGCCGACCCGCCCGCTGTCCCGCCGTGCAGCGGCGACGTGCATCAACAAAAGCTTGATGTAAATTACTCAAACAATCATGATTAAATATAGAAAAAAACAGGTGCTCGCGGTACCCATCATCGTGACACCGCACGCCGCCGCCCGCCGCCCGCCGCCCACCGCCCGCACGCTCGCTGCCCGCTGTCCGCGTGCCGACCGGCCTGCGCACCGCCGCCGCAAGTGCTCCAGAAATCTCAGAAAAATGACCATTAAAGAGAGAAAAAGAAACTGAGCGGGGCGCACCTGGAGCGCCGCCGCGCGCCCCGCCTGGACGCCCTGCCTGCCGCCCTCGCTCGTTCCCGCCCGCACACCGCCGCCCGTGCTCCAATCCTTGGCCGCTGGACACGATGTTATCATTGAATATGTCCTGCGACTCAATGTGAACAAAGGGGTAGAAGGAAGGCCGGAAAAAGTATCTGTTGTCCTTGCGCAAATCTACTAAAGAAACTCGACGATTGAGGAAATATTTTCAACAAAGTGAGTTCATGAATCCTGGCTCTTGCCACATATTTCAATTTGAAACACTGACCGCCCTCGTGAAGTCATTCAATCACTTGTAGAGAGGCGGTAACAAATGGCCGCCTCTGTTTAAAAAAACCTCAACCAGGTCTAAATGAAAAATTTGTTATTTAGCTTAAAATTGGAGTAAAATTAACGAAGTTCTGCCATGCACATGCAATGGCCCTAAATCGTGTTCGCCAGTTAGACCTGTACACACCTGTATGACAGAGGCACGTTGCTGAATAGTATTCGGAAACCATCCTCTCAGGAACTCTATTCAAGTTGTTGCGTACTCCAGATGGCAAAGAAAAATGTATTGTTTTACTGATGCTACTGAAAGAAAAAAAGAAAACTAAAAGGGAATACTTGTAAGGTAGTCGACCGTGACACTGGATGCCGCAGACCTCGCGGATGCGAACTGAAGACTCTTCTGCACCATGTTGATGAGATGAGACCCGGACCCGGACGGCCCGACCGTGCTGCCGGACTGCGTGGTCGCAGACGCGTCGGTGAAGGTGATGCTGCCGAAATTCGCGAATGGGATGAGGAAGGTGCTTTCCTGGAAGTCCTCTACGATCCATTCCGCGTTTTCGAGACACATCGGCGAGGGGCTCGTGAGACTAACGGTACTGCTCTGCCCGTTGGAGAGGTTCTCCACGACCGCGGTTCCGGTGGTGGTCGAGGTTGCGGTGACCGTCAATTTTATGGTGTCGCCCGCGTTGACGGTCATCGCCATATTGACGCCGGGATTGGGATAGACCTCGGTCCAGGCTGCAATTTAATGAATACATCAGACTCATCAATGCAGTTCACATCAACCATACATACCATTCGCGAAAATGGTCTCGTTGAAATAGGTGAAATCAATCCCGGTCGCCATAAGGCTAGTTTGGCAGGTCATGCCATCCAGTCCAACCCAAGAAGAGCCCCCGTAGAAGCCAGTGCTCGCCCCCCCCGTTGCAGGCCGGAGATGGGGGACAACGAGAGTTCCTGTAACATAAATGAGCAGTGTGAACGACAACGCAAAAAATTGCGATTAATTGACCTGTCACCGACTGGTAGGTGTTTGCTGGAGATTCCATGCCCGCACCCGCCCAGTTGCTACTTGTTAGAACCGCTGAATCTGTCGAAGACGGGGGAATGCTGGTGGCCGTGACGGTAGCAGTTTTGCTGGTGTTGCCGCCGTTCCCGCCGCCCCCTCCGCTGTTGCCACCGCTGCCTCCGTTTTTCCGAGCGCTAAGCAGCTTTTCGGACACCCCGTCTGCGGGGCGGAAAGGGCTAACGAGACGACCAACGCGACGCGCAATGTCGCCATCCAGACGCGAGGTTGGGACGGCGAATACGGTAGACGCAAGAAGTGCGTGGCTGAGGAGAGAAGCGGAGAAGAACATGGTGATGATGGGAGAGGTTTCAACGTCTACCGAAAGATTGAAGGAGGAACTGGACACTGGACCATGGTTATTTTTTCTTGGCCCTTTATGCTCTCCGTTGACGCTTTTGATAGGATGCTGAGTATACGGCATGCCCAGAGGATTACATTCGTCGCGGCGTGGCATCGGATTTGCATTAGCTGAAAACATTGCATCAAATTGCCGCTGATACGTTTATGGTTCTCCGTTTCCCATCCTTCTGTGGCGCCTCGGTGCTCCAGGTAATGCACGATGTGCAAGTGTTCAATTGCATGTTTAAAGACGTGATAATATGTATGGGTATGCAGAAATACATCCATTGCCGCTGCGTTGGGAATGTTGCATCTTTCATCAAATTAGCCGGAGTATATACGAATTTTTTTACGGCAGTTTCTGCGGTGATAGCTGAATTGCCCTCCCGAGATCCCACCGTGACATGGAAAACCAATACCTAAAAGTGGTCAAATAACTTATAGGCCGACATGTGAGACTCGTCATAGGTGTCAGAAGACACTCGGTTCGTCATTGGTGCATCCGATGACCATGAAGGAGGACTTGGCATACTCGTACCTTAAGCAGATGTCCTGATTTTGTATGTACATGTTTGCAATTGCCTCAATTCGGGATTTTGTTCTCAACCACGTTCCAACGCTTCCGTCCAAGGTCACCGAATTAGGCCTGCATTTTCCCCATGCCTATTCTCAGACTATGTCCTCAATCAGAGAGTTCGCTTTTTGGCTAGGAAAAGTGGCTTGCACCCGCGCGGATTGGCTTGTTTCGAGCCTGGGCGTGGATTTGGGTGCCACGCCCAGCATTTTTGCAAGCCAATTTGTTGGCTTGGAAAACCATTCCACCCGCTCGGTATGGGCCAAAATTTTTGAAGCGACTTGCGCATATTCCACGGGATTAGCAGATGGTATACCCGTTCTACAGTGCCCTGTGTGTTAAGTGAGTCTCCCCTTCATGCCTGGGTTGATTTCTCTCATAATTCGGTACACAAATGGTCAATACCTGTTGGATGTCTTGATGTTGTCGGGCTGTCAATCCAATGGCACGCAAGCCTGTTGGCTTCTAGGCATTCCCAGGGCCCATAATATTGGTCAAGACTATGAAACTACGGCTCTTGAGTTCCTTCTGTATACTGTTAATACTTTACCTTTGCCATCGTTGCATCAATTGCGGGTTGTCATGAATGAAAGTGATTTCTTGAATACCTGCTATTCCTTTGCAAGTTATTATTATAATCCTGTATCTATCACTGTTCTGGGCATGTTAGTTGAGCATGGGTGCGGGCCGGGGGGGCTTGACCAAAAAGAATATATATCGAGTTCATGTTATTATGTGGTATATGTCTTGGCGATGAGCATGAAGAATTCCAGAAACATTGAGGAATGGGACAAAAACCAAGGGCTTGAGCAGCGCGGATTGGCTCCAAAGGGCGGGAATCAAGGAGAGCTGGTAAGGCAAGTTCAACACTGATGCAATATCGAACTGACGCAGACTGACGTTTCATGCGTCAAATATCAGTGCTGCGTCAAAATGCCTTTGCCCTACTCATTTCTTTGAACGGTCTCATCCACAAGATAGACTTGGGGTATAGTCTTTGGGGGAACAATACTGCAAAACACCCTAAAGGCTCGTCTTCCGACCGAGTTTCTCGACACAGTTATCAGCAATGTACAGTTGACATTCTCAGCATGCTTGGGGAGCTGAGGGATCAAGTGCGCTTTGTTTTGCGGAGGGAGTCAGGATCATCTGGTATACAATGCTGGGGATCTCTGCCCTGGGGCTCTTGTCGTGCTTGTTGATGGAAGAGGTGAATATGCACAACGCGTTGGATGAAACTTAGGGAACAGGTGCATACTCTGGCAAGGGAGCCCAATTGCTGCATTCGTCGCACGCTTGGTCTCGGTCTGATTTCGTCAACTTGCACAGGCCTTGGGGTTGAAACAGGGGCGGACTTGCCGGGTACTGATAAATAGCTGTCTTCCTCCTCGAATGAAAATTAGCCGTCTTTAGTGGCTGGACCTTCGATGTTCGTACTTCCTTGACAACTAAATCCAACTCTATCACAATCATAAACGAATATGTTAGTAGGAAGATGACCGTGATGATGGGAGTCCTACTATTGATCATGGAGCTCGAAAAGCCAGGTATTGTTTTTTTTACTTTTGTTCTGCCTAAAAAAACATATTAATATTTGACCAGGGGGCCCGGCTCCGCAAATAATACCGTACATATACCCACTGTGTTCCACCCTTCCCTAGACTGCCCTCAGTTGGGGTCTGTGAAACTGAGTTTGGGTAACTGAGATGGCTCACACAAGGTGGGGGTAGCCCAGCACGCCGTCAGTCCAGCTGAGCTGGATCACCTAAACTGAGTCTGTGTAGCTCGCTGTAGAATCAACAGAGTTCAATGTAGGTGACCAGATTGACCTCGGGCTAGCTGACCTGGGCTGATGACACAGACCTAACCTGAGCTGGATGACCAACTGTATCATTTCGACCGAGTGTTCAGTCCATGTTACACGTTACCTAAGGTGTTCACTTCACTAAGTGTTCAAACCGCGTCTCAGGCTGTTACGTCCGGCCAAAGTGTTCATTTCTTTCAGTCGCCAACCAAAGACCTGCAAGGAGTGCGAAAAGGTGATAGCGACAACGGAAATTGTGTTTGAGCACAGTACGGCTATTTCAGTTGAAATTTTTGTTCGGTCTATAAGTAGTCGCTTATTCTACTCACTTACCGGCAGCTGATAGCATACAGTATACCTCAAAAGCTATGAAAAAAAGAGAGAGAAACGCTGGAGTTCATCGTTCATTCCATTTGTCACGTAAAATAAACAAGACGCGGATGATAAATTTTTACCAACTCAAAAAAAAAAATTGGGACCTCACGCTACCAGGGCCCCTGTGGGAGGAAGGGTCTACGCACAATGTCTAGCTGCATGTTGGGGAGCATGCTGGGATCCTGCGGAAGAGGTTTTGATTTGATGCACAAAAATTTCCAGGTTTTGACGGCGGTACAGTTGATTGGAGTAGAGAACCCGCAAATTTTGTATAGGGAAATGGGAGATTTCGCTCACTCATCTCAAGAGTCCGCCAAGACAATGGCGTTGAAGAGTAAGTCACCAGAAGGATCGGCGACAGAGAATGGGAGGGCTAATGTGTCCAGATCTGAGTCTGGGGATCGAGGGCCGCAAGTGGTGACATCGATGATGCACGTTGGATCGGTTGAGGGGAAGATTCCGAAGATTGTGGGATTGAGATTGCCGGGTGCCCAGGATTTCCAGGGATTCTCAGCCGCGACTCCAGCCGAGGTGAGTGATTGAGTTTGGACCAGTGTACGGAAACTATAGGCTGCAATTGTGAGCGTTCATGATTCTCGGAAAAAACGGCGCATACCAGGATATTTTCATCGGTGCTTCAGGGTGTCATTCGTTCGCAACCAAAAGAAAAGAACAATATTAATATATTGTGTGTTGGGAGGCAGAAAGTGAATAGTATTGCGGACTTGAAGTAGAGTACAGTATATGAAGGAAGAAGAAGAGTAAAAAATACGGTATAAAAACGTATGAAGGAGTAGTTGCAAATGTCCAGGGTTCCCAGAAAATAAATCATTGCGGATGGACGGTCGCCCTCGCTCCAGCGGGGGCGAAATTCGAATGCATTCGCAGGCAGTGCGCGGGGTGAGGGCGGGAGACATGCAGCTCCCCGACATGCACACGACTTGTCTCCATGCATCGTCCGTCGGCATGCACCTAACTTGTCCCCGCCGATGAGGAACGTGGCCGGTGCGAGTGCGGGTGGGAACGAGGCGGCCCAGGTGCAGAGAAGAGCGTAAGCTGCAGCGGAGAGGCCAAGGCGGGCGGCCGTGCAGTGCAGATGGGGATGCTGCCGTGGCTGGGGTCATGGAGCATGGGGGGCGAGAGCGAGCGGTGACACGGAAAGGGCGAGTGCTTGTCCTGGGCATCAGTCTTCATTGTCTATGCTATGGCTACCCATAGACACCTTCCCCGTGTCTGTAGCTAGTCTGATTGTTGTCATAGACTAAAGTTCCACTGTACTTGGTAGGTGCCAGTGCCATTGCTGATACACTGACAGCACGTCTGAGAGCGCGAGCTGATAAAATAAATACCAGACTGGCAACTCCGAGAACGGCCGTGAGAATATGTGTGTGTGCGAGTGGGTCAATCCATGCTCAGTGCTCGACTGGCTTGGACTGGCGGCAAAGGGGGGAAAGGGCAAATACAAATATGAAGCATTGGTGGTGCGGCAAGCGGCAATGGGGATGATGAAGAGATAAAGTAGTGTGAGGGCGTGGACGACGAGGGACGGAACGTGAGCGAAGGCAATGAGCATGAGCGACGACGCAGATTCAATGCGGCAGCATACAAATCTGGGCGGAAAGCGGTACAATTCTTCTGTAAAGGAGAACACAAGTGAAATATATATAGTAAAATGTAAATATAAACTAAAAAGAATAAAATATCCTCGAGTCTGTACATTGCGTTAATCTGTCAGAATGGTTGCTAGTGGAGACAATTGGCAGTGTGAACGATAAGCCAATTAAAGTCGAATTTATTGCCAAGAAACTGGCTCAGGCACACGAGAATGTCGGAGATGTCAAGGAGATGTCGTGGAGATGTATTGAGATGTAACCGAGATCGATACGAGGTGTGCGGCGCGGCATGGAGAATGCATGGGGCTTTGTTTGGTGCAAACGTGATCGGACCGGACCGAACCGGAATTCAGCTGATTCGGTGCTTAGCGGTAGGCGCTGCTCATCATCGTGATTTGATGTTTAATCGGCACAGCTATTCTGATGTGTTGTGATAAGGACTGCGGTGCTACGGTGTGAAATGATGATGGTATTTGCGGTGTAGCTGTGTTTGTCCTCTAGGGGTTATATCAGATGGTTTCTAGTTTAGCGAGGGTGGCGGTGGAGAAACAGGTATGTTGGTCCGGATGGTGTACTCGGTTGGAACTGTGTGGTTAACAAAACGGACAGTTTAGAATATATAGAAATACTTGTTCAGATAGGTCAGTGGTGAACGGTCTGAACTCCTAAAGTCTCCTCTTCGATTCGGTTTAACACCTTTCCCCTAGGTGCTGGGCGAGAGACTGAATGTGTGAATCCTCCAAGTCGGGGATTCCATGGTGGCTTTAACGTCGACAAGAGTTGGTCGTACGGCGATGGTGTTGCTTGGTACGTCCTTGCAGTCGTAGACGATTTGCTATGTAGACCTTTACAAGGTTCCCACTACTGCACGACGATGTGTCTGCGTAGGAAGGTGTGCACAGGTAAGGCTTTTCGAGGATGATGAAGCGCGAGCTCTTTGAAGAGGAGCTGCAAGTGTGGGAGGAGAGTAGAGTGCCCTAGAGCAAGTGTGAACTGGTGTGTGTGTGTGTGTGTGTGTGTGTGTGTGTGTGTGTGTGTGTGTGTGTGTGTGTGTGTGTGTGTGTGTGTGTGTGTGTGTGTGATCAACTCTTGTATTGGGGGACAAGGGGCACTGGGTGAAGAGTGGGGGAAAACTCTTGCCCAAGAATTTGATGACTACTGGCTAAAATAGGTGGTCCTTTTATACCTTTTCCGACTCTACACAGCCTTTGGCCCCCGTCACACCATAGACCTTCCCTAGAGAATGATCCCAGCGGATAGAGAGCGCCAATCCCCGAGGATTCGGCTTATAGAATCGCTGTGTCAGCAAATCTGGCGGGATTTGGTGTCAAAACCTCGTTGTAACAGTAGATTCCGGCAGGATTTGCTGACAGACCAGCAGGATTTGGGATGTGGACTCATTGGGTCGTGTTTCAGGCCTCAAACACGTCCCAACATGGATGAATCTTCCTGCGTGCTGTTGGTGTCCGTCCTCTATCCGGCGGGAGCTCGGTGGTTGTCACTTTGTGGGCGGAGTGCGAGGATACAGGCCACTCTGAGGGCATATCCCGGGGGATTCCCATGGGTAGAGCCTGTATCTTGTAAAGTCCGAACTGTAGGTGGTATTCAAGACGTCTGTGGGGTTCGTGGTGCGCGAGCTACGGCGTAATCCCGTGGGATCTTGGTCGTATCGCGCCGTGGTGACAGATGTGTGCGAAATCCTGTGGGATCGAGTTTGTGAGGATGCTTGTAGCATTGGAATTATATGAGATCCCGAGGGAAGAGGTCGCTGGGGGGTGCGGTTGGTGTTGTACGAGGTGGATTCCCGCGGGAAGGGGCGCAGCAAGTGAGATTCCTGGAGGAATATCTAAATGCGGATTCTTGTAGTCCAAATCGGGTGATTGTGTCATGTCAAGTCCGTCACAGCCGCGTTGGTGCGCAAGGGCATACACAGAGCGTATGGGACCCTCACAGCGTAGGCACGCTTGGCCGTCAGCAACTCACTTCGGCTGTGTCTATTTACAGAAGTCTCGCCCCATCCAAGGGTCTGGACCCGTCATGTGACTTGTCACGCTGTTCTCGATAAGAGACACAATGGTAAAAAATCTTGAAGTCGGCCATCTTGGGAGGCCCCAGTCGCCTGCATGCAATCTCATGTATTCCTTCCCATCTCCTTGATACTAGTCTAGCACTCAGCTCATCCGCTTGCACACAGGTACTGATATAATGTAGTTAATCCTGTTCTCGGTAAGTCATACTTTGGCGCCAAGTCGAAGTACCACCATAGGATCATGCCAATAGAAAACCTAAGCTCTGTGACCGTTAAGCTACTCGTTTGGAGCTCCTGATAGCCTCTTATAGAATAGAGAGAGCATGCTTTATAAGTATAAAGATGCAAAATCCGAAAATACACCTGTGGTTTGTACACGGCTTATCCCCATATACGACTGGACCATGAAACAGGGTGTCCACTCCTTAGGGTCTGAACCCTCGTGTTTGACCAAGTTGACCTCCAAATTCAAATTGGCAGCTCGTGTTTGTGCAAATCTTCGGTTTTGCTCTCGTGTTTGCTCAGACGCCAATACCGACCACATGGACACACCTGCCTCGAGGCAAGTAGCACATGTAGCGGGCACCTTGGGGCTGTGTGGCGAGAAATAGTATACAAGAGGACATATTTTAGACACAGTGGTCAGTCAGCTTTGGGGCACTGTTCTCCCCTGCTCACCCAAGTGTACCTTACCCCACAAATCTAAAGTTGATCACCACCACCTCAGTCCACGCTTGTCTTCAGACATTCTACCTTCCTCCCCACCACAGCTCTCCTCCAGAAGCTCGTGCTCATCACCATTGGATGTCCTACTTGCACCACCTTCCTACGCAGACACACCATCTTGCAGTAGTGGGAGCCTTGTAAAGATATCAACTTCGGCAAATTGTCTACAACCACATGGACATACCAAGCAACACCCCTCGCTGTATTCCAACCCTCAACAATGTTAAAGTCACCTACGGAGCCCCCACTTGGCGGATTCCTGCATCTCAGCTCGCATCTTGCACATTTGGGGAAAGGTGTTGATAAGCCGTCTACAAGGCCAGCCTTGCAAACATGCATTTTGCGATCTTTAGCGCGCATCTAGAGTTAGCACGAGACCCGCGTGTGTAACTAAGGGCTAGAACCATACAAATGGTGCCTACTATCAAGGGGATATCTATCATCCACTCTGTGAACGATGGGCGGCCGTAATAGTATATATTCACGCGAATATCTACTATGTTGACTGTTATTTGTTGTAACGACGCGACGCAACCCATCACGTGATCAACCGGTAGCCGGGAACCATTAACCGCGCTCCGGTCGACAGCGGGTTTAACCGGGTCCAGGTCTATTCCGAGTGGCGGTTCAGTCCGCGCTAAGGGGTTTGGTCCACAATAAGAGTAACGAGGGAACCAAGCTCCCAACCAGGGAGTTTGGGGTATCGATAGGAAGCTACGGTTAGTCCGGAGCTAGCCTAGTACGAAACGGGGCGAAGGGAAGAAGAATATTAGAGATCAGTGGTTGTGCGCTCAACAGGAGCTGCACCATATACCCGATCGAAACCAGGGACCATAGGCCCGAAGCCGGGCCAATATGTCAACAAGCGACATAAAGGAGTTCCTAGGAAGCCAATCACATTAAATAGCTCAGGCAATTAGGATACTAGATTTCATATCGTATTAAGTAACATATATCCGCGATAGTGTCATCACGTAGTGTAAGCGTAATTAGAGTAGTATAAAGCTAGCATAGAAAGAGCGAGGACGGCACTGAATCACCACCCAGTTAGAGTTTATCTCGAACAACCAGGCGGTCGCATTTAGGGCTTTGTTCCGGACCCCTTATTGTCCAACGAATATAGGCTTTTGGTTATCTGCAATACTGTTCTGCTTTGAGTTTTATAGGCAGTGACCCCTGTCTTGAGTACCTTGTCCCATAGGCAGTGATCCCTGTCTTGAGTATCATTTGTGCGACTACAGAAGAGTTGGCTCGGTTACGGTATTGTGTATTGTGTATCATGTTGTATCAGAGGCTTGTTGGTCTCCAAAGCGGACTTGCGTCCAAACCAAACCCTACCGGCCATCCACGCCGTTATCTGCACTATAGCTGTGAAGCTTTACAATCAATCAGCGTTGTAACCTTGACTCGTCAAAGAGCGTGTGTCGTATTGTTGATTTGAAGACTTTCCTTCGGAATAAGCTTCGCATACAAACCAATTATTTGAATTATCAAAGCCTAGTTTCCTTAGACCTATACTACAACCCTAGGTCTATAAAAACCCGTCTTTCTCGTCAGGTCACCCTAAGGGGCATACAAGGAGTGTTTAGTGCTTGGGATTTGATTGTTTGAGTGTTTGAGTTGTGTTAGTCTCTCTCGTAGAGCCTGGTTCAGTCTCATTTGTTCGACAGTCGGGTTTTGTTCATATTTCACTTGCAGCCTTAGACCCTGAGCAACCGTTTCAGCGTTGAACTAGAGACGAAGTAGAAGGCTTTAGCAGTTCAGGTAGCTAGGAGACAGCTAACCTGGTGAGTATATTTCACCTTTGACCCCATTTTGCACTGACCATCCCATGTTTGCCCAAGTGCCAACCAACAGGAACCACCAGAACACATATCCACCACTTCCTCCAACCAGATTTCATCTGTATCACCCCCCAGAGGATGACCGAGATACCAACTGAATATGATCCCATTCACACTTGTAGCACCACAATCCTTATCACAACAGGACACTGGACACAATAAATATTAAACAAAGGATCAAAGCAGAAAAAGAAGGGAGGCAAGATAGTAACCAGCATGCGGGACAAGTGAGCGCCAATAACTAAGTAGGGGTATATACTTAACACCATGATGTGAGTACTGGGTGAAGCATTGAAACAACACCAAAGGAGACAGCTCAACTACACATTGCACTGAACCAATATAGGAACAAGCTCTTGCCCCCCACCCAGACCTGGATCCTCTGTCTCTCCAGTTTCTTCCAGGCTTTCACTTGTTGTTTTAATGGCTGCACTGGGTGCATGGATGTCTGAGAGAAGTTCCAAGCCCCTTGTATGTTCTCCTGGCACATCTCCCGAGACGTTGAGAAGTTCTTCATCAATAAGAGCAACTTTTTTTGCTTGAGATGACCGTTCAAACAGAGGTTTTGCAGTTCTCCAAAGCTCTGCTGTCTTAAAAAGGTCCCCATTTTCCTTCGAGATGTATCCAAGTTGAAGCATACACTCTGCTCGGCTACAGTGGACATCCATCTGTGTGAATCCCTCCAAGGCAGTGGTCAGAAGGCTGACTGCTGTATTCTGGTCACCTTCAGTGTGAAAAATATTCCCTAGGAATTGAAGAGCCTTATGAACATCTAACCTCTGTTTTGACTTTGAGGCATGCACAAGATATACTATTGTCCAGGACTGATCTGTTGAGTCCCAGAGACTTCTATCACCAAGTCTCTCTAGACAGTAGTTTACCAGTTCAGTGTGGTTTCCCCAGAAGAATGACAGACACTTGTGAAAAAGTGACTTTGCATACACCAGAGTCCCTTCTCTCAGATGGAGGGCTCCCATGGTAGCATCACACATCATTTCATTGACCAAATGGTTGATTGAATTGAATATTGATTTTGCTGTATCAATGGTCCTTTGCACCTGATCTGTTGGTGCACCAAGCAGCACATCAAGCTCCGCCATATTGAGCAAAATGAAGGCATGGTCCCACAGGACAAGCTCAATAGGAGATCGATGAAGGATTTGGCTTTGGATATTTCGGGCCTCCACATATTCCGACTTGAATTTGTGGATTTCTGCCTGAGTGTTCATAATATCCAAGTCCATGATACCACCAGACGTCCCACAATGAACTAGGAGATCTCTTGCCCTGTTGCAGAGAGGGGCTGCATATTTGTAGTTACCAAGTGCATGCCAACACATTGCTTCAATCTGTAGTGCCTGTGCTTCACTATGTAAATTTGCACACATCTTGGCCAGCCTCTGTGCCTCGGACGCATAGATTTGGCCTGCAGTTGGATCACCTGTGTGCCACTTGATATATGCAAAATTTATTGATGCATGGCACTGTCTTCTGATATTCCCTGTTGAAATTGCCAAAGAGAGTGCAGTCTGATAGTAATTTGTAGCTGTAGGTATATCGTTGTTGTGCTTCTCATAATAGTCTCCTAACATATTGTAGAATCTACCTGTTGAACCTGTTTTAACTCATGGAGAAGGAACATGTCTTGGATACTTACATTTGATATCAGACACATCAAAGTGCGGCAATTGTTTTATTGCTTTGTCAACCAGTGGTTCTGGATCGAAAACTGGACGATATCGCCAAGAACTCAAGATCTCCACAATCAAAAAGAACTCCAGTCCACTTGGGAGAGGTTGAATAGGAGCAATGTGGTCCATCAAATGAGTCCGGCCACGACCAGCAATTCTACTGAAAGCATTGAGATATATTGTGCAGTAGACTGCACCAACTGCTGCCGAGTTCTGGTACTGAAGCCTGTTGAGAAGTAGATTCTGGATGTTCAAGAAATTTGATGTGATTTTTAGTGTCATCTCAGAACCGGAGACAGTCCCATGATATTTGTAGTGGAACTCCAAACACCCTTGAAAGTAATTGAGAAGGCCCTGAGTAAGGTAACCCATGGGGGGGTAGGATCTTGCCATGTATTCCCGAATGGGTACCAAGGCCTTGAAACGTCTCTGGTCATCGGTATAGGCCAGTGAGGTGGAAAGTAGAGCTGCTTTACAGCTGAGGATGTCTCTTATTGGAAGCTTGCTCTGTACCAACTCTATATCTGAAAGACCGTCAGGCAGCATTGAGAGGAGGCCTAATAGATCCTGGCAATGAGGCACAGATGTTATTCGGGGGCTTGATAGCGACATTGAAATGGATAGATCGAGATTTGATCGCTTGTCATAGCCATCAGAGATAACAGAGGTTTTTTCTTCCTCCCAACGGGTCAAGACATTGGAGCACCCCTCGGATTCTACCAAGTGGGCTATGAGATCAATTGCAAGCGGCATGTTGTCAGTCAGGAGGAGGACTTTGTCAATGTCATCACTGTTGTGACAATCATCTGCAATATCGATGAAAGTCTGGTGGGCAGCATCCTGTGTCAAGCGCTTCAAAGCGGGCAGGAAAGGCCGAGTCCAGCGCACTGAGGCTGGTCTCTCTGTCCCTCGCATCGTGATCTAGTTTGCTGTCAGTTATCATATCAAGGTGAAGGTATCAGCATTTACAATCAACCCAAGGTGTTTTATATCTGTAACCAGAGATAAAAATTCTTCAATGTCTCGGCGGATCTCTGCGGGGTCCCAGAGTGTCTCCAGGTTATCCAAAATCAAGAGACAGGCCGGATTGGTGGTAAAATGATGCAAAATCACTTTGGCCAGATTTTTCGTCGGCTTCAGTCCCAAATGTGCTCCAATGAGGATAACCAGTTCATCTTTTGTTGATGTAGAGTCACAAGCAATGAAGAAACGATGCTGAGCATATTTCCCAGTGACTGCTGGATGATGCAAAACAGCTTTTGCAAGACTTGTCTTTCCCATTCCGCCTGCACCCAAGATTGCTATCCTCGGGGTCTCCTGCATGAATAGTTTGAGAATGTCTGCAAGTTCAACTTCTCGCCCATGGAAGATTTTTGGTTCAGATGGCAGCATGGAAATTGAGGTCGAGCTTGATCCGAATAGAATCAGCTTCACTTTTATTAATCTTAGTTTGGACCATACCTGTTGTAAGAACTAGAAAGGACCCTGTCTGTCTGTACAAAAGTCACTTCTCGCTACCCCCGGAATACAAGGTCCACCCACCAATGACCCTTTGTCTGAAGAGGTCCCATCGGACAAAGCATCAATCAAAGCCAGAACTTCTTGGTGTTTCTCTTGTGCGAATTTATTCATATCCCAGATGTCATTGAGGACATTCATATTATGAACCTGTGTTATTTTTGTTGTTTTGAGTACTGGAATGGACCATACACCAAACCACTTCACCTTGAAAACATCTAGTGCCTCCTGCAAACCCACATTACAATCCTTGAGTAGTTTGCTCATTTCTCCCTGACGGAAAAAGTGCCGGATCTTGTTTTTATCCTGCTGGGCCTCCACAAATGTATGGATCTTGTGGAGTGTGCTGCAGACATATCATTAACAATGATAGGATGATTTTGGACACCAAAACACTACTCTGTGAATTTTCCCAGATCATACAGCATGCTTGGTGACAAATTGGGAGCAGTCTCCGGCTTTATATGTATAGCAACGATTGCATAGAGCAACCCACAGATTTGCTCCAGCAATTGGGTACAATCATTCTTGTTTTGTTTGACAGTCTGGCAAACGTGAGATAGATTTTATGATCTTTAATGGAAATGTACCTGCGCAGCAGTCAGTAGAGACTCGGCAGTGTTGGAGATTGGTCCCAAGAAAGGAGTCTTGAATGTATTTGCAAGGACCCCCAAGGTATCCACTGCTATAGTGAAGCATTTGAGAATGTTGTTTAATCGAGTTTCGGTCGCAATGGGCTGAGAAGGCATTTGGTCTGATGGGCAAGGATGTGCACTGTGCTGGTGACACGGTCCTCTTTATCATCGATGTGCATGGGAGGTTGAACATTCATTGGCTCATCATATGATTATCCCCCTGATTTTGCACTGATGATGGGAGCACGATACATATGCATCTCTGTTCATCGATTGTGTAACCGGTAGAAAGATCTTTATCCTTGGTGTATGTGGAAACTTGAACATTCATTGGCTCATCATACAATTGTCACCCTAATTTTGCACTGATGATGGGAATGCATATGCATCTCTGTTCATCAATCATGTAACCGTGAGTGCACTGTCCACATCTTGAAGATGTCACATGTAGCCTCACGGAAGGTATACTTGGGCTATAGATACTTTGTTCATATGCAGCCGAGTGATGTCAGGTCAGATCATCCCGCTCGGAAGCTGTGGGCCTGGGAAAAACACAATAGAATAGTGATAGTAACCCTGTTGCTCGTAATTCTGTGAGAGATATACCTGGCGAGTCAGAGAGAATTTTCACACACCGAGGTACATTCGACCAGAATGCCTTAAGTAAAACTTGAACGCAACACATACCTGTTCTCGATCGTGAGGTGCATTCCAGCCCCTCCGCGGGACGGTGAAATTTTGTATCCCCTCAGTTCTCTATATTTATTCGGCCTAGAACCATGAGAGGTTTCGCCTCAGGTTGACTACGGGGCGTGCTTACTTGTCACTATTCTCAACCAAGAACATATCCGCGCCATTTTGTGGCCAGAACTGTCTGACTTAGCAGGATCGTTGATTAGACAAGGACAAGAGCTGATCAATTTCGCGACATCCTCATTTTCCACACGCTCCCGCTCAAGGCGCATAGTGGAACGGGTTTTGTTTGCCCAGGGATATTTGACCTCAGCAAGAACGATATTGTGCTTAACGAACGTGTTTTCAGTCCCGAGTATACTATCTGCGACCCCCTACTTGGCCACCCTACCTAGTTGGCCACTTGGGAGCCAGATGGTTCAATGCTTGATAATCGCAACTGGGCATAATGGAGGATCGAAGTACGACTTGTGAAGAATGTCTGGGCCAAATTTGGAGTCAAAGTGATGAGTTGATCGAAAGTTATGGCATGTCGGATCAGGATCCGAAGGGTGAGAACATCAATTTCTTAACGCCGACACGCTTGCCTTGCTCGTCTCGGCCGCCTCTCCACCAATCCTTCATCTTTCCGCGACTTCTTGGGCTCGCTCTGCTCCCCTGGTGTGGGGCATTCCTCCCACTGGCTCCTCGGTGTCTATGGGGGAGATTCCTCTTCGCCACACACTCATGAAGGTGCCGGTGCTGTTTTGAGTGGCTCAGGATGGCCAGCCCCGTATTACACGACACCGCCATGCTACCGATCTGGAACTTGGCATGCGGCCTCTTGGTGTGCGATAGCTAACTATAATAGGTATCTTGAAATTTTATCGACCTGACTCTCTTCTCCCTGCTGTCCTTTTTCCCAAACTACCCAATTTCTGTATTGCTTGTTAGTTTGATAGAACGAATTTGAGTGAGAAGAGAAGTAAATTGGTAGGTATTGAACCAGGAAATTAGTACAGCTTTTATACTACGAAAGTGAGTCACTAAATTAAGAGTCATGTATCCTAAGAGTCATCTTGAACTGGGGGCACAGTGCCTGCGCCCTGCGGCGTAGGAGCCGTGGACTGGGGCGCAGTTCGGCTTGCTGCGATGCACAGCTATTATTCTCACACTCCCCCTCAAGCCGAACTCAATCCCAGCGCAGCGATCAGAGGCTTGAACTTGAACGGTGCGAGGGCCTTGGTAAGCACATCAGCGGTCATTTCCGCTGTCGGGCAATAAACCACTTCCATGGTTCCATCTTCGATCTTGGACCGAATGAAGTGGTAACGAATATCAATGTGCTTTGTTCGTGCGTGAAATTGTCCCAGCTCAGCGTGTGCGAGAGCAATTGCGGACTGATTATCATTATAGATAACTGTGGGAAATGTGATTGCGCCGAACAGTTCCACCACAAATGCGCGGAACCAGATTGCTTCCTTAGCAGTGTAAGTGATAGCGATATATTCAGCTTCTGTCGTTGACAGAGATATTATTTCCTGCTGCTTGGAAGCCCAGGAAACCGCGGCGCCGTTCAAAATGAACGCGTATCCGGAAACTGCCTTCCGGTTATCAAGAGACATGCCATCAGCATCGGCAAAAATCTCAAGACCAAGCTTTGTGTCCGTGGCGCCATATGTAAGCCCATGCGTCCGTGTGCCTTTCAAATACTGAAGCACACGCTTTGCTGCATTCCAGTGCACTTGTCCGGGATTGTCAACAAATCTCGACAGCACGCAGACCACGAATGCCAAGTCGGGCCGTGTTGCGGTTGCTAGCCAGACTAGACCGCCTATCAACTCTCGGAACGGGATCTTCTGCATTTCAGAAGCCTCCTCAATCGTCTTGGGACACTGCTCTCGGGTTAACTGTCCATTTGGATCGAGAGGTACAGACACAGCTTTGCAATCCTCCATGTTGAACTTGCGCAGCAGTGAGTCAATGTAGGTCTTCTGGGATAATGCGAGCGTGCAACGCTTTCTATCGCGCGCCACCTCCATTCCCAACAGCCAACTGATGTCTCCTAGCCGTGTTATCTTGAACACTTGGGCGACCTTGTCCTGAATCTCCTCGATTAGCTCGGGTGAGTTACCGGTGATTGTGCTATCATCGATGTGTATTGCCATGACGGCGAAATCGTTGCCGTGTACGATTTGATACACAGCATGGTCGGTACGCAGGGGATTTATCCCCAGCTTTCCTAGTTCTCCGGTGAGCTTTTCGTACCATTTACGGCTCGACTGTTTTAAACCATAAATAGTTTTCTGAAGGCGTATGACTTCGTTGGGGTTGCCATTCGAATAGTCTGGAGCCTGTTCCATGTAGATTTCTTCCTCTGAGGAGAATTCACCGTTGAGGAACGCTGCAGAATAATCAAAGACCTTGATATCCCAGTTGTAGCGCGCAGCAATAGATAAAATTGTCCGCAATGATGACAACTTTGCTGTGGGTGAGAATGTCTCATAATAATCCACCCCTTGCACCTGTGTGAAGCCCTTGGCCACCAGACGTGCCTTGTATTTATCTATCTCGCCATTTGCTTTTCGTTTGATGCGGAGCGCCCATTTGCTCCCAACAACGTTTCGGCCCGAAGGCCTGGGAACCAAGCTGTCACCGAATGTCCCCGTCCTGCGCATGGCGTCCATCTCGACGTCCATCGCGGTCTGGAATAATGGCCAATCTGGCCTCTTCTTCGCCTCTTCAACTGTAGGGGAGTCCGACATTTCACCCAATCCAGCAAATGCAAACTCTGCGGCAGCTGGGAAGCTCTGCGGCTGTGATTCTTCGCCACGTACAGCATGGGCTGAGCTGCGCGTCCTTCCACTCTGCAGGATGTTGCTGGAGTCAATCTTGCTCGTTATGTCTCGCGGTGCGACACGCTTCAGCGATTCGGTTGGACTGCTGGGTGGAGTTGTGAGCGGGGAGTCTGGGAGCGGGACCGAATTCGCGTTTCGGGACCCAGGTGCGTGCTGAATGTTCTCTGACGCGACGTCGGGCCTAATTTCCGCTTTCTCCCCCTCATTCAGTACTCTAAACAACTCTCCGCCACGCCTTTCCGCTGCGAGCTTCACGCTGCGCTCAACACGAATGCATCGATTGTCGGGGTAATATACTCGATGCCCATCTATGGCTTCTGCATCGAGCCCCATCCACCGTCCTTCCCGCGCGCGTCCGCTCAGTTTGCCGCCTTCCGCGTGCACCCAGACCTTGCAGCCCCACTCGTGTATGTGGCGCAAGTCTGGCTTCTTCTTGTAGAAGACTTCGTACGGCGTCTTGCCGCCCAGCGCCTTTGTTGAGGTGCGATTTTTCAACCAAACGGCGTGTTTAATAGCCTCACCCCATAGGTTCGGCGGGAGTCGAGCGGCGTGGAGCATCGCGCGCACCTTCTCAAGAAGCGTGCGATTTAATCGCTCCGCCACTCCGTTATGTTCTGGCGTATCATGGACCGTTAGGCGGCGCGCTATCCCTTCTTTGGATAGCCAAGCATCGAACTCCTTGCTCTTGTACTCTCCACCGTTATCTGAATGAAGTATTTTCATTTTTATTCCGTGCTCTCGTTCCCAACGCGCAGCCACGGACTTCGTGGATTCAAATGTGCCGTTTTTCGCACTCAGCAAGATCAGGACCGAGTACCGACTCGCCTCGTCTGTAAAGGACACATAATACTTATTGTGCTGCGGAGTTTCGACGCTCGCGGGTCCCCAAAGGTCAGTGTGGACCTCTTCGCCGACTTCTCCCTTCGCCTCGCGTTCTGCGGGCTTCGAGATCGGCTTCCGCGTCATTCTGCTGTGCAGGCATGACACGCATTCTTCAGTGGAGGTGCGTCTAGTTTCATCTAACTGTATTCCTTCCACATGCTCATTCTTCACGAGCTTCCGCGCCGATCCTTCTGGTAAATGTCCTAGCAGCCGATGCAGCTCCTCAGGCGTCACCACCAGGGGCCCATCGCTCGCTGAGTACGCCCGCGCCTCTGGCTGCGGCGCGTCGACTGCGTATACTCCCTGAGTGAATGGAATCGTTCCAATCCTCCGATTTTTCTCATCAAAAATCCTGCATTCCGTACTTCGAAAATGCAGTGAGTAGCCTGCCTTGGTTATCTTCCCAACTGACAGGAGAGTTACTCCCATGCTAGGTGCGTACAGTACATCTTTCACAAGAATCCTCGTATATTGATCCTTGCCCCTAGGCACTCGTACATACATGTCGCCCTTGCCGACGGCCTCAAACCGTTTATTATCCGCTGCAACTATTCCGCGCGGCTTGATTACTTGATAATTCGTGAGTCTGCTCTTCGTGGGTGTCAAATGCTGTGTTGCACCCGAGTCATAAATTTCTAACTCACAATTAGCTTCTGTGATGACAGCTGCGGCGATCAGCTCCATCCTTACTGAGGTGATTGACAGCCTCTCAAACGGCTCTTCGACCTCATTCTGCTCCGGAATAACGTCGTCGTCAGCTTCGTCTTCGCTATCCGACACTTCCTGGAGATCCGGCATGTCGGCGAACTCATCGCATTCAACATCACCTTCAAATTCAGGCTCAACCTCGTCAAGCTCATCAAACTCAACATCATCGTCGAGTTCCGCGACGTGCCACGCAGCATCAAAATCCTTCTGAGCTCGTGCAACATTCGCTTTATCCTTGGACTTGCGGTTTGGGTACTGGCCTTCCTTTCCGCCACCTTTGGCGAAACAGTCTCTTGCCCAATGTCCTTCTTTCTGACAATTGTGGCACTTGCCTTTAGTCCCCTTTTGGAACTTCTTCTGGCTGCCGCCGTTCCCGTAGAACGCGGATTCGGGCTCACTCGTTCCCGCACGAGCCGACTTCCTGTCTGCCTCGTCACTGATGCCCTGTAGAACAGTGTCCGGGTCGAGCGCCTTGCCAAGAAGCGCTGCTGCGCCTGTAAGCGCACTTAGGTATGTCTCCCAGCTATTCGGGAGTGAACCGAGCACGATGGCAACGAACTCTTTCTCGCCAGGGTCAGCGCCCATGGCGATCAAGTCCTCTCGGTATGTCTGGAGCTGCGTAAGGTGTTCCTTTACGTCGCCTCCCTCTGCACATCGCTCATCTTGGAGCTTACGGCGCAGATCTACAGTGACCATCTGGGATTTCTTCTCAAAGTGATCCTTCACTTTGTCCCACATCTCTTTAGCGGTCTTCTCACCCTTCACCTTGAGGAAGAGTGAGTCTGGAATCGTCGTAGCAAGGCCCTGCTTAATGATGGCCTGCTCAGATTTCCAGAACCGACGACGCGTCAAATACGCGTCGTGCGCCTTCGTCTCGTCGGCTGTTGGAGCCTTCGGATCGATGAATACGGGCGCCACCGGGCCTATCGAGATCAAAGGATCCTCGATGTGGTCTCCAAGACCAGCCGCGTCGATCGCGAACTTGAAGCGATCACGGAAGAAAACATAGTTCTTTCCGTCGGCCTTGCACGAAGGCAGCCTAGCGAAGTACTCGCCGAGCTTTGCTGTCGAGGAGAATGTGTTGGTAGATGTGGACATGGTGAGCAGTATTCGTTCTCTGGTTTAAAGCGCGGGGGCCAATAACCTGTTAGTTTGATAGAACGAATTTGAGTGAGAAGAGAAGTAAATTGGTAGGTATTGAACCAGGAAATTAGTACAGCTTTTATACTACGAAAGTGAGTCACTAAATTAAGAGTCATGTATCCTAAGAGTCATCTTGAACTGGGGGCACAGTGCCTGCGCCCTGCGGCGTAGGAGCCGTGGACTGGGGCGCAGTTCGGCTTGCTGCGATGCACAGCTATTATTCTCACATTGCTGACACTCGGATTTTTTTGGAGGGGCTGCCAGCATGTTGGTATGGAGTGGGGTGTTCAGGCATGTCTTAATACTTCCTATCAAGCTACCTGGGGCTTACTTTGGGCCATCACAGGGTTTTCCTCTCGTGGGACATTCAGACAGTTGGGGACCTCGATTTCGGCCACTCCCAGTCTGTCGGAGGCAGATATTTTGACCTTTCGTACACCTTATCTGTAGAGTATAGCTATGTTAAATAATCCTTACATCCTCACTGTACAATTCCTGGTTGACAAGGGAGCGAATTTGAGAGTCGACGATTCATTTGGCTGAATGGCCAACTAGCCTGTTATTTGACCATGTTGGACTGCCGCCCGAAAGAAATTCACTGCAACATCAAATCTTCAGATAATTTGATCGGAGTAGTCTTGAATTCTTCCTAGGATACCTGCATTCATTCTGACATAGTTGGGCGTCCATCGGTCCAGTGCGCCAATTGAGGATGAGGCATAAATGATTAGGTGGCCAAGTAAGTGGTCGCAAATAGTATCCACGTCAACCTACACAAAGTAAGTCTGGGGTCGAAGAATATATAAGTTAAGTTGAATTACCTTCCAGTTGAGCGAATGATCGTGCATGCTTCCGCTCAGGGCATCATGGATTTGATATCCTAATCGCTGTCAAATTTGGTCGAGAAAGCTTTCTTTCTGCTAACCATAATCATTGTTTTTGGCGTCTTACTCAAGTCGGCCTGCATATCGATAGAAAAAGTCCAAAACTCACAATATGCAGCTTGAATATATCCGGACGCTCGGACAATGGTCTCGATGGATCCGTCCAGAGCGAACTGTTCAAGTCATAAGAGAGATTGATGATGAGGGGGAAAAAATCGACGAGCCACGTAATCAATCTGGGTGGAACCGCACTTTAGTGAGAATGCCAAAAATGGTCTGAGCATGGACATTGTAGTCATAGTCTTCGGGAATATACATGAGAGGCAATCATAGAGTCAGAATACAGATACTTACTGCCAACAGTGGAAACAGAGCGCAGCGTGAAGACGATGTTCTTGGTGAGTACCAGATACTTTGAGGTTCTGTTTGATTAATTCATCAGTGACGCTCAACGGGAGTCAAGAGTCCACCGACGAGTGTCTCTGCATGGGATATCCAGCATCACTCTCAAATAGGCAGATGTTGTTTCGATGAGTGGTTGAAATCTCCGCGGCATGGAAAGTTGCGTTCAAGACTGGAATATCTCAATGAGATCTAAATCACGTGGGAAGGACTCGCACTTGGAATAAGTCGGGCAGTCGTATCCGGGAAGAAGCTCAAATGCATATGGGCCCTACCGAAGAATTTATTAGCGTGGCTTCGTCTGAAGTCGGAGGGATAGAGGACTCACGAAACCATACAATGTGTCTAGATATGCGGTTCCGTTCTGAACCGGATCGTTCCCGGCACTGTAAATGCATTTCATACTATCTAAGTAGTTCGATGGAAGATAAGACTGACTAGTGCGCTACGGCCTCCTGGACTGCAAGAGAAACATTAAGAGCGAATCTCTGGCGCTGAGGACATTGACCCACGACCCAGCTCGTAGATAATTCGTTGTCCTCTGTACTTGATGTCGAACAAACGGACTGCGAGGCAGAGATTAGGACATATATATTGCGATGATGATCAGCCTCGCACCTCCAGTGTCCCGGGTAAATGTAACTAGCCAACACCGTCGGTCGTGGCGGTATACATTCACAAACCAACTCACAATAGAATGAGAAATCCATTCATTCGACATATCTAAAATTTGAATGTGATCCTTTGAACAGAATTTTAGCATTGATCGTACTTTTGCCCTTCATCGGCAGAGAAACGTTGACCTTTCTGACTGTGAGGGCGATTTTGATGCATCAACAAGAGACACAGACCGTTTGGCTGGATCGTTACAGGTGGGGCCATGTTGTCTCCAGGCAGGAAGTCTCCGACCATTGCACATTAGTTGGAGAGAAGTGCCAAGTCAACCACGTACCTGATCCGACGCTATCCAGCTGCCGGGAAAATTGAGTTCATATTTGACGGAGCCGGGAGAGCTCCACGCTTCTCTGAACGCTTCAATAGTCGGGTAAAATATACTGTCGCAAGATGTGAGCGAGTCTGCCAACTCTACAGCCGGCAGAACTTACTCTCCATAAATCCATCCGAGAACCTTCCATTTCGACGAGTCCCGGCCTGTAATGTCACTCTTGAAGACAAACCTTGGGCAGAAGGGTCTCGCCTGCAAAAAATAGTTATGGATGGAAATGATGGGAAACCGAAACACTTGCCGTCAAAGAGCGCGTCTTTCCCCGAGGGATAGCGCCAATATGTGTTCCAAAGAATGATGTGTTCTTCTCCGTCGATTTCTTCCCTCCAGAGTGGATCGATGCCTGCATCCAGGCTAAGAACCAGATATCGTTGAACGACATTGAAACTTGAATACACCCCAGATATCAAAGTCATCGTCGTCCGATCCAGTCGCAGTCTGCCAATGGCGTGAAATTTTCGATTTCGGCAGAAAATGCAGTGTACCAACGCCGTTGAGCAGATCGAGAATGATGTCGGCCACGATCTGAAAAGAACTATTAGTCCCAAGATCCAGAGCTGTGGTTGAAAGAACACTGACTGCATTGACATCGCGGTTCCACTGAATCAGCAGGTCTTCGTCTTGGCATGCTCTCATGAGTCTCGAGTAAGAACGGTACCAAACTAAACACACCAGCATTGTAGTTGCGAATTTTAGCACTGCCACTTGTGGTAAGCCAGTCTAGGCTTGCGTACGTCGAGGCATTGGAGATTGGCAGTGGTCCAACCGCAAATTCTTGGACATACGGCTCCAAGACACATTCAGTTCAATAATTACGCGGGAGAAGATGGGCCGTGCAATCACCTCTTCAGTTGCACCGAAAGCGACCCGTGCAGTGGCGAATCGGTCAGGGACGGGACCTCCGTTGTCGAGATACTCCAGGGCATCTCCACATGACTTCAGGTCGGAACGGTATCCGCGTAGACGTGGGATAACTACCAGTTTTATTTGGCTGCACGAGATCCACCATCTCGATCGAATTGTCCCCTGGAACTTCATTGTGAGCAAATCAATTCCCTAAGAGTAAGGAAAACGAGAACAGGTGCCAGCCTCGGTGGCCGAAGTGAGATTTAGCTCCGTTTGATTGTGGAGAAAGCTGATAACAGAGGCCTGGCGTAGTGAGATGGGTCGTCGTCGCATGAAATGATAAGGGGAGCCCCTACCGCTTCATCATCAGTGAGGGTCAAGAAAATATTAGCTTTTGGAGCGACAGCGATTGGGCTGAAGGTGGTGCAACTATCCGATGAAAAAGACCCTGCTGACAGGACTTCGATGAACTCGGCCTTTGTGCGCCAGTTTTTGCTGGTTTTTAAACGAGCATGAGGACCAGCAACAACGAAAGACAGCAGACTTGAAAGCACGGCGACGACGGGAACGATAGGCACCGCTTGCACCGTAATCCAGTCAGGTATATATAATCCAGCGGAAAGGAATCAGATCCATAAGAACTTTGATACGAGTAAGATATCTGGGCTTCTTCGGATGTGTCCGATTAAGAACTTGGGAGCCGGAATTGATGTCAGTGTCTTAGTTCACCGCCGAAGGATGAACCCATGACCGGAGAAGTGATGAAAGGTGATTGTGCGGAAGGGCAAATTGCGGCATGAGGTCCGTGTTGTAATTGCTACGGAGTAGAACGGGATGAAACACGTCTTGAGACGCGTCTCGACGCGTCGCCACCACGTGTTCGACACGTCAACCATTGTTATTCGGACTCCGCATTATCGTAGGATTCCCATTGTATAGTTTACTCATTGTTCCGAGTCCTTGGGAGGTATAAATACAGGCTCAGTAGTCTACCACAAGATACCAGTTTTTCCCCTCCCCATTTTACAACAGTCCGAATCATAGCCGAAGTCGGGGTCTGCAGGGAGCCGGCTCGGCGAACAGTCCGGTATTGATAGGATTGTTGTGTTCGGCGCCGGGGATGGCGGAGTTTAAGAAGGCTTCGGACGGACGGACGGAGTTTAAGAGGGCGACTGCCGCTATCTTCTAGTCTTGTTGCCTCTCTCTTCCTGTTCACGTTGTTTCCGCCTCCCTCCGTCTACGCCAGTTTCCTCGCTAAAATTGCACAAATACGGCCGATTTTCAGGTTCGCGCCTGCTTTCTGGTCCCCCCATTTGTTCAGATCTGTAGGCTAGAGAAATTACAGAGAATCCAGCATGCAGACGAGGCAGCAGGTGATCCCGGGCTTCAGTCCCTACATCCAGCCGATTTTCGAGTCACTCCGGAATCCATTCCAATCCCCATACTGTCACATGACCTACGTTTTGGCAATCGCCGAATTCTATCCACACATGATGAAGGCGAGCGAAACGACGAACTCTGTTGTCCAAGACGTCGCTAAATCTCTTATCATGTTCTATGCGAGGCCGGTAGAAAATTCTCGCCGCGCGGAATTGGAAGCAAGGCTTTTTCCGTCGGCCCTGTCGATGTCTGTCCATATTCCCCCAGCTGTTCCACATACATCGATACCCCCATCCTGGTTTCGGAATCCGAACAGGGACACTTAAGATTACGGGCCTGGGCACCTTCGTCACTCTCCTGTCTGAGTTGACCGACCGCGTAATTTCTGTCACCCAAGTATCGAACAGTGGGGACGTTCGCGCGTGGCGCCGCCGGATGGCGCATCTCGTCGAAAAACAGGGCGCGAGCCTCGCTCAGTCATTCACCAACTGGCTCGGCCAGGACGACTCGGAGGACGCACAAGTCTTCGCATTATACGGCACGCTGCTCGAGTTATCCCCCAAATTTATGGAGGAGGTAGAGGCTTCGGACGGCCTGCGCTCGGCGTGGGTGGACCGAATGCATAAACTCGTGGCTGCCGAGCATCTGACAAAAGCCCAAACGCACTCCCCTCGGATAGACCTGATTTTCCACGGCGCTGGATGTATCGCCGAGGTAGCTGTGGCGACCTTCAACTGCCTTACCGCTTCCAAATCCTTGTATGAGCCCCGATTCCGTGCTTGTTTCCCCCAAGCGCAAATCATTTACGACCACATATGCAACCTGCTGTCGATGACCTCGAAAGCCAATGAAAAGATACAGAATGGGACACTGCAGGATGCTGTGCGGATGGCGTACTTTGCCAAGAACGTCCATAATCTGCTCGGTTCCAAACGCGGCCCGATATCACCTTTGATAACGCAGGCGATCGAACGTCGTCCACCACCGCCTAATGGTTGGATCTTGTTCCATCCATATTTCCACGTTTTGGATCGCTGCAGCAACCACCTCCGCCACAGCACGTTGGACATCTCCTCTCCGAAAGACAGCTTCCTGGTGGCCTACAGGGACAGAGTCAGCAGGGGAGAAAGGATGCTCGCCTGTTCGGGCTGCAAAGCCAGCCACTATTGTTCCAGGGAATGTCAAACGCAAAGCTGGAAGGCTGAAACAATGCCGCACCGGAAGTTTTGCCCGATATTGAAGAAGATATTACAAGTGCACGAAGCCTGGACTAAATCTTCTAGAGCTTACGACAGCGGCATAGAAAATGCGTATCGTGCGGCGGGCCTCAGTGACGCCGAGATCGACGAGGCCATCAAGTATGTTGCGATGCTGATGGAGCATTTTTCAGAGTATAAAGATCGATCGGTGACTGACGCGGTGCATTTCTTGGAACTGGAATGCATTTCTTGTTGAATACATTGCCCCAAGCTCCAGCTGCCACTGGCCGACTTCTGAACACTGACATTGCTTGACTGCTTGGTCTAGTGTATTTGATTACAAAACTGTAGGGCCTCATCAATTCTCTCAAATTTTTCTGCGCTTCATAGCTGTCCATTTCTTGAAGCTGAATTCTTGACTCGGAGTTTTCCTGCGACATCAGCGTTTGGTTCCAAATAAGCGCCTTCGGCGCTTATAAAAATTCCACTGCAAATGTTGTGGTTGCACTTCGCGCTGCGTCCGTAAACGGCAAGTCAAATCACCGAATCCATCTGATCTAAACACGACCATACGCATCTTGCTTCTGACCACCACGTCTCGCCGCCCCTCGTCCCAACCCCCTCGTTGAAGAAGGGCTTTATTCCCGGAGAGCGGCTCGGAAATGGGGAGGTGGACCGGCTGGTAGAACGGACTGCTAGAAAGGAAAAGCGGAAGAGAACAAGAGTAAGATTGGAGAAGGAGGGGAGGGTTAGTTCAGTGAATAGGATGAGAGAATCAAAAATAACAGCAATAATCTCCGTGGCGCGTAGACAGGAAGCTCATGCGAAGGTTAGTTGACGGCGCGAAGACGGCAACGTGTGACTTCGAGTCCTGAGCACTGCACGAAGCAGAAACTCGAGAAAGGTCGAGAAAACGTCGAAAATTCCACGTGAAGCGAGTAGAAGCAAGATGATGAGTGTGGCCGAGAAAATCAGCCTAGTAGAGCAAGAGAGTCGCCCCAGGGGAGTCCTAGAACCCTCAGAGACAGATGGGAAGCAAATACGAGTGTGGATGACGCGAATTGAAGCTGAGACTATTAATGCCACGATGGCGGTAGAAGGCAAGCAAGAAGGTGGGTCCATGTCTACAGTACAAGCAAGTTTACATAATTGATCACCCAGCGCCCGTTCTCGCCGGGTTTTTTTCCTCCAATAACTTCAACACATTCTTTTACGACGTCAGCTACGCTATCGCCAAGAGTGCGATCGGACCATACGCCAAGGTTGAGGCGCCCAACGCGCCGCTTCTCGTCTCAGGGAAATGCGGGACTGCTGGTCCGGCCGGGGCCGCCGTCACCAACGTGCTGGGTGAGTCTCCTCGTCAATTGTGAGGGGCCGGGCCGCCGCAGGAATCTGACAATCTGTTAAACCAAGACAACCATGTCAACGCCTTCTTCCACAGCGATATCAACGGCAAGAACGCGTCAGGCGGTCGGGAAATGTGGCAAATTGCCGACCTCACGTTGATTAATGGAGTTGCTACTGTGATTTGCTGAAGCAGAGAACGGAAGTGAAGAAATCAATACTCAGAAGATTATATGTGCGCGATGTGCGAATATGTTATGTATTAATTTTTCAACCCGAATTCGAGGCCTCTACACAGCTAAGTTTTATGTGGTGCATTGTATTCTGTACCCCACTGCACCATGAATGTTTTGAAACTTTTCGACGTCGGACACTGATTCGAGCAAGGACTGGATGAACTTATATTTGACCATGGAGGCCGTTCACACGAATAGCCGCTGGTATCTCGGGAGGCATGAATACCATGCAAGGTCTGAAGAGATTTCAATTAGCATACCACGGTGTAAGATGAAAAATGGGAACCAAAAATTATCTGTCCTATCGCATTCGCACTCGCACTTGCCCGCGCTATGCGGAGCACCTTGGGGACAGTGTTGGAAGGGTTCATGTCGGTAGCCTGCGAAGACATCAGGTTTAGGTGAGGGAAGATCCGAGCGACACACCGATATTGTCGAAGAAGTGCTGCGATCATAATGCTGGCATCACATACAGGTGGAGGGAGCAAGAGGTACATACGATCTGGTCTTTGCGGGAAAAAAGTGTCACGGCGATGGAGTGGACGGTGTTGTCGGCCCAGCGCTCGTAATAAAAGCCCTGGAGATAGGCACGCTTAAGAACGGACAGAAAAAGCCAATTAAAACCAATTCACACCCTTCGCATCAAGGCAGTCGAAGAATTTGGTGTATGCCTCTCCACGCCGTCTCGAGGATGTACGACGACCTCAGCCGGCCCCAATGCAGCATCCTGACGCAACTCCGCACCGCCCACATCGGCCTCAATGCCTTCTTGCACCGATTCCACCTCGGCCCCTCCCCCGATTGCTCCCTCTGCCTTGTACCCGAATCAGTCTCGCACTACCTCCTTACGTGCCCGGGCTACCGGCGCCAACGCCTCACCCTCATCACGCGCATCGGGACCGCACGCCTCTCGCTCCGCCGCCTCATCTCCGTTAAAGCCGACCCGCACCCCGTCCTCGCATTCGTCCGCGACACGGGCCGCTTCCCCCACTACTCGCTCTGAGCCATCTCCCCCTCTTTTTTCTTCCTCTCTTTCTTCCTCTCTCTCCTCATTCTCGGACTCGTTCACTTATTTATTTCATACTGCATCGTCTCACACTTGACTTGATATCTCGCTCTGATCCACACCACAAAACACCCTCATAACGCCGTTTTACGATATCCACTCCATACAATGTCCCCGCACCTCCAGCATACTCTCCACGCTAGCTAGACGAATTAACTGTACTACGTATAGTGCCACATGGGCCCCCAGGGGCCCGCGCGCACTCTAATAGATATTTGATTGATCACGCCACAAGTCGAGGTCGGAAATCTCAAAGTTGGACCAGACTGAGAGGACAGGCGGGTGAGTATCTTGCGACGCGGGGATGTACAGACGGACGCACAAGCACAATGATTATAGCTTTCCCCTCCGTCGTCACTCAAGAAGGCCAATGCGTTGTCGGCGAGTTCTGGGCTCACCCTGATGAACCCTTTCACCGCATCCCACAAGCCGGGGATAGTCCGGGGATATTCCGGGAGCGCAAGTGTGAATCTGTATTTCTTGTCCTGGTCGTGCATGACGAGGAAAGGGTCGTCGTTGATCGTGCAAAAGAATCGAACATCGAATCTGCAGGGGCAGGTCCTGCGACCACATAGCCCGTGCCAATTTCTTCTGTTGAGTCGATACTGGATGTGGTTCCTGTGAAGTCAAGTGAATATCGATATTGTTAGGACACTTGGAGGGCGACAACATGCGCCACAAAATTTGTGTTGCTTCCCGCTGTTACGTCCGGAGGGCTTCCCTTGTTTCTTTCTCTCTTCCTTCTCTTTCCTTCCCTCTTTCCTCCTCTCAAGACACACACGCAGAGTGGGCATAACCAATCAATATCCCTTTTATGTTCCCTCAAACCGGAACCAAAACTACACTGGCCGCGGCGATATCCGCATATTATGAGGGCTCCTGCTCCCTCTGCTCGACACTCCACCCCAACTCGCATACATCGACGTCGTCTCACCCGCGTTCTCACCCTCGAAGCCCCCATCATCAAACTCCTCCTCCCCCTCCTCCAACAGCCGATGCAGCCTCACGCTCTCCCCTCCCACCCACACGCTCCCCGGCTCGCTCGCCTCGATCACAAACGCGCCAAAAAGCGGCGTGCGCACCGAATTCAGCGAGCCGCGGCCAGCGCTGTCTCTCCTCCCATGGCCGCGCGTCCACGGCGACGTCGCCCACCCCCGAGCGAAACCTGCGACTCCGCGCGCGGTTCGGATTCGGAGACCATAGCGAGGTTGAGGACGTGGACGCCGAGGAAGGTGACAATAAAGGCGCAGAGGAGGGAGACGGTGTTGGAGGGGGAGGTGGTGTTGAAGCCTTTGAAGAGGATGAGGGAGGCGACGATGGTTGCGGTGCAACAACCGGCGTAGCTGGGTGGGTGCTAGCGGTGGAGAGAAGGGAGGGAGGGAAGCACGCACTAGATCGGGTTGACCCTGACAGTCAAATCCAGGCACGATACATAAGCGAAAGAAGGCTGAGAGAGAGTAGAGCACGCACAGATTCACCGAGAACAAATCCAACGCCTTATTTGCGTAATTCAGCTGCACCACAATGCACACCGCCGCAATCCCTAGGAACAGATACATGCTCGGGTACACAAACTGGTTCTCCCCGGCAAAGGCGAGCTTGAGCGTGACGCTGAAGCCCTTGACGAACATGACGGAGACGCCGCCGACGAGTAACGCGATGGAGATGTAGACGAGCGGGGTTGGTGCGCCCGTGCCGCGGGGCGACGCCGTAGGCCATGATGAGTGAGAAGACGCAGACGGTGAGGTAGCAGAGGAGGAAGCCTGCGCGGTGGGGGAGCAGAGTCAGCTTGTAAGCAAGGAAATGGAATGGAATGGGAAGGAGGGGGTGTGCACACCGGGCTCGATGGCGTACTCGAGGAACTGCGTGACAGTTTCGAGGTCCTGATCCTCCGGCGCGTGGAGGACAATGATTGACGATCCGAGGATGCAGAGCCCGCATCCTACGCGCCAGAGGTGGCCGAGTCGCTCGTTGAGCAGGAATGATGCGAATATGGCCTGAAAGAAGAGTAAGTGGACGGACAAAAATCAATCAGAATGTTATGGGGGGCGTACGCGACGATGACTCTGAGTGCGCCGAGCGGGGTGACCATAATCGGAGGCGCAAATGTATATGCGCCGAAGTTTGCGACTGAGGTGAGTGTAAGGCTAGGGGTTTTATATCGCGGGGATCGCACCTTCGTCCACGATCACGAAACCCTGCACTCACATGCACCCATCCCAGCCCACCACATCGAATTCCGCAAGAAAGCCATGTTGTCCGTCGACGCCGTGCCGTCCACAGACGCGGTGAGGCCCTATATCGACTCAGTCATGATGCATGATGCGCTGGCGCTGCGCGGATGCAGTGCAAGACACCATTTCTGTGAGAGAGGGAAGTGGCTGTGTAGACTCGGACGGATTCCTCTTGCCATCATCACCGACACCTCGACCCTCGACTAGACTAGTCCATCGCCGTGAAATCGCACTCGTGCACCCGCTCCAGATGATCCTTACATTGAAACTCGCACCTGTCCCAAACTTTCGACCGCCTTTCGCGTTCCTCTTGTTCTCGAGGACTCGGACTGCAACTTGACGTGGTTGGGGTAAGAGTAATACAGCGTTGAAGGTGGTGTGTCCGCTCTTCAATCTTGAGACTAGTCGTTTAATCCGTTTGTGCCCCTAAGAGATTTCCAAGTCTTCGCCAATGACCTCCCTAGCACTGAATCCGCCCTCGGCCACTCGCATGGAGCGCCGACGTTCCTTTGGATGGTAATTAATCTTAAAGGTGCATTCCCGCTCTCTCGCGACCCTCCTTCGTCGCCTGTCTTTTTGCTGGCTTTTCCACTCCAGTGCTAACGCGCTTTGCGGGTCTACCTCGCCATCGACCTGCTGGCTACATTCCGCGCTCGTACAGTACGTCTGGGTTCTGGAGATGGCGTGGGCATATATCTCAAGGTGTGTACCATTACCTTGCGCGCTTTCTCGTGTCGCTTCATTCCGGCTCTCTCCCTCCCTTTTAAATTCGTTCTCTTCTCGTTCCGACCCTTCATATGACACGGACTTGTACAAGCGCTAATGCTTGCCCAGATACACTCCACTTCGTATCGATGCGTCCTTGGCCTCAAGTTCAACGCCACTCGCCCCTCCCTTCTGCCTTCCTCTGCCGGCTGCGCTGCACCATCCTCGTCGTCGCCACCTCGTCGTGCCTCGTCGACGCCTCCCGCCTTCGATCGTCGTGGGCCTCCACCGCGACACCCTCGCTCGCCGCTCCAAGGCTCGTCAACCCTTTTACCCTCACCGCTCGCCACGTCGAGCATCCTCCCCGCCATCTACCCCATGCTCTCGTCACTCCTTCCACCCACCCTAACATACATCGATTCACGATGAGACTTCGTCGCCAGTACGCAATATCTACGCCATCTTCCATTCATTCTACGCGAGTCAAGACGATACTCCAAGCTCGAGTAGCGCGTCGCGGGCTTCAACTCCAAGCTGAATTCAAACCACTTAACACACCATTTTACCCACTGATGCGCACACTTGCGCGCTAATCGCGGAATCCGTCGCCTGATTAAACGCCCAACGATCAACTCGGCACGTAAAATCGCGTTCAAATTGCGCTCTCGAAGCCTGTGTGACGTCTCGATCCTCAGCTGGAACCCCCCGATTTACAGACTCACCGACGGAATCGTGCCTTTCTTGCATTTATGGTGTCTCCATAACCCCTTTGCCTTGACTATAATCTACCACTGGTCTACGCCTACGGTTACGGGTTAGAGCCCTAGGAAGAACCACCGATGCGCCACATTGCCTTCGGGTTTGACAGGAAGATCGAAGATTTCTATTCACATCAAGCCCGCGCTACATGCCAGTGGTCGGCCTCCACTACTGGCATGGACGGCTTCCCGACTTTCGTAATTCAACCTGTAAGTCGCCCCCATAACCTCGAGCTCTCACTGAGCGCCAACGCTTCAGTGCTCCGACGGAAATCACAAACTTGTTCGATACATTCGGCGCGCTGTATGTTGAGCTCACCGGAAGAATCACCGATGTGCCACAGTGCCTTCGACTGTGTGACAGGAAGATTCCTACCCATTTATATCCAGGTCAAAAGGGCGCAACGTGCTCTGGTCGGCTGCCACCGCTTGCCGGCTTCTCAACTTTTTTTAGTAATCCGCGCCGTACGCGGACATAACCAGGAGGTCTCATAAGGTTCTGGAAGGGAAAATCGTTCTTGGGCGGCTGTTCCTTCTTCCTTATCTTCGGTCTCCCCTCTCATCTATCTCCCCGAAGGACCCTCCAAGGCAACAACGGCCAGACATGTTTTCCGGTCGAAAGAGTAAGTCGGCGTCGTACCGTAGCCGATTCCTAACTGCCTTTATATTGTAGAGGACCTTTCAGTCCAGGCCCAGCCCAACATCACGAGGCATTTTCTCGTCCAGCGCGTCCGAGCGTCGACGAGCAAGAGCAACAAGGTGTTCACCCAAGATAAGAAGGCTATGTTTCCGGTACGTTTCTGGCCTCCCCTCTCGTTGCCGTCCTTTTGATATTCCTTTTTCAGCTGGACGACGAAGACAACGGTACCGAGGAGGGAGGTGAGACCTCGCTGTGCTGGTATCGATTGACGAGTAATGAATACCTCGGTAGCCGCTCAAGGCTCTGCTGAGAGGATCGGAGAATCACATAGGGATACACTGGACAAGCGGGATAAGACGGTCGGGACCCTTCCAGAAGCTGCCGCTTCTGCAGGTGCGTGGTCGCTTCCTCCAGTCGAAGTGAATTAATCTAATTGCGTATCAGCCACATTGGTCAACATCGGTCGTGTCAGCCCAAAAGGCCCGAAGGACAACGGGGGGTCCTCCCATTCCGTCTCTCTGGTACGCAGATCGATTAATTCCGGGCTAATGCTCGCCTGATTTGCGCTTTCAGGGAAAGAGAAGGCGCGATGATGATGCGGGCAATAATGATGCTGATGTGTTCCTGCAGAGGCAGACCGAGAACACCAGTACAGATCCAGACGGAGAGGAACAGGTGTCAAGAAAACGGCGGCGGTCGGACCACTTTGCCCAAGCCACCATGACGCCGCCTTCGGCGGGTTCCGGTCAACAGGGGACGAGTGATCTATTCTGTGCTCGGCAAGCCCCGTTGACGGAAGCAGCTGACTACGAACAACCGGGACAGTCAGTTCTTTCACCATATAACTCCACAAATGCATCTGTTAACGGGATTTCAGCGGCGGAGACGTTCCCCCTATCCCAAGCTTCACGAACTATCTCTCAGGCGAGGAGATCTCCGAGTACATTTTTTTTGACCATGCCCCGCCACATACATGCTCAATTAATGCGACAGCCGCGCCGCAGCGCCACGCACGCCCGTGTCCGCGTCGAAAGCTGATGGGGGTCAAGCGTCACCCAGCGGTCTGCTGCATGCCGAAGGGATCGCATATACCCCACCTCCGCGACGTAACAAGCGCCCATTCTTTCGTGGCCGTTCCAGGATTCGGATACCACTTCCGGATGTCGGAAATGGTATTTTGGGCACGCATTACGCCCCCTGTCGATTTGATTGAAACGAGACAGGGATATCTAAAACCTTCAAACCGTCGTCTGAGGGTCTGCTTCCGGACGTTCCAAACGACATCGAGGCCAAGCTTAAGACAGGAGGCTGTTTGCTAACGATTCACGAGATGTGCGCGTTTTTGGTTCACCCGTCTCAGTGCTAAGTCCTTCACCAGATCACCACAAGCGGATCCAGGTCATACGATAAGGCATGGGCAAGATGGGATCCAGTTCGCCGCGATAACTGCGGACGACCTCGATGAGCAGGATGCCCAACCTACGGATGTAGAAACCAATAGTCCAGCCAAGACAGGGTAAGGCTCTTCGTTCGACGAACCCGCCACCAGCGCTTATCAACTTTATGATTTTAGCCAGGCGGGGATCGAAACGGCCGCCAAATGGGAAAGTCCCGTGCATAGCACGCGCCTTAGACTTAGGCTGAAATTGGGCCCCGAGGATGAATACACGGTTACCATTTGCTACAAGTTCAAGGTACAGCACACAATGCGTTTGATCTTATTGATGTGCTCATGAACGTCGTTTAGTTCACGATTAACAGCAAATGTGATTTACCCGTTGACCCGAAAAACTTGGAGCGACCTTTATCCCAGCCGGAAGTCGTCGCTCTGATTGACTTCAAGGTTGAGACTCAGCCAGGTCAAACCCACGTGGATCAGTCGTATGCCAACATGGGGATTATGGCCCACCGCAAAAAAGCGATTGTGGACCGGCACTTGTGAGTAGTTTCCACCGCCATTGCGAACGATTCGGCTGATTTTATTCTACGGTCTACACCGTGGTTTCGATCGCCCAGACAAGACTTACAAAGTTGGACGGCAACAGCAGACTTCGAAAGGGCTCACAGGAGTTCTGGGATTTATTTCCGGCCATCCGGTGGCTACAGCGACGTTTACTTATGGTAAAAGCGATCAAACCACGGTGGATGCTACTGATACCAAGGTGAGGCGCCATCGCGTTACTGGCGGACATTTGACCTGACCTTTCCGAGCCCATGCCCAGGTGCCTTGTGGACTATTCGCCCGGAGAGGAGTGGGACACACACGCAGAATCATACACGTCTTACAACATTACGTGCCAACCGCAGGCTATTCGAATGGGTCATGACGGGGCGGAGTTTCACCCCCTGGACGTCAAAGTAGGAATGGGGATTAATGTCCATCCGTCGGTACGCCTTGCGCAAACTGCGTATATATTTTCTCACGTTCGGGTCTGGAGGGATTGGAACGACCGCTCCCCAAGATATCCTTCATAAATCGCAACCAGATTTTGATTCGGGTGGTAAACCCTGCGTCGAAAGCCGAAGTACGGGGAATCGTGGTGCTGATCAGTGTGAGTTTGATATCGCTCCCCTGATCGCGTGCTAATTTAGGTACAAGAATTATTTTGAAAACGTCCGAAGCGACAAAAAGATGGTGATATCTGAAGAGAAAGAGGTCAATTTAATTATAGCAAGCGTAAACGGTAATTCAATCCAGTCATGACCTCGGTGCTGCCTGATCAATGGACTAGTTGAGGAGGCGGCCGACGATGCATTTCCTTCGAAGGCTACAGTTCAAGCTCCGGATCCTGCACAGCTACACAAATTGGGCGCGGCACCGGCAGTTCTTCGCTCCTCGATTCCTGATCCTGTGGTAATAACTTCCCGTCTTTGTCTCTTGCGTGATGCAAAGCTCTTGCGTGATGCAAAGTGGAGACGTGTCTTGTTGCCTACGCTCGGGATGCCGACAAGCTGGATGGTCGAATGGCAACTGTCGCGAGCCAAGGCCGAAAAACGGAAGCAGGAAAAGGAAAGGGAACGCAAAAGAGCGTCATGTGCAACTGAGTTTCCTGCATGATTCTGTGAAACATCATAAGTAGATGTAGAGTAGAACTGAACGAAGACAGCTTGTCTTTTTTTCTCCGTCATTTCAATGGTGTCCCTTTCATCACAACTAAGTGTGAGACTCCAGGGGGGTATAAACTAGATCTACTGGCACACGGTGATATAGCTTTGAAATTCTGCTGATGACCTTTGGCTAAGATGGGGCACGATATGTATGTTTGCATCAGCATCCACATTTGATTCCCGGGTACATTGAATAAAGAAACTATTCCAAGTAAATCGTGGGTTTCAGAAAGGTACAAACCGTAATGTACAAATGGCACCCAGCGGCTGAATGAAACACTTGGATGAGCACGCAGTTTCGCAGCAGCAATATGAAGCGCCTCGGCGGCCTTGGTGAGATCCGGCAGAATAGGAACATCCGCATTGGCATCACACCCTTTCAACAGATGCTAGCAGTTACCCGTGTCTTCGCCACGGACAATTCAAGAGTATTATGCCCTGAATTTTTAACATAAAGACACCAACCTTCTGTGACTTTCCGTCCTTCAGAAGGCCACCTTTATCACCACCAAGTTTCAGCTTTTCAAGTCCTTGTGCAACCATCAGGTTACCATCATCATCTGTCTTTAGTTGTGCCATATATTGGGGCTGGAGCATCGTTTAGGACTTGCTGCTTATAGGACGCTTCAAAAACCTACTTCACACGATGTATTCTTGTGAATACTTCAAGCTGACGCTGCCAACTGCTAAAGTTCTATTGTTTCTGGGCATCTCTGGGGAGGCAGAATTGAAGCAGAAAGCCGTATCGACGGAATAGGCTAAGCGTGCTTCGCCATGGAATCGACAGTATGTTCATATTCAGCATATTTTCAGATCATGTCGTCCATTTCACTGCATCTGCATGCCATTATAGGAGATCTTCACCGGTCTCTTTGTGTCAATCTGGGATTTTCCCTTGCAAGTGTTCCATTAGCATTTGGGACCTTATTACTCGACACACTTATATCAGCAAGTAAGGTACTGCATGAGCCTTTATTTCTGCACTCCTATGTGGCCAGACAACAAGTTGAACTGGCGGCATCTCGGGCAAGTTAGAAGTTTTGCAAAAGGTCTTGCAAAAGGTCGCACTCTTCAATTATTTTTCAACTTCGCTCTAACTGTGACAGATCCAGTGACAGATCCGGGGCAATTCAACTTGTGCTTTCAACCAACACCATCGGTGCTGTTCAACTCTTGCTGATTTTGGGTTGGATTGCCTAGTTAGTCCCACTGAAATTCAAATGGTAAATACACTCTGTGCCTCCGGGTCCATAGTACACACTCCTCTGCATGCACTCTTTCTGTGGCTCAACAAGTTACATAAATGTTGAGAATCGACGTGGGAAGATGATGAGATTAGATAAGAGGTAAAAGGTTTGCAATTGGGCTGTTGGGTAAGAAGGCTCGCGTTAGAGCAAACAGATGCTCTACGCTGAAAATTCATTGCGCTTATATACTGTTTACAGTGTATCTAGAAGGTACTACAATAATCTGTGAAAGAATCTCGAAAGAACGTTACGGAACTTCCCGGAATGTTCGGGGCTACTCGCGCATAGACCCACTGCTTCGGCTATCCACCAACAGTAAATATAGTGGTAGAGTCAGATACCCAGTCAGCAAAATACCCGTGGTCTTCATACCCCAGTTGAACGGCCACACGCTGCCTCCATGCACCTTCATTTCAGCCTCTTTCCACTTCGAAACCCTCCCTCATCATTTCATCATTTCAACTCCAAAACTGAGTTTTCCTCTGTCGGCGCCTTCATTTGGTTCAAGGCACCTGCATTTATAAGCTGATCATCTGTGAATATTTATTTGAGTTTGGCGGCCCTCACGCTAATGGCTTCATTCCGACCGCACCCACCTCTGTATCAATCGCTAGTGACTAACCTTCATCAAATTGAAGTCTTGGTGTTCTTTATTCGTTCTCCAAAGCTGAGGAAACACGAATTCCACCGTTTGCTGATGCTCAGGCATGCCGAGATTTGCCGCGCTTTGCCGGTGGTAGTAGCTGACCATACCGACATCAAAGTAGGCTAGCCGACTCACCGCAACAGAGCCCGGCAGATTTCGGCATAACGACGATGATCATAAATTCCGAGTTCCACTTCTGAAATGCCAATTTGCCGTCAGGATTCCGGTCAACAGATCTCAGCTGACTCGCTATCGTGACGTTATAAGTAGTACTTCAACATTTCGGTGGAACTCGAATACGGCGGTGGAGCAGTTACCTCATTTTTCTGCGCAAATCCAGCATCTCGACAGTAAACTGTGGAGCTAATGCTTCTTCATTCCCACAGGCACCACTTTTGTCTAGACAAACCACGGCTTTTCTTATATAGATTACGCTGCGTAGCCTACCTACCCATCCTACAATCGGTCTCACATCCCAGCCAACCTCCTGGGTTCAGCTCCAGTGGAGTCTGTGCTAATCCATTTCCGCTGACGGAGAAGCTTTGCACAGCTCGTGCGACTTTCCAGTTCTTCCCCGGTTGAACATTGAATACACGACAGACTCACACCTCCAGTCATAATTTTTCCTTTGAAACGCCACTTGAATGGTTCCCTGGCGAGAAAAGTCGTGTAATTAATATGCGTACCACTGGAAATGAAGCAAGAACTCGAGTCAATTCAAATAAGAACAACACAAAGCGCGTGATATAGCTTGTGGATGTCCAGAGAATTATCCATCGTTACTCACGCGTACCCCGCAGCCAGCCACTTCACGACAAGCGGCGTCAGAGTCCCGAGATTTTTCTCCTTCGCCAAGAAATCAAAGAACATATCGTCATGCAGTCCCCCTTTCTGAACGACAACCTCAACGGTGGGGTGATGACTCTTCAACCGATCCCCAACTTGAAGTATATCGTCGCGCATGCACTCGTTGCTACCAGCAGTAATCAAAATGCGGCGCACAAGCCCATTGACACCCTTGAACCACATTTCGGACGCCTTGGCCGGTTCCGCAAACGTCGCGTCAGCCTCCGGGAATCCCGAGAGAATCTCCATGCCAGCCTGCCCCAACGCATACGGCGTCATGGTGTCGATGCCGTCAAACTCGGCGAAAGATTTAGAGTCGATGGTGAGGGATGCCCACGGAGAGATGAGGCATAGGCCGCCGATGGGAGAGGGAGGGCGGACTTCCGGGACATTGTCCCGTGGATGAAGCATTTGCGAGATGAGCTGCAGAGCAAGGTTCGCGCCGGCAGAGTCGCCGATGATGTGGAGGTTCTCTGGAAGGAGCTTCCCGGCGAAGAGGGACTTCAGAGCGAGGCACGCTTGATGCAGAGGAGTGGGGAACATTGCTGCCGGCGCCAGCGCTGCGAACTGGTGTCAGCTGCAATACCACTGAACAGCGAGAGGACGGACTATACTCCAGCACTGCGACACCAATCTGGATGTCCTTTTTCTCCAGCTCCAGCTGCACGTAACGCCAGAGATCAAGCGAGAAGTCTGTCAGAGGCAGAAGGAAGCATCCACCTATATAATCCTCCAAGTCAGCAAATAAGACGAGGGAATGCTCTGTGAGCATACCGTGAAGATACAGCATAACACGATCAGTACGCTTTGGGCCTATCCAGAGCAGCCGAGCGCCGTCTCCGAGCTCGTCCACAACTGGCGCCAGCTTGACTTGCTTCGTCCATTTTGCGTACGCAGCCTTTGTCGTTCCAAAAGCGAACTGCAGCTGGGGGAGACTAAAGTGTGTAATGCCATAGCGGAAAGCGCGCTCGCCAATGACACGTTTGAGGGGGCGGCCTTTGTTGTTCTTTGCATGGCGGCCAATGAGGGCGGTCCAGATTAACACGGCGGCTGCAGACCTGTCAACATGTGGCGCTGAAGTCTAACAGAGGAACGTACGTAGTGGTATCACGCCGAGTACTAGCCCTAAGACACCGTACCACGGGAGGTCAGCGTACTTGCGAGGCGTCGAGGACATCGTTGCAGGAAGAAAGAAGCGCCTCCCACGTGGCATCCATATAACACCGAAGGGAGGTGGACAATTTAAGAAACGCCGTCCCAAAAAAAAATCATTGACAGCGGAGTTGAGACACGGGCATCCATCCGACGGAGGGTAGTATCATCATCACGGCGAACACGATGGTGATCTTCAAAGACGCCGAGGTGTGAGGGAGTCCATACAGCTTTGTCGAAGCTTAAGTACCAGGCACTGGAACGAAGCGTGCTGGCCAAAAATCATATGGCATGTGAATCCACTTTCAAGGGGCTGTGGCCGGAAGTGGAGATCACATGTCCGTGGTGTCGCCAAACAGAGCCAAAGGATGGGGACGCGTTTCTCGGAGTGACGCGTGACTGCCGAACAAGGGAATAGTACAGTACTTAGTGCTACGACTTTCCTTACTCAGAGTTACTCTGTTGAAAGTTTGTACGACTTGTGGGATGAAGATCGATCCTTGGTCCCCTATATCTTTGTCCGCGATAGCTCAAATTTCAAACTCTGCAGCCCCGCATTCAAGCTTTCCGCGCCATCAACCGCACTAACCACGCTCAGCTTCCGAAACCTGCTTCCTTGACAGGCTTTCAGAGGCTCTCTTCCCGCCATTTCCTGCAGCATCCAGATGGCCCAATCCGTCCTTCTATACGCTCTCATAGCCATCGTTTCTGGCCTGGTGCTACACAGCGAGATTCGAAGACGCAAGGCAGGTGTTTGTCGGCCGTGCTTGTACCCTGGCTGAGCACATGGGAACAGTCCGATGCTCACCAAATCCCCGCTGTTTCTTCCTGCTGGGATATGGCAGTACTACACCGGAGCAGCTCGTTACATACTCCAGGCTCCAGAGATCATAGAAGAGGGATGCAACCTGTATCCAGGCCGCGTTTTCCGCGTGCCCCGTATGTTCCGCTGAGACTACATCGTCTCCGGCACGACGCTGGTCGACGGGCTTGCATCCGCGCCTGAGAACATCATGTCCATGGTTGAAGGAACGCAAGAGGTGCGTTGAAACTTATATGGTGATATTCGACCTCCCATTCCCAGCTCACCCAACGCACTAGGAATTGCAAGCAGATCTGACTCTAGGTGCGTGGTGATGCAGGACACTGAGATCCAATAAACTCCGATATCCTCAGGCTCCGAAGTCTTCCGAAATGCATTCCATGTCGACGCTGTTCGGGGACCTTTGACACGCAACCTGAACAGATACTTCCCAGATTTATACGATGAACTCATCTGTGTTTGCGAGGATGTCTTTGCGCTGAATGGCACCGGTGAGTCACTGAATTAAGGTTGACGCCTCTCCTCTCACGAGTTTGCGTATATAAGAGTGGAAATTGGTGCCCGCCCAGCCGAGCATGAAGAAGCTGATAGCGCGCGCCATCAACCGTATCTTTGTTGGACTACCAGTCTGTAGGCGTCCTGGTTCGCAGTTAACTCGTTTCTTCCATACTAAAACTTATCTTCCAGGCCGAAATGAAGCCTATCTGGAGCTAATGATGAAGTTCGGCATCAACGCTGCTATCAGAGCGCAGGTGATAAACTTGCTACCCTCCTTCCTCCAACAGTGCGCGGTCATTTTTTCGTTCTCTTCGTTATTCTAATGGTGGCTGTGCGCAGTGTATTGGGACCCTTCATTTCTTCCCGCAAACAAAGTGTTCGACAAGGCGCAAAATATCTCGAAGATCTCATCAACTACAGAATTGGGCAAGAGGAGAAGTTCGGTCGGGATTGGTCAGGGAAACCGGTATGGTCCCAGCGTCTCATGCATCATTGCCTGCCCAGAACTGCATCTATATTACAAAAGAGAACGCGTCCTCTTTGATGCCATCAAACGTAACACATTTTGATTGGCTGCTGCCTGCAAACCTTCCCACACTGATCTCTCTCGCGTCTTCACACCTCTTTCGACCTCTTTGACGCGTTTTTGTCTCTTTTAACGCGTACATGAGCTCCAACTAGCTTTAAAATGTCTAATCTCTCAGTTTAAGCGGACTTTCTGGCTCTCTGACTCGAGATGTCAAGAGTTACCTGTGGCTTGAATGCTCTTCAAGAAAAACACTATCAACAGGAGCTCAGAGTGAGTATGCGGGCTCAATTTCATTAGCTGGGGATAAAAATAATTGTACCCAAAGACGCACAGACGGAACAGCACGAGCATGTCGCCACGAAGTGGTGGCGGCCTCGGACTCGGAGGTGCGTGCCTCATTTCTCTTCCTCTTCCTTCCCTGATCACTCTTTTTACCCTCAGTAATTTGCTGTTGGGATAGAACCCGAGTCTGTGCACGCCACGTAACTCGCCACAGGTGAGCGCTTATGCTTACGCCCGCTGACATTGAGCTCTGTCTGCACCGAATTTCACGGACAGACACACACAGAGATGGTTTGGATACTGGAGTACCTCAAGGAACTCCTCAGGTGAGCATGCCGCTGCTGAATGGACCATTGCATTGAGGCCGAGTTCAATGATCTTAGCATACTGAATGTGGGGCCGCGAGGAGCCAATCAAAGATTGGCGACGAGTGGCCGCGGCAGCTTACATTTGAGAAATTGTGATGTATCTTTGTAGATTTCGGAACCTTGAGATTTAAACTGGTCCTCTGCACACTGCAAACTGGGAAACTTATAAATTTATCTCAAAGACTTCTTCCCGTAGCGTAGCACGGGTCACTGCTAGTTGAACTTAAATTCCCTAGAACGACTTTCTTTCCTGGCTTCTCGAGGTGTTACCCGACTACGAGAAGAATGTACCCACTATCGCCGCGCGGATTCTCCTCACGAACATGTCAGCTCTCCATAGCACTGCTTTGGTTCGTATTCCTCAATCAATATAGGCAATGATTTTACTTACCCCTCGGTCAGATTCTCACACATGCGGTGTTCGATCTTACCGCCAACCCACAGCACATTGCGTCCTTGCGCGAGGAGGTCGAGAAGGCAGTGGACGAGCTGGGATGGACTGCGAGAGACAATCAACAAGATGCCCAGGGTCGACAGCTTCCTCCGCGAGTCTCAGCGCATGCACGACAATGGACCGGGTGAGACCGCTTTGAACTTGGTCTTTGCTTGCTGGGGACTGATTCGTTAAATCCTTTGATATGTAGTGACCCTGGTCCGCAAGGTCATGGACCCTGCAGGTTTCGAATTCCCGGACGGGACGCTCCTCCCATTCGGCTCCATGATTGGTGTTGCGAGCCGCGTAGAGCACTTTAATCCCGGTGAGTCCAAGTTCAAATATTACCTTTGGCGTCGCATTGTTGCCTTGATGTACAATAAATTTGAGCTCACCACCAACTATGAGCTAGCCCGATACAACAATCCGATGACGTTCGACCCCTTCCGCTTCTCTCGAAAATTGGAGGAGCTCGCCGCCCATGGGGACGACGAGGGCAAACATTTCACCGAATACATGATCTCAACCAGTCCGGAGCACCTCGCATTTGGTCATAAGCAGCATGCGTGTCCGGGCAGGTGAGAGCTCTTTCTGCGTTCCTCACTGCCACCGCGTCTTGCAGTTGGAACTTGGAACTGTCCATTGATGCTCACAATACCTCGTTATCTGCGCAGATTCTTCGTAGCGGCCGAGCTCAAAACGCTGCTCGCGCACCTCGTTATGCGCTACGATCTTCGAGCCGAGACCGAGGGGGTCCGTCCGCCGGACTTTGCGTTTGGGCTGGTGGTACTGCCGAGTCTCAGTGGAAATATATTCCTGAGGAAGCGCATTGACTACGAGTAGTGAAGTGTCCCAGAGTTGCATCTGTCTTCAGTTATGTTCATATGTTGTTCTCCTGTTGTGTACCAAACTTTCACGTATCACTCTGGATCGAAGTCTACCTTTGCAAGTCCGAAAATCAATCAAGAACATACCCCGTGCCAAACCAAAAGTTCGGTGCACTCATGTGGCACCGGCTGCAATACGAAGCTCTTTGCTCACGCAGAATATCACTGTACAGTGTAGAGATAGATGGGTATCGATTCAAATGGCGGTGGTACATAAGAGAGGTGAGTAATATGATTAATGTCCCTAAGATGCTGGCTGAAGTACAGCAGTTCTGTCAAACATATGAGATGACGTTGACAATCGTTCCAAAAATGAAAACAAGGCCTAAAGAGTCGTCGAGGGCCATTCCGCCGGAAGATTCCGAAACGTCCTGTGCGGTGCAGGGTTGCAATGAAGTGTAAGAGGCCCAGATACTCGCCTCTTCCCCCTGAACTTGTAGAAGGATGTAGGTCCCTGAAGCGCCGATGGCCATTTCTAGGACAGGGTGGACGTGCCTGTAAACGCAACCCTGCGCAAACTCGAGCTTTTTGCGGGTTGCGCGGGCGGGCCAGAAGTGTTCAAGTGGATCAGAGGAATTCGAATCTGCTCCAATCCGATCCTGGAGCTCCGTCCGGTCACAGCGGAGATCCCATAGCGGGAAAACCAAGGCACGATGAGCCCACGGGGACCCAGTTCTTCTAGACATCAGCCTTTTGACAAATAACTTGCAGCTTGTTTGGCCTTGTGAGCTTGCCGGAGATTGCCGACAAGCTCGCAAGGTCAAAGCGGGATAAAACACCTCTTGGAAGGGTCAAAACAAGACAGGTGAACGTGCCGAAAACTTGAAGGACACTTTCAGAAGTTTCACACACTGTGCCGTACCCAGAGAAGCTGACTGGCTGAGATACAGTGATTTGCGCCCACTTTATGCCACTAGACAGAATCGAACCAGCCACCTTGTGAGATCGTCAACATGGTTTGTGACCTTGTCAGCTTGCGCGCCGTTTGGTGGGGTTTGTGGCCTTGTTTGGCCTTGTACAAGCTCACAAGTTATTTGTCAAAAGTCTGATGGAGTACATCCAGCGGGGTAGGGAATCGGCATTGTGGTCAGATCAGGTGGTGGGTAATTGCCGCTGGGGTGGTGATGGTCGGAAGCGGGTCACCTTGCTTTGACAAAAGCTAGGTCCCTCCCACAGTATTATTAAGCAATCATACTCGTAGATCTGTGGTTTTGTTCCATTCTTCTCCGAGTCTTCTGTTCCGAATGCCGGCAATCTCCGATGCTCCTAACAGGTACAAACACTGCGGGCCAAGGGTTTCAGATCTAGAGATCTGACATATCCATCAGCTCGCGTGGCGGCTGTGCTGATATCTGTGCCGACGCTGCCGATTTCTACTTTGGGAAGTGCTGTCACCGCACTACTAAACTGGCGGATTTCTTGGTGGATGGGGGGCTCCCATAGGTAATTCATGGAACAGGCTCATAAAACATCAAATTCATTGGCACCCAGGTCGAATATTTCCCCGCATTCTGGACATAGCAGATGGCCATCACGACATGTGATTTCCAGGCGGCGAGCAAGCACATTGTCAATGGTATATGGTGTAGAACAAGGACGGAAGTTATAGTTTGAATTTTTTGCGTGGAATTGGGACAGGCCAGCGCCATTTGAATCAACAGACAAAGTGCTACTTATTCGCAGTATTTCCAGTATATTCAGCTGTCCAATAGCTTGTGGTTCAGGTAGTTTAAGGTGAGTGTGAATGTAGAATGAGTGCCCAGTTGAGCTGGGCCCAAAACAAGCCGGAATCTGGTGACCCAGGCCAGGTGCGACGCAAGTGTGGCCAGCGGCGCGCGGAGGTTTGTTGACGGAAAGAGATGCTGTGCGCTTTCCTCATCTGGGGGGGGGTCTTCGGATCAGTGTGTCCGATCCAGAGATCTGACACCCCGTGCTCTGGGCATACAGTAGTTAACCGGGAAGCGAAACACTACGTAGAAGCGGAACACCGGCTTTTTCCCGGATCCCAGGCATCCGACGGGCCCCAGTTTTTGTGAGAGGATAGTTAGCCATGAGAAATGGCTCATAGCAGAAGGAATTGCGCAAAAAGGCTCTGTGGAACCTGTGGCAGATCACTTTGTGTTCGCTATTTTTTGGCCTATTTTGTTGGATATATAATCCGTCGAAGGCACGGTATTTCAGGCGCGCAATTCCTCCTGCACACGCGTGAACTGGGGGTTTTCAAGGTCGTAGAACACGAATATAAACACCCCTGGGGCTGGATTGCAACGATCAGCGGCCCACAGGTTATTTTGCAGTGTTTTGCTTCCACGTGATTCTGCAAAATCGGATGTTTGTAGAAGAATGGCCTCATTCTCAATCAAAACACAACATTTCCCTATAAAACTATATATTGCCAGGTAGCCCTGACACATCTCTATCGATCTGCAAAGAGATCCCCAACAACTTTATCCAATCTCGGCCCGGGAATTGCGAGTTCGCTTGAGCTTCCTGGTTAACTACTGTATTCACAGATGGCGCGTTTTTGTGATCTTGCATCCTCACACATACAAACACCCAGGATCCTTTCCTTCCTTTCCTCGGCGGCAATCTCCGCTGCTTCTGCTCTCAACAACTACAAACCGTGGGATGCCCTCTGGGTTTATTGGCCGATGGCGCGTTTCTGTGGTCTGTGCTTGATCCTCACACAGCCAAACAGCTTCTCTGCACACCTCCCTTCCTCAGTTTGTGTCTCAAGCTGTTATTTCCGCCAATTCTTTATCACGACTCCTATAAGTATGCATCTACTCGAAGGCCGGAGGGCGTCAACCTTTGTGCGCACTCACTGCGCCCCACGTTATACACCCACCGTCCTCCCCTTCTCTGGTCCCCCACTGTCCAGTCGCCCACCCTCCAATCATCGACTCATCGGTGTCCGGCCATGCAGAGATGCCCCAACCTCCGCCAACATTGGTGCAAACAGCGGTGCGTATGCTCTTGATCAGATCAGATTTTACAATTAGTAGTGCACAAGCACGACAGTGGCAACTCCGTCGGCTCCCTCGACTCCACCGCGCCAGATGACATTGTCATCGAGCTTCGGCCCCACCCCTTACAGCCTGTTGACGCCTGCAGGTTTTTACAATGGTTCACTGCAACCAGGGGGGGCTGCAGGCGAGTCCGCTCGGTGGGGCACCCTACACTGGGGTGTCACTTTTCGGCGGTGCACAGTCCTCCATGCCCTTTTGTCCAGCAGATCAGGGGCTGGGGCTAGGTAGAAACCCGTTGAAACGATGCTACTCGGGGTGCGGTGGAACGATAACTATGAAGCCGAGATAAAGGTCTAAACCAATATAACCAACTAAACAATCAATCAAACAACAACTCCTCCTCCTTATGAGTAATGATAATCACGGGTGTTCGGGGGTAAAGATCAAGTATTAGGTCAATAGATCATTTACTGTTCAGAGAACAGGGGAGTGGGATAGACAAGGGTTGTGAAACCAAAGTCGAGCAATACGCGCTATGTTTGAGACTTCATACAAGCGGTGGGTTCGTGGGTATTTAAGGCAATAACGGCCAGTAGCCGGCGAGTTTATGTGAATTAAGACGGGTTTGTTGGATTTCTCCGGGTTGGGACACGATATACTCCTGCAGGACCGCAGTATATGACAGAACACAGAACACAAGTCACAGAACACAAAACACACACACAACACACACACAATATGACCCACAGTGCTGGACAGAGTCCACACAATTCACAATTCAGTCACACAGTCAATCACAGATACAATCCAATCCAATCGTTGCCAAAGGTACAGTACTTGAGTCGAGATAAGAGTCACTTGAGTCTTAGAGCTAAACAACAACTCCGAGTCCCACCACCGTTGCGTATGTGAACAAGGTAAACTGAGTGATGTCACTGCACTGTTGTGCGTGAAACCCCAAGGTAGTCTGCTCCAGAAACTCTCTAAACTACGTGCTTTTATACTACTGGGATCTCAACTTTATAACACATCTATTACTACATCTCGGAAAGCGCTCCATCCCGGCGTGGAGCCACGGGACAATCTTAGGGAATCCCCTGACTCCTATTGGCCACGTGCTGGCTCTATGAGTTAGAGCTCTCCTTGGTACTTGATCGGTTTGAGAGTTATTGGTTAATTGAACGGAAGCTTCCGAGCTGTCGTCTTCTTCGTGTAGTGCTCGTCCCGAGCATCAGTCTTCATCATCTATGATATGGCTACCTGTGGACACCTTCCCTGTGTCCGTAGCTAGTCTGGTTGCTGTGATAGACCAAAGTTCCACTTGTCTCGGTAAGTGCCGGTGCCATTGCAATTTGAGGTTTAACCGGCACAGCTATTCTGATGTGTAGGCACACTCGGCCGTCGGCAACTCACTGCGGCTGTGTCTATTTACAGAAGTCTCGCCCTATCCAAGAGTCTGGACCTGTCATGTGCCTGTCGCGCTGTTCTCGATAAGAGAGACACAATGGTAAACAATCTCGAAGTCGGCCGTTTTGGGAGGCCCCAGTCGCCTGCATGCGATGTCATGTATTCCTTCCCATCCCCTTGATACTAGTCTAGCACTCAGCTCATCCACATGCACACAGGTACTGATATAAGGTAGTTAGTCCTGTTCTTGGTAAGTCGTACTTTGGGCCCAAGTTGAGGTACCGCCATAGGATCATGCCAACAGAGAACCTAAGCCCTGTGACTGTTAAGCTACTCGTTCGGAGCTCCTGATAGTGTCACAGTCAAGACTTCGCGTCCAACTCTTCGAGAGAGCGGATTGGGGAGTGCGAGGGGTTGTCTCGAAAAGATGATCAAATAAAAGACTAAAGAATACAGGCAATAACTACACTGCTTAAATACTGTTCTATGAACTGTGTGAACTACGATATATTTATACTGTACAATAGCCCATAGTCGTGTGTGGGGCTACACCTGTCATAAGTTAGGAAAACCTTTTGTCAAACGTCCCGTAGCAACATGTCCTATTATCCCCGGGTGTTTCATCTATACATATCCCTGACATCATCGTTCTGTTCCGGTGTCACGTGTCCTTTGGCGTTTATGTCTCAGCGCTTAGGTTCGGTGTTGTCACGTGGAGATTGGTATCAAAGCGTGACATTACCCCCCCTCTAGGATCAATGTCCTCGTTGACTTCAATGAACGTGTTGGACTTGGGAATAAATAATTTCTTCGTCGAGTATTGCAAGACTCCTCCTTATGCTTGTATCTTTTGATTAAATAATCCCAATGTCCTTTCGGAAAGATCGGGAGTGCGCAAATATTAATGCCGTGATCCTTGTTATATTTATCAAGGAGCTTATTGACGTGCCTCAAATGACGCCTGGGTTCCCACGTCCTCTCCCTGAGAGGATAATTATTCCACTTGATTAGATATTGGAAGCCTCTGCCGCGTTTGCGGTGCTTCAATATCTCCTCCACCTCGTATTCCTCGTGGTCCTGCACAATCTGAGGTGCCGGCCTCTCCTCTCTACGTCCAATTGGTGGCTCGATATAGGGTGTCAGCAGCGCCTCGTTGAAAACTGGATGTGACTGGTCCGTTTCAGGCAATCTGAGCTTGTATGCTGAAGCTCCGATCTTCTCCAACACTTTGTAAGGTCCCAGCCTTCTGTCATCCAACTTCTTGGTTGGGCGATCTATGGTGATATTTTCGGCTTCCAGCCACACCTTATCGCCGACCTTGAAGTTAGGTGCCTCGCGCCTATGAATATCATAGTATTTTTTTCATGGTTTTCTTGGTTTTTTTCCAGCGCTGCTGCCGCCTCGTCGCGGATCTTTTTCATTTTCTCAGCAAAGTCGTTCGCGGCTTCATTGCGTGACTCAACTGCATTTTCTATCCCCTTCCAGGGATGGTATCCCGTGTTCACAAAGAACGGCGACATGCTCGTCGACGAGCTTTGTTTACCGTTGTGAGTGAACTCGGCCAAAGTGAGCCACTCCGCCCAATCTGATTGGCGATAATTTACGAAAATGCGGAGATATTTCTCTATCTCCTGATTCATGCGCTCCGTCTGTCCATCAGTGATCGGATGGAAGGCCGTGCTCGGGTTCATCTTAATCCCGAGGAGCTGGTTGAGCTCCTTCATGAAGCCGGAGACATATCTCGGATTCCGATCCGAGATTATCTTCTGCGGTACACCGTGATATCTAATCACGCGATCTCGGGTCAACCGGGCCATTCCTTCGGAGGTCAACTCCATGTTTGTTGGTTCGGCGTGGATCATCTTCGAGAATGTATCCACCCAAACTTGAATAGCATTAAAGCCGTTGCTGAACGGCAGTGGTCCGATGAGATCCTCTGATATGACCTGCCAGGGTCCTTCCGCAATCCCGTGCGGATTCAGCCTTCCTTGCTTATATCGGTGGAACTCATGTGCGTTGGCATGCCTCACATTCCTTGATGTAAATAGAGACTTGGTTGCCGAGCCTCGGCCACCAATAGTTTCGCTCAATCAATTCCTGCGTGCGGTTCTCTCCGGGATGCCCAACCAGAACGGAGTCGTGGTGCAAACCAATAATTTTATCGCGGAGTTCCTTATCAAAAGGAACATAGATCAATCCGTTGTAATAAATAACATCTTCGATCTTTCCCCATCCAGGGAGCTTCTTCTCAAGCGCCAGCTTGACACTCTTATCTACGCGCTTCGTGGCCTTGATCTGTAACATGATCGCGGCCTCCGGCCCTTCCATGATAATCTCCTGAGATCGGAAGTACTCCGGCTTGAGAAGGACAATGTTCTCGTTGTCGTTCTTCCCTTGATCGTGATCCGCCCGGCGGGACAATAAGTCCGCTTTCTTATTCAGGGCCCCGCCCGATGGGTAAGTGTGAAGTCGTATTCGGATAGTTCTACTATCCATTGTGCCTGCCGCTGATTGACTTTCTGCAGACTCTTAAAATACTGGAGATTCTGGTGATCCGTCAGAATCTCGAATGTTTCCCTTGCGCCCATCAAGAGCGATCGCCACTCCTCCAATGCGAGCATCTCTTTGTCATAGATCTCGTAATTTCGCTCCGTCTCATTGAGTCCGTGGGATTGGAACACTATCAGCCTCCACCCCCCCTCTTGCTCCTGACTGAGCACAGCTCCAGTCGCTCCTTCCGATGCATCGGCTTCTAGTCGGAACTTTCGGTGGTCCATGGGAAGTGCCAAAACTGTGTCTTCGGCAATCCGGTCCTTTAGCTTCTGGAACGCGGACTTCTGTGCTTCTCCCCAGGAGAAGCCTTCCTTCCCGGTTAATTGTGTGAGTGGCTTGGCCACCTCACTATAACCTCTCACGAACCGGCGGTAGAAGTAGGTGAACCCTAAGAATGCCTGCACCTGCTTGAGGTTCTTGGGTTCTGGCCACTCGGAAATGCCGCGGATCTTGATGAGATCCATGCGCATCGAGTTGTGTCCAATAATTACGCTGAGATACTCGATCTCGGTCCGTTCGAATTCGCATTTCTGCGGCTTTAAATATAGCTGGTCTTTGGCGAGTATGTCCAGTACTCGCTTGACAATACTCCGGTGTTCCTCCAGGGTGTCCGTGAAAATAAGAATATCATGGAGGTAGACGATGACTTTTCCCTCGTTTATGAGATCGCGAAGAATGTCATTCATCATCATTTGGAAAGTAGCGGGCGAATTGGTGAGCCCAAAGAACATGACCAGAGGCTTGAACAAGCCTCTGTTCGTTCGGAATGCCGCCTTCCACTTGTCTCCCTCTTTGATCCGAATATTATTATGTCCCCATCGAATATCTAGCTTCGTGAAGATCTTCGCTCCTCGGAGCTTGTGTACCAGCTCCGAGATAAGCGGCAATGGATAACGATTCTTGATTGTCATATCGTTAAGCTTCCGGTAATCCTATACCAGTTGAAGGCTTCCATCCTTCTTTTTAATAAAAAAGAATGCCGATGCCATTGGCGCCTTGGACGGCCTAATGTGTCCGCTCTGCAAGTTCTCCTCTAGGAACTTCGTCAACTGCCCCTGCTCGTTCTGTGATAACAGATAGATTTTGCAATCTACAGCCTTCGATCCAGGCTTAAGTTCGATTGTGTGGTCCCAGGGTCGTTTCTCTGGTAGCTTATCAAATGACTCTTTCGCAAACACCTTGATGTATTCGTGATATTGTTCCAGGACGGCATCCTCGGTCATCTTCTTCTTCTCCACATACGCTCCCTCCGCCATCTGCTGGGCCTGTGTGTGTGTGCCTTTCACGTGGAGATCCACATGCTCTGCAAAGTCGACCATCAATATCTACTCTCCCTCCTTGAGGGGTTCCTTCTCGCATCCCTCGGCAGCCTCGCTGCCGGTCATGTTGCACTCCGGAGGGCAACGGCTGAATTTGATTGTCTGGCCCCGCCAGTCGATCTCTGGGTTGTGTTTAAACAACCAATCATATCCTATAAATATCCTAGCCTTCCCGAGGCCCATGACAAGGAATCGTTACTTCTCGCGGTGGATTCCGACTCCCATGATCAACTCTACGTAATGAGTGATCCGTCCGCCCACATTCTCGGATCCATCTGCGTCCTGAGCAATGATTTTCTGATCGAGCTCCCTGAGCCCAAATCCTTCGGCCTTTGCATACACCCGATCGATGCATGTCGTTGTGCATCCGTTGTCCAACAGTGCTTTGACGCGGCGAGTTTTTCCCTATCCCCGGGCATTTCATCTATATATATCCCTGACATCATTGTTCCATTCCGATCCGTTCCGGTGTCACGTGTCCTTTGGTGTTTATGTCTCAGCGCTTAGGTTCGGTGTTGTCACGTGGAGATTGGTATCAAAGCGTGACAGATAGCCTCTTATAGAATAGAGAGAGCATGCTTTATAAGTATAAAGAATGCGAAAATACACCCATGGTTTGTACACGGCTTATCACCATTCGATGGTGTTGCTCTCGGCGCTGCAGTGATAACAAACAGTGTTGTTGCAGGAGGCAAGTACAGTCAAATCTCATATGGAATAAAGTTGGGACACCAGCCAAATTCAGCCCCAGAGTGATTCCATATGGCATATATTCTATATGAGCTCAAATTTACAGTGGTAAACTGCATTTGGGATACCCTCAATGGCTATTCCATATCACGGTTTTTGGCTGGACATTCCATATGAGAGATCTAACTGTACACTGCATCATTTGAATGCCATCTACCTGACAATCTTGAGGAGGCTCTGGATCTTCCAGGAAACGCACAGCAAGTGGCACCGCCGCGAGAGGAAGCGCCCCGAGAAAGGCCAAGGATGGGAAGAATGGCAGGCCTCCTGTGTAGTCTATGTGTGCAATTAGAGTTAGATTTTGAAAATGACAGCGAGTGACTTTCCATAAGCGTAGATAAATGCTGGGGGAATATCTATGTGCCTTGCCGAGGCAGCTGTCCAGACCCCATCAGCTGAGGAACACGGAAACGTACAAGATTTAATGTGGATCTATGAAAGTGTGGAGGGGGGGTAGGGACCCCCCCAATAGATTTTTATTAAAAAGAATAAACTGGTTTGGGCAACGACTGGTCAGTTTTCACCTTCATGGAATGGTAAAAGCTCCAGAGGGGTCGTTTGATGTTTGCGCAACCCAACCTTCGGCTTCCAGGTGTCGTTCTGGGCCTCGCACAAGGAGAAATACAGTGTTGATTATTTATTATTTTCTTACAGGAAGGTGCATCGTGATGTCAAAATGACGGCAGAACTTTTCTCGCACTGCTGGCACTCTCAAACAAGCTCGAGGATTATTCTATGCTCATGGAAAGTCACCCAGTGAAAGTTGGGCGGAAATTTTATGACATATCAAAAAATAGCGCGGGGTTCAAACTGCATTTATAACGTGAAAACCAAAGCAAGGTTAAAGATGGGGGGCACCGCCTGTCAATTGAATATGTGAAGTCAGAAAGCAATAAACAATAAGAACACAATCTATGGTGTACTGATAGGAAGCTAATGAGATCGGCGACGTCCAAGAGCTTCCCAACACCTAAGACAACATCTTGAGGAAGGTGGGCGAGGCTCAGAGACATGGTGGTAAGGGTCAAGGTGTGCAAGTAACCATCTGATCGATCCAGATCTGTCGCGACGACCATCTCTCACCTGCCAAAGCCTTCCCTGCCATCAAGAAATTCACTTGCGATGTAGAAAGCGGGAAGATAAGCTATATGCCGTCAAGAATGGTTTCGAAAGTGTGGTCAGAGTTTCGATTATGTGCATGCCTGCGAGCATCACCACACCATCTTATCATTTGCTCATGTTCGCCAACGACTGAAGAGCAGCGCCGTGAACGAGGACGTCGGTGCCACTAGGGCAATCAAGTGAGGACGGTTCAATATGTTTCAAATCGCATCCAGTAACTCACCCCAACAGCGAAACCAGTCCTGGATAAGGATTGATGGTTCGGACTGTAGCTGCAATAGCCTCATACCAAGCCAGGTTCCCTACTAGCTACTAGCCTGCATGAACTTTTCTGTACCGCTGCATTCAGTGATTCAAACAACTTGAGGACATACTCCTGGAGTTCTGCTTCTACCACAAGCTGTTCACCATCCGGCTAAATGGCGGCCTGAGCTAGTGCATAGATGGAGTTCTGAGCAACAAGAGGATGTTGGTGGCTGACAGAAGATGAGACTTGCAGACCAGCCTGAGAAGGAGAACTCACTCCAAGAGGTACACAAGTTGCCTGTACAAATCAACTTCGAGGATTTGCGATACGGTGGTTTCGTGACAAGCCAGGTTTCCCACTAGCCAGCACATCCATGCTCGCACCACCGCAGTTGGGGATCCCAATAATCTAAGGACATGGTGCAATACATTTGCTTGCAACACAGCCTGGGCACCATTCAACCAGAAAGCACCCCGAGGAAGTGCATGCAATGCCAACTGAACAACCTTAATGGATTCATCGCTGAAATGGGATTCGATTTGAAGCATGCTGCAAATGGAGAACTCACTCCAAGAGCGAGAGAAGTAGCACATAAAGATGGGGATGTACAACTGCCGATGTGGTGGCCTTGTACCCCAGCAAAGTGTCTATTAGTGTACATGTCCATCTCCGAATATCCTGGTTCGATGATTTGAGTAGTTCCGGAAGTCGAACAAACACAGTTGAATCCACTATGAAATTGACGGTTGATACACCTGATCTACCCCCTTGAACATAAATACAATGAAGCAGGAGTTGTTTCTTGTTAAGTTGTTGGAGTTTGGTGTTGGGTTGAGTTAAGACGTGCCATGCGGAGATGCACCTTTTTCTTGCGAGCGTCGTGGTTTTGTACTCTGATCCAGAGCGTCAGAAAGTGTCAGGAACGGACATGAGATGCTTACTTGAGCTCATACTCGCTGGGACCGGTGCAGTATTTTGACTTCATGGGTGAGTGCGCCATCGCCGACGCGTGGGAGATGGGTACCAAACAGATGACCACAGTCGATCCATTGTCCGAGAGATCACTGGAGCTGGCAGGGACATGGCGGGTGGGGCGCATGCTCGCGGCTTGGATTTCTGAGGAAGCAGAAATATGAGGGAGAACAGCATCTTCAATCACACCCAAAAACTCGGCCTTGTCGAGATGGTCGCGGAAGGGAGCCAGGAATCACGCTCGGTGTGGGCAGTTCGCAATGCCTTGAACAAGCATTCGTTGCATATGCATTATCTGAATAGTTAGAAAGATTTCACGTGGGGTGTGGTGGGCCTTTTGGACGGGGAAAAAGAGCCCGCGGGTTCCGATGAGATTTGGGTGAGGAGGGGTGGTAGTGGCGCGATCCCGGCGAGGGAGTGTTGTGACAAGTTTTCACAAGTTAGCAACGGCGAAGTCCTTTTTCCGCAAAAATGAGGGACTGTGGTATTACGGGAAAGGGGCTGGCAGCCTTGTTGACATGTAGCGGACAGCATGTTTAAGAGTTGCTGGGAAATGAGTGAGGCTCCAACCATTTCCGTTTTTAAATGTTTTAAACGGTAAAAACTGTTTCTTTTTCCGTTTAGTTTGTGGACCTGCGCAAACGGTAAACGGATGGTAAACAAACGGTTTAAACGGTTGCAAACCCCCGTCTATTGTGGACGGCCTGAAATAACTATGCCAAGTAAGTTAGAAGTATTAAGAGACTGGAGACACCAAAATTCATGGTCAGATCCAAGCACAATGCAAAAGTAAGCACCTACTCACCAAGCGGCGCTCAAGCGGCGGGAAGCGGGAAGTATCCCAATTTGGACAGGGTTGATGGCGGTCAGAGATCTCCGCCTGTCGGCGCGCCACTGCCAACCAGTGGAATTTGTGAGTCCTGGTCAAAGTCATGCATAGGCCCTTTGTGTTAAGTCAGCTGGGAACCATAATACCTGCCATTTATTGCCACTGCACAGCTGTAATTGAACACCCGCCAAAATACCGTTTAAAAACAGTTTAAACGTTTTTAAACAGTTTATTACCGCTTCCGTTTAGTTGGACCAATCCCCAAACGAAAAAGAAATGGTTGGAGCTTTACAAATGAGAAGATTGAGTCAAAAGAAAGAGGAACATTGAGTGAGGTTGCAGTAGTGGATATGGAAGGCCTTTCGAATGAGCATTTGTGACAAGTTTGCACGTCTCGTGCTTGCAAAATAAAGCGTGCGCGGTTGGAGCCTTACACGGTCTTATTAAGCGAGGCTTTGCTCAGCTTAACATTCCAACATCTGAGGTATGCCAGAGATTTTTATCCACATTGGAGAGCGGGAATGAACAGCTGCCGAGCCTGTCATGATGCTCGATAGTAGACTACAGGATATGTTGGACATTGATGCCAGCCGACATCAGTCAGCCCGAGGTTTGCTCGCTCAGCAGCACAAGGACATAAAAATAGGTAGAATAGTCTAGAAAAATAGCTAATGGGTGTATAAACTGTACCAGTGAGCTGTAGGCTCCTTACAAGTTTTTACCCAGTCGCCTAATAGCGCAAGTTTCAAACTAATCAGCTTTCGACTAAATTTCCCATAGGATATCAAAGCCACCTCCAACTACTGTTGATCACAAATCTAGGTGAGATTCAACTGACGTTCAAAATGAGATCTCAAATTTGACCAAAATTGCCTTCAACAACTGTCTCGACAGTTCTGAGGGGTGTCTCCGACTTAAAGAGAGGCGAGTGTTTGCTCTAAACATCAAAGTCAAATTTCAGGTGAATTGCAGTGCCATGTACAGATGCAAAACAATATCATGAACTCGTTCAAGTGGGTACAAAAGACCAAATTTGCTCCGATCGATTGGTGAGCGTTTCGAATGTAACCTATTCCAAATTTCCAAGATCAGGCTCATCAGCTTTCGGTCTCGAATGATAGCGTACCGGCGTGATCGTGCTCCCACTCTCCGCCGGCCAGCTAGTGAGTGCGGCTCCTGAAGTAGGCTCAATTATACTAGAGAATAGAGAAAATTTCGAAGGGTCATTTAGGATCTTAGATAGAATGAGATAACGGATACGTACTATCCCGCGGTCTTATTGACACAATTAACCACGAACTGCGTAGATCCACCCGGCGCCGTAGCCTGGGCGAAAAGGGAAGAACTTCCACCCGCAGAGCCAGCATAAGAAAGGAAGAAAGGCGGTTTGTTGCCTAGCGCCGCTTGGAAGATATAGTCCCCTGAAATCGGGATCGGATCCCACTGGAAAGTTGGGGAGTTAGTATGCGAAGGACGAGGAGACGCTGTAGTTTGGGACGAAATCTACACTTAATAACACACATGAACTAACCTTCTGATTATTACTCGGTGCCGGGGAATTTGGTGTTTGGCCAATAACGGGCGGGCCGACGCTGTTAGCCACATCAAGCACGTGGCCCTGAAAGTTCATAATTAGGAGAAGGGTTTGCGCGATGCAGACAGCCATGGTCGTTCAAGGGTCGACTCTGACTTTCTTCTACATTGCAAGGGTTGGTTTTATAGGCTGCCGTGGTTCTTCCAGGCTGTCAGGAAACGAGTAAAAATGGGGGAAGGATGACAGCTCCTTGTGCCTCGGCCTTGACTTTAATCTCGCATATGTAGTTTTTAGACATTTTGCCCTGTCCCGACGGTGACGGGATCCCGCAATTAAACAAGCGAGCCAGACATGACAAAATTACACTGTGGTAAGTACGCACACGAAATATCCAAGCATGTGGAAAGTCACTGCGTTCAGGGACGCCGTCTGCAGCGTGTCAACCTGTGCAGATCCGACGTCTGTGGCAAGCACTGTGAACCCACGTCTGCACAAGACACGTGTCTGCTCGGCCCTGCCAGCTGGGTCCTGGAACACAGTGAGTGTCATTTGTTGAAGAAGCGGCCGTATTCTGCAAAAACAGTACAGAAACATCAGAAAGTCTGAACAATAAGCGGATTACTACTGCGGATGCGGTAAGTTCATGCCATCGAGCTCAATTTGCTGGAGCGTAGGCCAAACACGTTGTTTTTGAGCCGGGAAAACAGAGATGCAGGGAGTCTGCGTTTCATGAGGTTGTCCGCACGAACCTGCCGACGCTTGTCAGCCGACGTCGGCAGACCTGGACACAACGCCGACAGAGCTGACCTTTGCGCACATCCAGTTTTTGCTCATTCCAAGCTTGTGGCGGCTTGCTGAGTGCGTCCATCTAAATCAGGAGACAGTCTCCGTAACCGGACGTCACTGGATCGACAGCGGTCCGCGGACCGTGCTGATGTTTGTCAGCGGTTGTCATTGCCGACGAGCCTCTCTCTTTGTGCCTGTGTCCAGGCCCGCCTAGCGGCGCAGGTGCGTCTAGGTGACCTGGTCACGCCGTAACTAGGCTAGGCTAGACGCCCGCGCGTGCCTCGACCACACCCGTGTCGATTTCTCCAGTCAATTACAGCTGTTTGCATAATTGATGACAGTCGGCAGAAAAAAGAAACAAGTACAAACATCTCAGAGTTCCCAGCTCCAGTGGCCGTTTACCTCCCTCTGCATGGATTTTGGAAGTTTTTTGAACTACCGGGGCCATTTTCATAGCTTAATGCATCTATTTTCGAGCTTGAACCAGCCAAAAGTGATCCCGGACAATTCCGTTGATTGACACCTGTGAGACAGACCGCGACGCGCTACAGTAACAAACAAAGCTCGCGTCTTCCTCGCTTCAGCCTCCGTCTGCCGCTCCAGTGCCTTTGCCGTCATCTCCGCCTCCAGCGAGTCACGCCAGCTTCATGCCTGGCCGTACCATCAGTCGTGATGTCAAACTAGCGGCGATGAATCTATTCGAACGAGACATTCTTCCCCTGTCCGACATCCTTGATATCGTCGGTTTCTCAGAGTCGACCTTCTGGTGTGTTAGAAAGCTTTGGAGAGAAACAGGGGACGTTGTCAAAGCCAAATCCGTTATCTCAGGCCGCCCCCGCCTTCTCCATCGCGATGATATCGACTACATTCTGCGTCTCGTCAACCTACGCCCCGATTGGTTCCTCGACGAGCTCCTCAAACTCGTTGAAAGCAACCGTTTCATATCTGTTCATTTTACCACCATTTTCAGAGAGCTTCAGCGCCTCAACATGTCCAGGAAGAAGTTGAAGAAGATTGCGGCAGAACGCAACGAGCCGGTGCGAATGGATTTTGTGCGGCGCATGGGCGAATATCCGCCCGAATATCTCGGGTTCCTCGATGAGACTTCGAAAAACGAGCGTACGCTGAGCCGCGGCTATGGACGGGCGAAACGGGGGAAGCGGGCACAAAAGAAGGAAAAACTGGTTAGAGGAACAAGGCTCACGGCGACCGGGCTACTGACCCTCGATGGGATCATCGCGAACAAGGTCGTGGAGGGCTCTATGAAGCGAGTGGATTACCTGGAGTTCATAGAGTATGAAGTGGTGAGTATTCTCAATGTCTCTTATTATGCTGCCTAACGTTCCAAGATGCCTCTCACTTCACCATTCCCCGGACCGTTGTCTGTCCTGGTGATGGATAATGCCCGAATTCATCACGGAGAGGAGATCCTGGGTCTCGCTGAACGTTTTGGTTAGTTATTCCCTTACCATCCATTGGCGTGTATCCCTCAACTATATGCAGGGGTTCGAATCGAGTTTTTACCACCCTACTCCCCCGACTTCAATCCCATTGAGGAAGCCTTTTCCAAGATCAAGGCCTTCATCCGTCGGCATGCAGATATCTTCGCGGCCTCGATCGGTGCGGCCCTGATCTTCGACATGAAAATTGCGATGGAGGTGATTACACCATCGGACGCAGAAGGGTATTTTATGCACGCTGAATATGTCTAATGCAATGTATTGGAGTTGCGTCAATGATTTACTCGGACCGTGTGGCAAGAAAAAGTGGACAATATACATAAGCAGTTAGCATCAAGTCATAGCGGTATTGCCCATTGCTGAACGGCGTCCTGCAATTCTGCGATCTCACCCGGCAGAAATCCCATCGCAGGTAGCTCACCTAACTTGATCAGATAAAATACAGACGCATTTCTGTAACCATTGGCGACAAGCTTGTCACGGATCGAGTTGTCAAGCTCATAAATGGAGCAAAAATCAGTGATCGGTAGGCGGCCAGGTACTTGCGTGTGCGGAGGAAGGAGGGTTATTTGGTCTTGCACGGGACCGGAAGTGGCGGCGTGGTTCGCAGCGGGTGCAGGTGCCGGTGCAATGCCGTTCGGACGAAATATCTCGAGCAAGGCGTCAAGAAATGTGAAATTATTGTGAATGACGGGACCAGCAGAATGGGGAGCCTGATTAGCGGCGGCCGCACGACGTTGCAAAAGGGTTGGCGGGGCAAGATGAGCGGAGTTTCCGTTCTTATTGAATAACTTGTGGTTGGGCGGCGTGTCGGTATCACATGCACCGTTCTCCTGCGGAGACAAGGGATAGGCATCAATAGATAACGAGAACGAGTTGACTCACAATGCCGGCGGCCCATGCGTTGAAATGGGGATTGCCGAGCGGGATATGTTCTTTCTCTTCACCCGATATCCAGCAGTAATCGCTGCCGTGGTTTGTGTGACATGTCCATTTATTGCGAAGAATTGCGATCTGATCGTTGATTGCCTTGTTGGCAGGGAGAATATCGTTCTCAGTCGGAATCTATTGCACTTATCAATATACAGCCACTGTTGCAGTATCATGCGCACTTTCGACTTCTTTCCTTTTTTGCCCTTTGTTTTTGGCGCGTCATCGGAATCAGACTGTTCTGCCACGGAGTTCTACTGCTTGTTGAACGTGCAGTGCATAGAGCGATCGAGAGAGCATACCTGGAGTAGTTCAATCGCAAGATTGGCGGTGGGATCTTTGCATTTCTTGGCGTTATCCAGCATATGCGTGTACGAGTCAACATCGTCGAGCTCCATGGATATCGAAACATGGCGGGGAACTTGAAAATTTGTACGGATTTCGTCCACTTCCGGGGAATCAGCGAGTTGGGCTAAGCTTCCGACTTTTGCGCGTAATTTTCGGTCAAATGCGCGAAAGGTTGTATTCTCAAGCAACTTGAGGTATCCGGTGAATGATGCATGCCGCTTCTTCACAGGCTTTCTCATCTCGCGCGATGAAAAGATTGAAATATTGAAGGTAATGAAAACTGCTTCGAATTACGGTATCAGCCACACCGCGATCATGGACAGAACAGGAACGCACGCAGTGGGGGTTGTTTACTTGCTGATTTCTTCTGGCGCTTCGTGGGTCGGACATCGTCGTCTTCGTCGTCCTCCTCCTCCTCCTCTTCATCTCTCTGAATGTATTCTTCCGTCTTTACTTCCTCCTCTAGCTCGTCCTCACTATCCGACCTATGTGTCCCTTTAGCGCGTCTTGGCGAGTCCGAATTATGTGAGGGAGCGGGGGAAGATGTGGAAGTTTGGGAGGGTTTTGTACGGTGAGGAGAGGGCATGATTTCGACAGAAGGAGACCTGGTAATAGGCTTCTTGCGCTTCGAAGGTGCCTTCGATTGAATGAGTTTACTCGGTGGTTCAACGTGATCTGCGGGCTTGGGCGGTTTCCTCTGCCTGCTGGACCGACGTTCCATGGCGGAGATGACGGCAAAGGCGCTGGAGCGGCAGACGGAGGCTGAAGCGAGGAAGACGCGAGCTTTGTTTGTTACTGTAGCGCGTCGCGGTCTGTCTCATGGGTGTCAATCAACGGAATTGTCCGGGATCACTTTTGGCTGGTTCAAGCTCGAAAATAGATGCATTAAGCTATGAAAATGGCTCCGGTAGTTCAAAAAACCTGCAAAATTCATTCAGAGGGAGGTAAACGGCCACTGGAGCTGGGTACTCTGAGATGTTTGTACTTGTTTCTTTTTTCTGCTGACTGTCATCAATTATGCAAACAGCTGTAAATTTACTGTGAGTAAATTACTGAAAAAAACTTCAGAGGCCACTTTCCGGTCCCGTAGCTACTGCCGCTTAATCTGTGGGGTCCTAAAAGCCTGCAGCCCATTGATTTGGTGAATACACACCTTCTAATAATAATTACCCATGTAAAGCACGCAGATTGTTCAGATGCGAAAGTATATTCACTTTACAACGAATTCACGACTATGCCTACATTAAGCTCCTGCGACGTTCTGGGAGGGCGCGCGAGGGGGAGGGAGAACGGTGCTGCGTCGGTGCAAGATGGGACGCACCGGATCGGACGTTGGAGCGTGGCAAGGATGCCAGTTGCTCAGCGCGGGAGTGCCGAGGTTCTAGGCACGCAAATTCGAATTTCGAGATGCTGTGAGAACGGTGCGTTCGATACCCACAGTCCAAGCATTCCGAAGGATCTCGAGAATGGAAACGTCGTGTGCGCGGAAAGAAGCTCGAATGCAGTGGAGGCTCGGAGCAAGATAACCGCGGGCAGGATTGCCTATGTCACCGCCACCAAGGATGAATGCCAAATGCACAAAAAATTGCAACGTACCATTGCGCACGCGCGATCTGACCGCTCCTACAAATTCTGCCCTCCCGAGTCCCCGCGCTCTTGAGTTCCCCGCCGTGCGCCCGTCGCAGATACTCCTGCTTCAGATTTGGGATGGAGAGATATTTAGTGGATAGTGAGAGCACCGTCGAGGGCGCTAGGTGGATGCGAACGGGTGTTGGCGGAGGGAGGAAATAAGCCACAAAAGTGGCGCCATTAGGGGAGCTCAAAGTTCTCCTGCGCTGGACGCAGGAACACTTTTTCGCCGGACACTTCTCATCATATGACCTTCTTCGTACGCTGAACGTTGAGGCAGGGGTACTGTATCTGAGATGGATTTTAGTCTTTAAACAGGACGGAAGGAAAGTAACGTGAAAACTTCGCCTTATCTTCGAAAAACACCCCGTTGCCTGCAAGACAGGACCTATTCTGAATCACGGCGCAAGGCCAGATCCCTGTGTTTTACGATGGGATTCAAAGGGCAAAAAGATGGGATCTCATACCACATTTGGACGTCGGGAGTCGAACTCGGTCCTCCTGCCTTTCAAGTCGTACTTTGATAAGGCGAACAGGGGTGCGCCATACACTACGTCCGATTTAGCGTGTAAGTTGATCCCTGGCGCGTGAGATGAATGTCAGTTTGAATAGGCTTGCACGAAAGGACGGACACTAAGAAACGTGAACATTTACAGCTGAGCAATTAAGATGAGAATGGACCTGTGTGTCGACGGTATTCAGATAAACAAAAGATGGATACATGTGCACAATTCGAACGCTGGGATTCGAATCCGGTCTTCCTGCCCTTCACGTTTTTCGGTTCTGTATCCTGAAGGCGAACAGGGATGCACCGCACACCACGTCCGATTTATTGTGTTGGTTGAGACAGGGGTACTGTATCTGATATGGATTTTAGTTTATAGGCAGGGCGGATGTGAAATACATCCCGTTGTCTTCGTGAAAACTCCCCACTGCCTATGGGAAGACAAGAATCAGTTACGGCGGAGGGATCGAAGGTGGAGCAGATCCCTATGTGTGCGATGGAATCAAGAGAGGCCAAAAAAACGACTGCCACGAAATTCAGACGCCGGGAGTCGAGCCCGGACCTCCCCGCCCTTCAAAGCCCAGAATTCGTCAGCAAAGCCAACAGGGGTGCGCCGTGCACCACGTCCAATTCATGATTCGGGTTGAGGCAGGGGTATCTGGGATGGATTTTAGTTTATAGGCAGGAGCGGCATGAAGAAACGTGAAAAACTCCTCGCTGTCTTTAAATTCCCAACTCCTGGTGCCCGTCAGACGGTAATTATTTATCGGGGATGATGAGGAGAAATCTGTGTGCACGAGGGATCCAGAAAAAAAAAAAGATGGAAGCGCTTGGACTCATTCGGACGTCGGGAGTCGAACCCGGACTGGCTGCCGTCGAACTGGTTGGGTTGAATGCGTGTAAAGTACACAGGGGTGTACCGTGAACCACGTCCGATGGAGTGTGTGGGTTGAGGTATCTGATGTGGATTGTAGTTTATGGCCAGAGCAGACGTGAAATACACCGCGTTGTCTTCACATAATCAGAGAACGCTAGAGATGACCGAAAACGGAACCGGAAGGGTACATCGAAGAAGGACGAAATGTCCGGAAATAAATTATCGCCGGCATCCCTTGATCCTGAACCGGAATCGTCGCTGGAGTCTAGGTTGGCATGCACTTGGTGAATACTTTGTCAGGCCGAGCGAGAGAATTTAGTGCTGAATATTCCCCAGATAGTAAGCACCACAGAGACCAGGTGCAGGAAACAAAAGCGCAGTCGGTGGACGGTATTCGTTGGACTTCGATAAGTACGCCAAGACGAGCGCAGACAGGTCGGAATCTTGAGACTTGAAGTTTGAAGTTCAGCCGCGCTTCAGCTGGATGGAGCCTGCCACTGCCATCATGGAGGGGTATGAAGGGGAGACCTGGAGGCTCCTATCGAGGACAAAAAGCTGAGGAAATCGAGGGCGCAGAGAGGGAGGAAGCAAGTCCTAAGAGTCGGGCATGCTTCCGATCACTGCTGCGCGCATCAACTCGAGCTAACTCGGGCCGCCGCCTCTTTTACCTTCCACCGTCGTTCTCCCTGCCACACATCCACCCGAGATCTACCCTTTTTTGCCGCGCCGGTGCGCGCCAGCGCCGCGTCACCGCGTCACCCCCGTGGCAGCGTCGCGTCATGCTCAGTCACGGTCCCCTACAAGAGGTCGCAAATCGGCTTATCGGGCACACCCATCAAATCACGTGCGAGACCCTCCCTCCCCCCAAATGCGGAAAGGAAGTGATGAGAGCAATGCCTCTGCGCTCACGACCATTTGGGTGCCACTTGTCGCCTTGCTACTGTTCACGATACAGATGCATTTGGCGTGCCCAGGAACTCGTATATGTGTCGTAGCTAAGTATAAGAAACCCGCGATTTTACTCGGGTGGCAGTTTCTGCTGACACTTTTACTCAAAGAGGAAGCTACACGTGACTTTCCACGCGAGTTGATGGGTGTGCCCGATAAGCCGATCTGCGACCTCTTGGTCCCCTACAACATTATTTTCAACATCTGCTTCTATATTCACAGTGTGAATGAAAGATTGCCGCGCTGGGACCAATGCATGCATGGGAACCAGTGACGTCCGTCACGGCCCATGGGATGAACGATGAAGGTGCTCTGGTTTTGCTCGGCGGTAAGTTCCCGAGAACTTCCTCAACCAGAAATCAGTTTGCAGCTCATCGACCTCACTCTGCCCGTGCGCCTGTTAATTTGTTAAAAACCTGAAACTTGGGTAAAATATAATTCAGCGGAATTCTCAGAATGTCCTCTCTTTTCCCCAGCTCGGGTACACACGCACATCTAAATGCATGCCGAGCTTCAGAAGTTCAGCGCTCAACAGCAAGACATACATCAATTGTGGGAATTAGTAGCTCCGCGGCAACTCCAATACCTTCTCGCTGATGTAGTTCAAGATCATCTCGCGGCTGACGGGCGCGATGCGCGGGACGAGGCACTCGCGGAAGTATCGCTCCACGTCGAACTCGACGGCATAGCCCATGCCGCCGTGAGCCAGCACCGCGCGCTCGCACGCCGTGAACGCCGCCTCAGCTGCAAGATACTTCGCGCTGTTGGCCGCAACGCCGACGGCGTCCTGCCGGATGGTCGCGTCGCTTTTGCTGGCGTCGTACAGCCGCGCCGCGTGGTAGGTCATCAGTTTCGCCGCCTCAAGCCGCATGTACGCGTCCGCCAGCGGGTGCGCGACAGCCTGGTTCTGGCCGATGGGGCGTTGGAAGACGACGCGCCCGCGGGCGTATTCCGCCGCCTTGCCCAGGGCTGCGTACCCGAGTCCCAGCGCCTCTCCCGCCAGGAGACAACGTTCGGCGTTCATGCCGTGCAGGATGATCTTGAAGCCCTCGCCCTCGGCGCCGACCAGCGTGTCCGCGGGGACGGCGTAGTTGTCGAACCACACCTCGTTCGCGTCGACGGCGCGCCCGCCCATCTTCTTGATGCGTCGCATGTCGAGGCCCGGCTGTGTGCGATCCAGGTCGATGCAGAACAGCGATAGCCCTTCGCTGGGCTTGCGGACCTCGTCGCGCGGCGTGGTGCGTGCCAGCAAAATCATCTTGCGCGCAACCTGCGCGCAGGTGATCCAGATCTTCTGGCCGGAGATCCTGTACGAGCCGTCGGGCTGCACTTTCGCCGCTGTCGAGAGGCGCAGCGTGTCGAGCCCTGCGTTGGGCTCCGTCACGCCGAAACACACGCGCCACTGGCCGGAGATGATGCTGGGGATGGTGCGGTGCAGCTGCTCCGGTGTGCCGAAGCGGGCTAGTGGCTGGGTCGCGTAGACATTTGCATGGATAGATTGCGCGCCCGCCATCCCGGCGCCCGATTCAGCGATGGTCTGCATCATTATCGTCGCCTCCGAAATACCCAACCCGGCCCCACCGAGCTCCTCCGAGAGGGCGATGCCCAGCCAGCCGTCTTTGGCCAGCGCCGCGTGGAATTCTGTCGGGTCTTGCTCGTTCTGGTCGTGCTCTTGCCAGTACGTGTTGGGAAACTTGGAGCAGACGGCTGCCACGGCCTCGCGGACTGTCAGCTGGGTCTCGGTGAAGTCCATCATGCCCATGAGATGCCTTGGTGCGGACGTGGAAAAGCCACTGGGCCTGTGGCCGATCGGAAGTTGGCGGGGTTTATGCGCGAGTGGACGTGGCAGCTGGCACAGACTCCTAATGAACGGTCGAGACATTGTGGACGAGTCCGAATCTGGCTAGTAGGATGGCTGGGCCGTGGATATGCTTGCAGAAGTCGACGACTTGGACAAGCGTGTCGACTCGTAGGAGTACACCCATCGTCATCCCTATGATGGCCGATTACGGCACCACCATCGTCTCTGATCCGGGCCCCCGATGAGTGCTCACACGCTCTCTCGACCTCCTGACCATCCACCCGAGACCAACTACGTTTGACGCGTCGTTTGTCAATGGCAGATAATTCCACGAAGACATCGTGCACCCTCCCCGATTTACATCCCTTCTTCCCTTTCTTCTCGCTTCGCGCGCCCGATCGCTACTACGCTGTTTGCTGCGTCGCGCTCGCGGTTGCGCACCCCCACGCGCTGTCGGGACGGGCGTGGCCTCTTTGCCTGGCTGGGATTGTGCGTCATCGCTGAGGCTGGCGACATCGAAGCGAGGATTCTCGAGATCGCGCCGTCGTGCGTGTTGTCGCTGGCGCCGGCGACGTCGAGGCTCGGTCGTCACTCTTCCGCCGCCGCAGAATGGTGGGGATGGCGGTTTTTCCTCTTCAGCGCGGATCTAGTCGCGGCCGCGGTGGTTGCTAGCGCTCTGCGGTGTGTCGTGTGCATGTCAGCCGACCCTCTGCGGTCGTAAAGAGATTACGCTCATGCTACAGGGCGCGATTGGTCGCCCATATGCATGGGTATCGCGCACGGCACGCTCTGGGCGCGTCGCCGGCGTGTGGATCAGAGGGTGGACGGGTGTGCATCACAGCACTACCACTAACTAATCCTCCTCGGTCTTCACATCCATCAAGGAGAAGGCGTCGTTGAAGACATTCAGCACTAAAATCATCAACACTTACCATCTGCCGACGATCCCTACAAATCCGCCCAAAGATATTAATAATGGCATGCTTAGCTCTCATGGTACGTTTAAGGTCGCGTGGGTCGCGCGCGCTCTCATGCACATGTCGTTCAAGCCCTGAATCGCCCTGAATCATTCAAATATCTTTTAGTTTGAAAAGACTGGGAATTCAAATTTACTACTTACTCTCGGACAGAATTGAAAGAATCAATTACTATTTAATGAGGCTTGATGTGGAGACCGTAGTCCGCTTTCTCGTCGGCCTATACCCTCAGAAGTACGGGAAACGCTACTCCCCCTCCTAAGTGTGGAAATAAGGCCGTTAATGCGGGGTACTGGGGTAAGCTAGCGCGCCAATACGGCCTGCAATGGAGGGTGCAATCCCCAGTTTTCAACTCGCCTGCCAAACGTGCGCGCAAGCGCAATAGTGGGTTGTTTGTAGCGGCTGGAACCAGGTAGTCGGGCCCAGCATGTTCACTGCAGAGGCGGGAATACGACGGTAGAGGTGAAACGGACATCGACGCACCTGCTACTCTGCGCCTGCTCAAACATACTCTGTCTATGGGCGAGCGGTGGGCGTTTGGCGGGTGGTTGAAGAATGAGTGCTATTTCCTAGCTCGTTGGATCCATCACCAGTAATGTGACTTGAAGGGCGAAACTGCGATGAACTTTCGGTCCCGCTTGCTGATGTTCAAGGAATTCTGCATCTAGACGCTTCGTTTGTTCCATTTTCAACCCTTTTTACATCACTGAATTGAAAAGGGAAAAAATCCTGAGCAAAAGGTTCTTCGGCATCACGGCGGAAATTGCGTAGATATTAGGGTTGAAAAGGGAAAAAATCAGGGACCTACACGCAAAAGGGGGCGAAAACATAACTAAAAGGGAGCCAAAAAGGGAAGAAAAAAGGGCTACTGTGAAACCCCCCCTCGCAAGCTCCCTTTTTCTGCCCTTTTAGCCCACTCTTTTCGTTCCTTTTCTCAATACTGTGTGTTGCATGCAGAGCTGGAAGATCTGATTGCTACTAGGACATTGGAAAGCACTTTGGGCACTCAGTTCGAGGTCCGATCCAACCCTAATATTATTTTCATCAACCATTTGCACTGAAAGCATTGGTCTGGAAAAAAGGAGGAGAAAAAGGGAGGGAAAAAGGGAGGGAAAAAGGGAGTGAAAAAGGGCTACTGTGAACGACCCTATTGTTTTGACTTGATGCAATTTCGCATCGACGAAAATTCAAACTTTTCGTATTGAAATTCTGGAGAGACAGTTTTGTTCTAAATAATTTTATAAGGATTTCCAGCTAGATTTAGATCTGAGAAGAGCGCTGTTGACAAGGTAAAAATGCGCGGGCCCATTGTTTTGCTGCCGCCAGTGACATGCTAGTCCCTTTGAACGCGTTGTGGCCCGGCTCCATCTGATAACTGCATGAGGAGGTGACACTAAAGAAAGCACATAGCTTCTTGGTTGCTCTCTCGACACGCTCAGGGTCCAGTTCCATGAATGGCTTGAATGGCATGAGGGAGGGTGGAGACCCAAAATGGGTGATCGGCACACGTAATTCGCGTCTACTGGAGTCCCATCAAGCTCGAATCTCTCGCAATGGATAGGTCTACTATTTGAATGTATTTAGAACAGAATTGTCTCCTCAGAATTCTAGTGCAGAGGGTTTGAATTTTCGAGAGTGCGAAATTGCACCAAGTCAAAACAATGTACGTCGGCAAACTCCGACCGTATTAGCCGCCGGTTAGAAAGCTCCAGCCGCTTCGCCGTCACCATTTGATCGACTGTCATCAAATCGGTCCGGCGCAGATTAAAACCGCAGAAATTTGGGGATCAGCAGTTGAGACGAAGGTATCGGGTGACGACCGAGCTACACAGGCAGGGAGTCGTCGCAGCAGCGAACTTTAAGGACGGGGGGAGGACACCAAATGTTGAAATATCGAGATCAGCGGACGACATTGAGCACGGAAGATCCAGCCAGTTGCCAAGAATTGTTTGCGAGGAGGGAAAGCTAGATTCATAGAGGGGGACGCATTGGAACCCTGAGCGATAGGAGCGGGAACGATGCTGCTTTATATACGAGGAAGGGACCACGCCGCCGCAGTTCAACCAATTTGTGATGCTGCGCCGCAGTGAGAAAATTAGTGACTGGCAAGGATTTCTCCAAAGCTGTAGAGACACGAGACTCACCTGGTTTCCTCGAGAATCCGAATCATGCTGAATTTTGACACCTCGCAGCTGCTCTGCAATTCGCGACGCAGCGGAAATGAACGGGCACAGTGGGAAAAAGTACCTGTAATAGGATTGAACTTTGAATTGACCAAACCTGTACGGCTGTGCGCGTAGTACTGCCCATGTAGCAGGTCATTTGACGAGGAGAAGCGAAGAGCAGTCAAGAGGAATGAGAGAGCGACGAGGAAGGGGATAAGCTGGATGGGGATTGAACCGAAGAGGTACAAATGAAAGCCAAGGATTTCGTTAAGAGAACGGATAATTTCGGGCCCCGCGTTACGCGTTACGTTGCTACCATACAGATCGGGACAGTACTTGGTGCTACGACTTTCCTTACTCAGAGTTACTCTGCTGAAAGTTTGTACGACTAGTGTGGGATAAAGATCGATCCTTGGTCCCATATATCTTTGTCCGCGATAGCTCAAATTTCAAACTCTGCAGCCTCGCATTCAAGCTTTCAAGTTCCGCGCCATCAACCTCACTAACCACGCTCAGCTTCCGAAACCTGCTTCCTTGACAGGCTTTCAGAGGCTCTCTTCCCGCCATTTCCTGCAGCATCCAGATGGCCCAATCCGTCCTTTTATACGCTCTCATAGCCATCATTTCGGGCCTGGTGCTACGCAGCGAGATTCGGAGACGCAAGGCAGGTGTTTGTCGTCCGTGCTTGTACCCTGGCTGAGCACATGTGAACAGTCCGATGCTCACCAAATCCCCGCTGTTTCTTCCGCTGGGATATGGCAGTACTACACCGGAGCAGCTCGTTACATACTCCAGGCTCCAGAGATCATAGAAGAGGGATGCAACCTGTATCCAGGCCGCGTTTTCCGCGTGCCCCGTATGTTCCGCTGGGACTACATCGTCTCCGGCTCGACGCTGGTTGACGGGCTTGCATCCGCGCCTGAGAACATCATGTCCATGGTTGAAGGAACACAAGAGGTGCGTTGAAACTTATATGGTGATATTCGACCTCCCATTCCTAGCTCACCCAACGCACTAGGAATTGCAAGCAGATCTGACTCTAGGTGCGTGGTGATGCAGGACACTGAAATCCAATAAACTCCGATATCCTCAGGCTCCGAAGTCTTCCGAAATGCATTCCATGTCGACGCCATTCGGGGAGCTTTGACACGCAACCTGAACAAATACTTCCCAGATTTATACGATGAACTCATCTGTGCTTGCGAGGATGTCTTTGCGCTGAATGGCACCGGTGAGTCACTGAATTAAGGTTGACGCTTCTCCTCTCACGAGTTTGCGTATATAAGAGTGGAAATTGGTGCCCGCCCAGCCGAGCATGAAGAAGCTGATAGCGCGCGCCATCAACCGTATCTTTGTTGGACTACCAGTCTGTAGGCGTCCTGGTTCGCAGTTAACTCGTTTCTTCCATACTAAAACTTATCTTCCAGGCCGAAATGAAGCCTATCTGGAGCTAATGATGAAGTTCGGCATCAACGCTGCTATCAGAGCGCAGGTGATAAACTTGCTACCCTCCTTCCTCCAACAGTGCGCGGTCATTTTTTCGTTCTCTTCGTTATTCTAATGGTGGCTGTGCGCAGTGTATTGGGACCCTTCATTTCTTCCCGCAAACAAAGTGTTCGACAAGGCGCAAAATATCTCGAAGATCTCATCAACTACAGAATTGGGCAAGAGGAGAAGTTCGGTCGGGATTGGTCAGGGAAACCGGTATGGCCCCAGCGTCTCATGCATCATTGCCTGCCCAGAACTACATTGAACTTAAATTCCCTAGAACGACTTTCTTTCTTGGCTTCTCGAGGTGTTACCCGACTACGAGAAGAATGTACCCACTATCACCGCGCGGATTCTCATCACGAACATGGGAGCTCTCCATAGCACTGCTTCGGTTCGTATTCCTCAATCAATATAGGCAATGATTTTACTTACCCCTCGATCAGATTCTCACCCATGCGGTGTTCGATCTTACCGCCAACCCACAGCACATTGCGTCCTTGCGCGAGGAGGTCGAGAAGGTAGTGGGCGAGCTGGGATGGACGCGAGAGGCAATCAACAAGATGCCCAGGGTCGACAGCTTCCTGCGCGAGTCTCAGCGCATGCACGACAATGGACCGGGTGAGACCGCTTTGAACTTGGTCTTTGCTTGCTGGATACTGATTCGTTAAATCCTTTGGTATGTAGTGACCCTGGTACGCAAGGTCATGGACCCTGCAGGTTTCGAATTCCCGGACGGGACGCTCCTCCCATTCGGCTCCATGATCGGCGTTGCGAGCCGCGTAGAGCACTTTAATCCCGGTGAGTCCAAGTTCAAATATTACCTTTGGCAGTCGCATCAGTTGCCTTGATGTACAAGAAATTTGAGCTCACCACCAAATATGAGCTAGCCCGATACAACGATCCGATGACGTTCGACCCCTTCCGCTTCTCTCGAAAATTGGAGGAGCGCGCCGCCCGTGGGGACGACGAGGGCGAACATTTCACCGAATACATGATCTCAACCAGTCCGGAGCACCTCGCATTTGGTCATAAGCAGCATGCGTGTCCGGGCAGGTGAGAGCTCTTTCTGCGTCCCTCACTGCCACCGCGTCTTGCAGTTGGAACTTGGAACTGTCCATTGATGCTCACGATACCTCGTTATCTAGCACAGATTCTTCGTAGCGGCCGAGCTCAAAACGCTGCTCGCGCACCTCGTTATGCACTACGATCTTCGAGCCGAGACCGAGGGGGTCCGTCCGCCGGACTTTGCGTTTGGGCTGGTGGTACTGCCGAGTCTCAGTGGAAATATATTCCTGAGGAAGCGCATTGACCTACGATTAGTGAAGTGTCCCAGAGTTGCATCTGTCTTCAGTTATGTTCATATGTCGTTCTCCTGCTGTGTACCAAACTTTCACGTATCACTCTGGATCGCAATCTACCTTTGCACGTCAGAAAATCAATCAAGAACATACCCCGGGTCAAACCAACCAAAAGTTCGACGCATTCATGTGGCACCGGCTACAATACGAAGCTCTCCGCTCACGCAGAATATCACTAGATAGATGGGCTCATGCCGAGAAGCCGAAGAGAACAACAGGGTCAAACACTATTTTCGTCTCCCTCTCATGCGCAGATTTCATCGCTCGCTCTTGCTAACCCCATTTCTCGAGCGCTGATCTCCGTCAACAGTTCGTATTCGTTGAAGCCCCCACCCTAAGTAGTTCAATAGTCCCACATGGCAGCCTGACTTTACTGCGATCACATTTTCGCTGCGCTGCGCGCCGATTGCCCTCAAAGGCGGTGGGAGGTTCTCGGGGGCGGGTGGTCCATGCAAAGAACGCACTCCCGGAGTCGGTTGTGGAGAAGTGCCGGCGAAAGCAAAGCAAAGTAAGGAAGGCGGCGCTGGTGTCTGTGCATTGACTCTATTTCTCTCACTAACTCACAATATTATTCTTGCTGCAGGGTTTGTGTTCGCAGGCGACACCAGCTTCGCGTTCGTTATCATGCGTCTTTTGTATCGGTCCCGACTTTTGGCGCTCCGCGGCGGTGTAGACGCATCAGTGCTCATGTGTGCTTGCAATGCCGCCGATGACGGTGCGGTACATTCTGCAGCGCGCGCGCCATACCACCCGACCTTTGACCAAGGAACACTGTGCATGTTTGTGTGCGCGTTCTGTTGGAGCGTGTCCACGGGGACTGCCGCACCTTGTGTATGGAGTCGCTTTTGCCGCGCGTGAGGGCCGATGCCGACGTCGATGTGTGCACACAGCCTTTCTGTGATTTGTTCAACAATTCCCCTCCGCTTCGCTACTCACATTAACACTCATTCTGTTCCCCAGTTTCCTAGGTTACAGTTCCGAGTCCTCGTCATCATCAGCACGTCACCATTTCGCACCACCACCCCGTCCTGATTCCAATCCTTCGCTGCCCATGCATGGTTTGTCGTTGTTGCAAGGCAATACTGTCGGCTGAGTCTTGTTGTTGCTTGACCTTCTGCTTCGGTTCTGTTCTAGCCCCCTTTGCATTCACAAAACTCCCTGATGTGTCCGATGTATCTCTACCCTTGTCCCTATACGTCATACACGCCACGGGGAGAATTCCCAGGAAAGGAATGAACTCGATGAAGCTCCCTGGAACTCGCTTTGGCCTTATTTAATCGAGCGGAAGGAAAGACGGCCCTGGCCAACCGTGGAGCATGATCAAAGGGACCGCATCCTTCTTCTTGCTGAACAAAGCCATGAAATGAATATCATGGATATACTCTTTTCCTTCGATTAGTACCGGAACTTTGGTCATAAACCGAGGGAGAGAATTCATCCTCTTCTCTTGAGCTCGCCTATGTCCGGCAAGTTGGATATCAGTCGAGTCTCGTATGCAGCCGGAATCTCTTGCCAACTCACCAGTCGAAGCTCGTCTCCCATGCTTGCTTAGCGGTCTTCAACCATTCCATGGACACGCCTAAAGAGTGGTCGGAAGGGTTGCTGTTGGTGGGTGTGAATGGACCGAGGCGTGAAGCCTTGAGGAGCGACTTGAGCTTTGCAACGTCGGCGTCGGGGATGGCAACAGTGAAGGGCTTGGCATCCAGCTACTTACTACCCTGCACTCCAATCGCACTAGCGCAGAGTTTACCAATTGACGGCCGCGGTAGTCTATGCGGACGGAACAGAGGTGATCCTGGGCAGGTATGCAGATTCTCAGGAATTCCACTACATTTGGTGTGAGTACCAAACTCCGGATGGCCAAAACACACGAGTGAGTCGGCACCAAGGATACAATTCTCGGGAGCCTCGCAAATTTTCAGCGCCATGCAGAAACTTGCAAATCAATCGCGACTGCGAACGTACTGAACGATCCGGATCTAGACCCTGGTGGAGATACAGAAACTCGCGCACCTTCTCAGAAGCTAGGCCGAACGGACTTGTATCGTCCCCGGAGCCTTGATTCCACCGCCCACCCCGACCCTATCGAGCTCATTGACCGGAACGCGCTGAATCCAGATCTTGAGGAAATTCCCGAAGTCAGAGTCGAAGAATGGGTACCTGAGGTGGCAGCAAGGAACAAGGAGGACTCCGAGTCGCACCCGAGGGCTGTGTAGCATGGCTCTGCGGCCGGCCCGGAATAACCCGATGTGCCGTAATAACCCGAAGGCTAACCAAACAGCGTTTTGTATTTCTTTACAGAGTTTGAAGCTTTATCTTAAAGCTGAGTCCACTAATAGCCACCTGAAAGCAATTGAATTGCGTTCTATCATGCACCCGCCCCAAATCCACCATCACTCTCCCTCAGGCCGCGATCGCGAAGATTGGGCTGCTCGCGAAGACGAAGTCAACATTTCTGTATCCATCATAATTAAACCGGAGATAACATGTGAGGGAAAAGAAAAACAATCTCACTCTGGATTCACAGCCCGAAGCTCGTAGGTATTGCTGAGAACATATAAACGTCAGTATCCTGATGTACGGATGAATACCAGCCTTACCCAGCAGGGAGCGACGCCGGAAGCAACGTCTGAATCTCCCCGAGATTCGTCTCCAGGTGCTCTCCAAGAACGGCCACGAGGGAAAACGGGTCGGTCAAGGGGTTATTCAGGAGGAACAAGGTGAAATTCGACGGATCATTCGCGGTGAAGGTCCAGTGAATCTCGGTCACTTCGCCGGCGATCGGGTTGGTTGGGGCGTCGAGCGTGAAAGCGGAGGCGAGGGTGAGGAGGCTGGTGTAGTCAGAGTCAAAGACGTCAGAGCCGAAATGAAATAAATTGATGATATGAAAGACCTAGGAGAGTATGAGGAAGCGCATAGCTGGTGAGCGGATGAGGGGTATCTTTGTCCCCTGCTTCCTTTTATCGTCGCTGAGACTCTATTGAACGGCGTGAATGGGGCATTGACTACGTTATGTATCTACCCCGCCCATTTTCGCGTATATCAAAAGAGCGCCGAGAGTCAAAGGGCGGTCTGGCCCGCAGCCCGTTGTCAAGTGCAGAAGCGACATGCAGAAGCGACATGACCTTCGCTACACACACTGTCAAAAATGTGATGGCCCGAGACGCCTCAGACTGTGCTGATTCCTCTTTCCATTGCCTCTGGGTTTCACAAATTTCAGCAGTGTGAGGATGGTAAGCGCGGCCGCCCGATAAGGACTCTCAAAGCCATAATCATGGAAAGACTTGACCAGTGGGTTTTGACTTCTTACTCTATTAAGTGGCGCGTTTAACGCTACGATAGCTGAAATCACAAACCCGGGCCAAACGTCGAAAAATCACCGGTTTTGAAGGGCCTGAAGTTCGTTGTCAACGATAAACGCGACGTACTCTTGGCTGCAGTGCCCCAGGGACTGTCCATGGTCACTGAACGCTAATAGTTCCTTGTTCACTCTGCTTTCCCTGAAGAATCACAATACCCCGGCCCACAATATTCTCGAATCTTACGCAAGAAAGAACTGGGAAAGGTTTCAGCCTCTTGAAACGTCGAACAAACAACCACATTTCCTGACAGCCCGTCCCTGTGCGAGTTCGATAGATCCGGGATCCACGCAAAAATCCACGCTGTCTTTGAAGCGCGAGGGCGAAAGCATACGTTGGAAATATATCGTGAGACCCCCACGATTCCTACCACGCCGATCGGTCCCAATCCGGCCACTGCCTATTTGATGTAGCAACGTCATCACTTCCCCTTGACTACCACTCTTCTTCCCTCCTCCTGGGCTCTCTTTACCATGCCTTACAACATCGCCATCATCGGCGCCGGTCCCGGCGGATGTACTCTCGCCCGCCTGGTGACGCAGCAGACCGGTGCGACCGTGACCGTTTTCGAAGCCGAGGAGTCCATCAATTTCCGCGCGCAAGGCGGGACCCTCGACCTGCGGCACGATGGCGGGCTCATGGCCATCAAGGTAGCGGGTCTCCAGGACGCCTTCGAGCGCGACGCGCGCTACGATGGCGAAGCGCTAATGATTGCCGATAAGCACCTCAAGGCGTGGATACGCATGACAGAGAAAGGCGTCAAGAACAGTACATCGCGGCCAGAGATTGACCGCCGGCTCCTCCGGCAGCTGCTGTACGACTCCTTACCAAAGGGAATCGTACAGTGGAATCGAAAAGTGAAGAATGTGACGCGGGATGAGAAGGGGCGGGCAACGCTGCACTTCGCGGATGGGAGCGCGGCTGAGGGATTCGATTTGGTGGTCGGAGCTGATGGCGCGTGGAGCAAGGCGCGTGCGGCGTTGACGGACGTGAAACCGCACTACTACGGCATTTATTACGTCGCGATGGTCATCTCGGAGGTGCAGAGTCGGCACCCAGACCTCTACAAACTCGTCAACCGGGGGTCCGTCTTTACCTTCTCCGACGGAAAAAGCATCACGGCGCAGTACCTGTCCGATGGGTCGCTGCACTGCGGCATCGCGGGCGTCCGCACCGAGCACTGGCTGGAGAACAAGGGATTGAGCCTGGATCAGCCGGCCCAGCTCAAGAAGGTCTTGCTAGATGAGTACGCCGACTGGGATCCGCTCCTGCGGAAGATCATCGAAGTCGCGGACGACGACTCCTGGCAGAGCCGCGCGCTCTACATGCTCCCGCTGGACTATCACTGGACACACCAAAGGGGCATCACGCTCATCGGCGACGCTGCGCACCTCATGACGCCGTATGCGGGCGTCGGCGTCAACGTCACAATGCACGATGCCGTGAAACTGTCGCAGGCCCTCGCAGCCGCTGAGTCCGACGGGGGCACTTCTGAGCAGCTGGATCAGCACCTGCAGGCATTCGAAAAGGACATGTTCGTCCGCATGGCCGCCGCGCAGCGCCTCTCTTGGGAGAACTGCCACGACATGTTCTTCGTCCCGGGTGCCCCTCGGGCCAAGATCCAGGAGTACATCGGCCGCATTGTGGTGTACGAGTGGCCGCGCTGGGGGCCGCTGGCGCGGCCATTCATCCGGGCGGCGTTTTGGGTGATCAAGCTGTTCCGGTAGCGGTGAAGGTGGTGGATAGTGTTTTGATGCTTGTTTAGTAGGGCGAATGGAGGGTGGTACTGGTGAATCACGGACGCGGCCGATGGCGTTCCAGGCGTTCGGAAGAGCGAAAGGGAAGAGTAAAATAGTGAGTGCTCGACATCCGTGCTTGGGAGCTCGGCGTTCCGTCCTCGAGTGGCGGGTCCAAGGGCAGAGGCAGTAATGGCACCGCAGGCGGGCGCTGCAGATCCCACCACCACCCCCTCTCGGCGGGGCGCGCGCTCCGCGCCGCATGCTAGCGCGGGGTGGTGCGCTCGGCTGTGCGGCGGAGTCCTGTGCGCGGGCGTGGAGTCTAAACGACGACGGCGGCGCGGCGGCGCAGGAGGGAACGGTTCCCCGCGGTGAGGACGAGAGTGGGATCGTCTTCGGTCTCGGCGTTGGAGGCGGAGAGCAGGCACCATGAGTGGCATGTGTGGTATGACTTGTAGCCACGCGGCTGTGTGGCCTTGCTCATGTTCGGCGGCGTGGGTGCCTAATCTTGGTTTCGTTGGTCGCGCAGTGGCGCTGCAATTACGCTGCACTCGGCGGAAGGTTTCACTGCGGTGGCCCATGCATTTTTGGGGGCCAAACATCAAGTCGAAACACGTCGCCCGGTTTGGATATATTTTTAACACCGGATGAGGATGAGAGTAAAATCTTATCTTTTTGGGACTGCTTTTGGGACCTAAACATGACGCAAAACATAGTAACTTTCGGTTCTCTGAATACTGAATCAAAAATCCACGCTTTTTCCCTGTCTTTTTGGCCAACGAAACATAGGTCATTTTTGTCGCCTCAACAGAAGCAGAAAAAATAATATGTCTTTGGAATAAGAAATGGATGATTGTTTGTGGCCGAAATGATGATCAAACATGGGTTATTTTTGAATCTATTTTTGCGGCCGAAAAACAAGTGGTTTCAGAGTGCCAAAAAGACAAAGAAAAAATATTATTTTTGTAGACCGTTTTAGCCGCTAAAAATCATTCGGCGCGTGTATAGAGCACACTTTAGAACGCGCCGAAGCGTGCGCTAGGACCCGCCAAAGACATGCTAAGGGTGCGCTTGCAACCCGCTGGGCGCGCGATGCGGGTCCGCTTGGCGTGCCATGCGGCGGGCGCTCAGCGCGCGAATGATTTTTAGCAGCTGAAATGGTCTACAAAAATAATATTTTTTCTTTGTCTTTTTGGCACTCTGAAACCACTTGTTTTTCGGCCGCAAAAATAGATTCAAAAATAACCCATGTTTGATCATCATTTCAGCCACAAACAATCATCCATTTCTTATTCCAAAGAGATATTATTATTTCTGCTTCTGTTGAGGCGACAAAAATGACCTATGTTTCGTTGGCCAAAAAGACAGGGAAAAAGCGTGGATTTTTAATTCAATATTCAGAGAACCGAAAGTTACTATGCTTTGTGTCATGTTTAGGCTCCAAAAGCAATCCCAAAAAGGTAAGAATTTGCTCTCATCCTCATCCGGTGTTGAAAATATACCCAAACCGGGCGACGTGTTTGGACTTGATGTTTGGCTCCCAAAAATGCATGGGCCCCCGCAGTGTTTAGAGATGTGAGGGATTGGATCTGGTCGTTCAATTTGCCACCCCGATAATCTCCATTGAGAAATTTAGATCGAACATTGTCCAACGGGTTGAATTGGTTCAACTTGCTTGAAGACAGGGCCGTGATTACCCCTCAAGCATATTACAAGAAGTAAGAGTAACTTATAATTCCACTGAATCCATAACTCCGGGTTCGAATCACTAAGTGGGGGAAGGGTCATAAAACCGCGGCGTTTGAGAGAGATCGCCGCTCGATGGGAATTTTGTAATTTCAGAGGACGTACAGGACGCGGCATGCTCGCTCGCCGTGCATCGCCGTCCTTGGGAAAGTAATCAGAATAGTGGCGCACCCCGCCTAATGTGCGTCCTCATTAATATTAGATCGTGTCCTTCAATAACACCATTTTCTTGTGTCACTTTCTTCAAATTTCTTCCTTCACCCGCAAATCTGCCACTTGAGTCGAGCCTTGGTCGCGTAAGCTCCACCTAGTGTCAGGGAGGTCCAAAGTCTCTGGATTGGCGCGACTTCGGGCCAGTGATTCAATTGACTGAACAGTGAGGGCTAGATTGGAACTTGAGGTGGACGCTGGAGTCAAAAGGCGGATTCGGAACAGTTCGGGAAAGCACCGATCAAAACACGTGAATGGCATGTCGACACCGCTCTTTCCTTCTGTCGCAGTCCTCTGTATGATTGTATCAAACCGTGCCACCCTTTCGTCAACTCTAACCCAGTTTTTGACTTTTCGCCCCACCACTTTCCGGCGCACGTGAGTGGCATCTCGGCGCCGTCAACTAATCTTGAATCTCCTACCTTCCATTCGAAACAACTCTTTCCTCCATACCACCACTTGTCGCCACCGTCCGACGCGTTCCTCATCGCCGCACACCGGCTCGTACCCCTCCTCCTCCTCCTGGTACCCTTCCGTCGTTGGGTTAGGGGTCCTGATTCAACCCTCGGTTTAGCTGGTCGCCGGTGGCATGGACTTCAATTTAGTGGCATCGTTGTACACGATCCCACTTTCCCGAAAACATCCACCACAACCGTATGCTTCTCATATTACGGGCTAAGAACCTCCCCATTCACGCGGCAGATCCCGTTGACATGTCCATTTCGCGTTCAGGCCCTCCACTTGGAGTTGTGCCGAGGCACAATTACCACCTACATACTTAGTAGCTAAGAAACCTGTCGTGTAGTTCCAGTAGTATCCAGTGAATATTTTTCCTCTTCCCTCTACAACTCTGGGTTAGGTCTCGCCTCTGACCTGAACATATAATCAAGGGAAGTCTTAATTGAAGAGCGGAGCCTCAAATCTTTAGCAGGCACACCTAAGATTGCCAAATTTAGGTGCAGCCGAGGTGAATGTCGAACATCTGGATATAAGATTGCAAAACAGTGGGCCTGAAACTGGAACTCATTTGAGTAGTTTCGGTTCAGCTAACTCTTTAACTGAAATCAATGAAATGATATTCAGTTCCAGGTGCGCTGAAATAAGTTCGAAACATGGGATATAGAGTTGCAGAAAGGACAAGCCGAAATTGAGGTCCGAAACTACTCATTTCGGTACTGCACAAGGGTGGTCTGAAAGTCTGCATTTCAGTGTGACCAAAAGGGAAAACTAAACCACACAATTCGGCTTGCGCTTCGGTGCAACCGAAAACCGGAATTTAGGTTCGAATTTCAGCTTGCGCTGAAATGTAAAGTCAAATTTGTACTTTCAGACAGGCTGAAATTTTGTCGGGGGATGGTCCGCAGACTATCCACGGCTCATCTGATACCTATGCGCTACTTGCAGATAGGATGGTCCTCAGCTAGTCTGTGGACTATCCATGGACCAAATTTCAGCGCATCTGAAAGTCAAAATATCGGTTTAAATGTTGGCTGGAGCCGAAATTTGAACCCAAATTCCGGTTTTCGGGTGCACCGAAACACCAACCGAATTTTTTAGTTTAGTTTTCCCTTTCAGTCCCACTGAAATGCACACCTTCAGAGTGCCCTTTTGCAGTACCAAAATGAGTAGCTTAGGCTCTCAATTTCAGCTGGTCTTTTCTGCAATCTGAGACCCCATGTTTCAAACTGATTTCAGTGTGCCCGAAACTCAATCTTATTCCATGGATTTCAGTAACAAAAATTGGCTAAACTGAAACTACTTGAATAAGTTCCAATTTCAGAGACACCGTTGTGTAATTCCATACCCCGAATTTCGACATGCACCTCGGCTGTCCCTAAATTTGGCAATCTTAGGTGTGAGGGTGCCGAGCCGGCCAAATCACGTGAAGTCAAAGTCGTGGGGCAAAAAGTACACAACTCTCAAACCCTCATTCCGCTCCTTACGGGCCATACACCGCCCTAGGCAACTGGTAGTCACGGTTAGATTGCCGCTGTCGCCGTGCCACAATGTACGGACTGTGTGTCGGTGAAACTCTGCGTGGGCTTCTCTCGAACTATTCAAGACTGAAGGCCCACCTGCCGCTTGCATATTCAACATCGGGCTTCCTTCGCTTCTCGATTCTTAACAAATGAGTTCGATGGTACAGAAGGACGACGATTGCAATGATTGGCTAAGTTTAAAGTACCGGTGGAGAATGAATACATCTGCTTATGGTCGGGGCTCAGACCGTTGGACAACCGTCGGAGAAGCATACATCATGAGAAGAGCTATGCTCTTTAGTATTGCCATCGGCCTGAGAAGCAGCCCGCGCCCCTGCGCCCTGGACCTGAAATCTTGCTATATAAACAGCCACCCTCGCTTTCTGGTCCACTATCTTCCAGTCGACCTCATCAAAGCGAGATTTCAATCCTACTTTCTACCTGGGGTTGGTTCCCGAACATTTCGATGTACGATTCTCCCTCCATTACACAGCAACGGTCATCATCGTAACCCACAGACTCTTGAATTCGACGCCCGCTCTCCTCAAGCTATGGGAGGCCAATGGTTCCCCTAAGTAGAGGATGGCGTCGCAATAGGAGTGTCCCCTGGGACGCAATTTGGCTGGAGGCTAACTGAGGACCCCGCGTCGGAAATCGTCTTCTATATGACCGAGAATCCGCTCTTCTGGGCTGCCAGGGACAACGGGAGCAACCCCAATGGACCTACCGTCGGCAGCTTCGCCAACGTCGGAGCGGCCGTATTCACCCCATCGGTCAACACTAGCGCGACGTCTGACGATTCCATTTGATTTTATTTAACTTTTTTTTTTCGCGAACAGACAAACAGCACCGGCGGAGTGGTGATTCCATGGCTGTACATCTTCGTTGCCACCAATGGGTGCGAAGACGGTAAATTCTGGTTCTCACGACCGTGGACGCCAACGGTACTGTAACGACCACCTCCGCGGGCAACGGCCTGAGATCCGTGACATCGATGGAGCCCTGCAACCAAACCTCGTCTGAAGGGAATGGCACATCAATTCTCTCCATGGTGAGTATCGCCCAGGCGGCCATGTCTCGTTGCTCCCATGGTGGTCTCTAGGAGGTGTTGAAGCTTTCCGACTCGGTCTCGATCAACTTTCAACTTTCGACGTCGTTGGTGAAAGAAGTGCTCGGACGTTCAGACCAGGTAGCAAGTCTAAGTACTGTCTTTCATATTTACTTCGTCTAAAGAAAGTGTAAATTCCAATCAAGTCCAAAATACTACGATTAACGAGCGAAGAGTCCTTCAATCAGTCGCGCAGCTCTTTGGCCGGTTCCCTACGCCTGGTAAGCCCTGACCCTGAGCGGCATCTGGCTTCCCTTCTCACTCTCGCTCCGGACAAACGGCGACTGCAGTGCACTCCCCGACCGGCGTATTTCCCCGTCCGCAACGGCGCGCTCAAAGACAAACGCCCGAACCAAGACGAAGAGAAGCGCCTTTTGCCTGTGGAAGGGTGAGTCTCCCTCCGTATCCAGTTGCGCAATGCTCACTCAGCCAGTGAGAGCCGGAACCCAATGCAGTTGTGCGGACCTTTAAGCCGATTCGGAGTCAATCAAATATGTTGATGATGAAAACTGGCGTGTTGCGTACCGGCGAGAAAGGTGAGCATATTTCCCCATACCGCAGGAATCGCCTCGACAGCCTTGGGGAGCTGCTCCCAGCGCTCAGGTCTATCCATTAATGAGTATGAAACAGTAGCTATTCATGCGCCTTACCTGAACTCGGCGGCGTCCGGACCCCAGAGAGTGATGTCTGTGTTCACATCGACAATCGGGATGCGCACATTCTGCCCTTTACGGATCCTGCACGTTATAAAGTCGTTCAATGGTCCCGGAACGTCTGGAAAGGTGAAAATCCCACGTTATGGAGTTCAATTTCCTTCCTTTCGTGTCCAGACACGGCGTCCCGAGGGGGAGGACGTCGTCAGCGGCAGCGACGCGGGTGAGGTGGCTGACAGGCGCGTGCACGCGCAACGTCTCCCGAATGACACTGTTCATGTACGGGAGGGAGTTGAGCTCTTCCAGCGTCGGGGCATCGGTGGACAGGGCGAAGAGCTCCTCACGGAGTTTCGTCTGTACGAGCGGATTGACGGAGAGCTCGTACAGGGCCCAGGCAATCGCCGAGCTGCGGAGTGAGTATCATTGTGCGAGCATGCTCGAGTGCAGGCAACAGACCTAGTCGTGGCGTGGCCCGCGAGGAAGAACGTTGGGATCTCTGGATAGACATTGGATGTAAGTAGGTATGCTCGAGCAACTCAGTGTGTGGACAAACTGACGCCCGACAACTTCAGTGTCGCTCATGCGGTGATCCTCAGGAATATCAGAAGACATGTTTGCGCGCAGAATGAGCGAGAATAGATCGCGGCTGCTAGAGACGGCTTTGGGTCCGCCAGCGGCGTTGATCGCCGCTTTTCCGTCCGCCAACATCTTGTATCCGAAGCCGAACAGTGTCTGGCGGGCTTCGTTGAATGTCTTGCGGCGAGCGAGAGGCTATCGTTACGTTGATTCATATTCACATCACAAATATCTGAAGTTCCCTGCTTACCAATAACCGTAGAAGGGGAATGCTCGATGTCCGAAATGCAACTTCTCTTGATCTGTTAGGCGAGTGGAAGAGCTTGTTGAAGGTTTCACGGATTTCATTCGGCTTTTTGTCTGGATTCAAACTGTCGAACTGATAGTCGAACCCTGTGCTTTAGAATGAGAATCAGATCGAAGATTAGAAGGAGGGTTTTATAGTTACCTGCTTGACCAATGACGTCCAAGGTCATCTTACTCAACCAATCTAGAACGTCGATCCGTGTTGACTTTAAATCATCCCCGATCTTTCTTGTCCAGACATCCCGCAGCTTTGCATGAACTATGATTTTCGGCGCAGACGTACGCCAGGATATTCACTCACCTCAACCGATTTCTCAAGGAACACCTCCATCATACCCCGAATTTGTGTCGTGCCAAAGGCCGGGTTCTGTCCTATTATTTCAGTATCGGCCTCCAAGGCGAAAGATGTCGGTCACCATAACTCGTCTCTGTTAAAGTTGCGTCAGCACCATTAAATTTCTCGCTCGGTAAATACGTACCTGACGTTTATGGGTCTCCCCCTCCACACCCAGCAAGCCTAGGTTGACGTTCAGTAATTTCATTGCACTTCGGAAGAGCAACGTGCTACATGCCTTGTCCAGCCAATGTATTGTTGGAATTTTGCAAGGTCGCTCTTTTTTGATAGATGAAATTATTTCTGACGATATGCTCGAGGGCTACAGTGTCCGCCGTATAGAGCTCCCTGACCTGTGGAAGGTGTCAAACAACAATTGTATGCAAGGGAGTCGATCTCACGTTAAGAAGACTTTTGAACTGGAACGTGGCGCCGAAGGTATTTCGCCATTTCCAGGTCATGTATGGGTCATCCTGCAAAATAGGTTACTTTTCAGTAACGACGAGTCAGGAGGTAAATCTGACCTCCATCTGCTTGACATTTCCAAAGAAAATACTGGGACTTTTCGGTCCTACGAGGTTGCGCAGGGGGGACCTCAGATCACGAAAGATTAATTGAGCCAACTGTAGCAGCACATAACCTGCTGCTGTTGCGAGGAAGGGAAGAGCTAGGCGAAGGAAAACGTGCATTTGTACAATGTTAATTCGATTGACAATCGAAGCCTTTTAAACGTCCCTGCTAAATTTAAACTTTGAAGGCGTCGGATGGCAAACGTGAATTTACGAAAAAAGTTGTCAAGTTGTGACATTTGATGTGAATTCTCCTGCAGAGTCGCGGCTTGCTTCCGGCCTATGTGTAAGACCACATTACCACATCGCCGCCGGCAATAGCAAAGCTTCGATGTCCGCAGCACATCCAATCTGTCGATAATGCAGTCCTGAATTCTATATGTAGAATCGGGTGAATTATGACCATTTCCTGTCCAAACATTTCCTGCCGGAGTGAGACTCCGTTATGCCGACTGTAAAGAGCGGGCCGGCATGCTGTGCCGGGATGTGCCGAAGTGGACGGCACCTCGGGAGATGCTCATGCTGCGCTTCAAGCTCTTTCTACCAACTGTATATGCCTTGCGAAATTTCTCGAACGCACACATCGAAGGTAGGGCAGATACTACGCATTTGGTATGAATGTATTCTTTCAGCGTAAATCTCAGATAAACTCATTCTATTGAAGTCTTTTCAAGGTTTTCTATCCTCAGTGCCGATGGGTCCAAGGTGATCCGGGAGCACCTCGACTTGAGGAAAGTAGGTTTTTTCACTTCACTGAACCAGGGTTCATTTCTATGTCCTAGATGGGGCTCAGTTTAACAATTTTGCACCAGCCGTGGACCGTTCGGATCAAAGAGCGTCGTTTGGGTTCGAAGCGATTCGGGAGGAACCGAACCGGCCCACAGCCGCATGTCGGCATCACTGATCTCTTCTTTCTCTCACCACCTCGCTTTCGTCTCCCTCAATCTGTCATGGTGCCACCCTTTCGTCAGTCATTTTGTGATACCGGACTCCCGTCTCCTGGAATGTAGAATACTGCGGGTCCCGTCGCTTCCGCCGTCGAACTCGACTTCGGGCCTGCGCTTTCGTCTGTTTCTCACAAGCTAAAGTTCTGGGAGCTGATTAGTTCAAGAGTATCCTGTTTGGGGCCAAAGATGCATTTTCACAGTCTTCCCAATTCACGCACAAAAACAGCCCAACGTCCGCCGAGCACCAACTGCTCCACTACCTCAGTATGGCCGACCTCATTTGTCTCTTTCAAGGTGGCGCACGCGTCGCTTTCCCATGCATCTCATGTCTCCTGATTCCAGCACGCCCCTGTGATTATTACTCACCTCGCAACTCATTTTGGACCTGAGGCATATTTTGCCAAACTGTTGGGACCTACATGTATTTCTTTTAGCTTACGGCCCTGATACGATAGCGATATAATCTTCTCGCCACCGCCCGTGGGATGTCTGTGGCAACCACCCAGCTAGATTTCTGTGTTCCACGAGAAGATTTATGTTTTTTTCTGGTGGACATCACTAGGGTTAGGGTTCGGGTTAGGAAATTATCACCCACCCCAGAATCGAACAGGGTCTTCTGTCTCCAAGTTCAACAAATATATTGGGGATGGAGCCGGTCAAGGGAAACCAGAGTAGCAGTAGGTAGACAGAGGCACGTAACACTCGAAGCTCACTTTGAACACCACGTTGGAGGATGAGCAGCGCCCATCGCTAAGCGCCGAATCAGCCGAACTCCGATCCGCTCCGCTCCGATCACGTTCGCGCCAAACAAAGCCCCACGCGTTCTCCGTGCTGTGCTGCACACCTCGTATCGATCTCGGTTACATCTCGATACATCTCCGCGACATCCCCTTGACATCTCCGACATTCTCGTGTGCCTGAGCCAGTTTCCTGGTAATAAATTCGACTTTAATTGGCTTATCATTCACACAAGGGGGTTTCGGGATTAAAATTTCGGATATAGGGGGGGGGGGGTCCCGAGAAGGGCTGAAAAAAACTTTTATCATGTAATATGAAGGAGGCTCAAACTGTCAGAAATACACCCTGAAGCACCCCAGGAGGCAGGAAGATGGTATTTGGGACTCTATGGGCATGCACGACATGGTTGTCCGGATTTGGAACGTCCATCAATTGCTGTGAATGGAAAGAACGGTTACTCAAAATAATTTAGGCGGAACATTGGAATTGATGTGCATAGACTTGAAACCTTGGGAGATTGGGGCAAGATGGCAGTATCGGCACCTACAAACATTGAAATTCTATATTTGACTCTGAAAACAGTGCACATCATTCAGTAATTGAAGCTGATATGTATTAAATGTAAGTGGCTGACACTCAACGATGTTCTAGACCTACCAGAGCATCGAAGAGGTCAATTGTTATAGCGCTGAGTGGATTAGGAAGCTGTCAACCTGGTGGCGGTGAGGTGGCAGTGAGCACGCACATGACTCGGAGACGCGGCCCGCCGCTAGGGGTGGGAACCTCCTTCCTTATATAGGGGAGAGGGGGGGTCTAGCCGAGGGTCGAAAAAACTTTTTGACCCTATATCCATTTTTCGAATCCCAATTCCCCCTTGCGTTCACACTGCCAGTTGTCTTGACTAGCAACCATTCCGACGGATTCACGCGACGTCTAGCATCGAGGTTCTTTTATCCTTTTTAGCTTACATTTACATTTTACTATATATACTTCACTTGTATGCTCCTTTACAGAAGAAATGTACCGCTTTCCGCCCAGATTTCGTATGCTGCCGCATTGAGTCTTCGTCGTCGCTCATGCTCGTTGCCTTCGCTCACGTCACGTCCCTTGTCGTCCACGCCGCCCTCGCGCTACCTTATCTCTTCATCGTCCCCACCGCCACTCGCCACACCGCCAATGCTTCATATTTGTATTCACCCTTTCCCGCCTTCGCCGCCAGTCCAAGCCAGTCGAGCACTGAGCATGGATTGACCCCCTCGCACAGACGAGTTCTCACGGCCGTTCTCGGAGTTGCCAGTCTGGTATTTATTTTATCAGCTCGCACTCTCGGATGCGCCGTCAGCATATCAACGAAGCGCTGTGGTGAAAGCAATCTTGGAAAACTAGCTACTCGGCTGCGCCGCCTATCTACGGGGCGGAAGCCAAACAAGAACAACATCAAGCACAGCCACTGATCGGCGATGAACGCCTTGCTGCTGCTACCGCAGCTGCAGTGGGCGGCACGGCGTCGCAGAAGAAAAGTGACTGGGAGATCCAGTCAATGTAGATTTCCGCTACGTAGTGCGTTCCTCCTTTTCCTTTTCGCGTGCACCGACCTCATCGGCGTCTCGTATCCCGTGGCCCCGCCGCGCCATCCCAAGCCCGACGTAGCGCACGCACCTCCTCGCGTGGGCCCATCCTGACCTACGCCACACACATCGTGGTCATATCCACGCCCAGTGCTCGATTATTCGATACCGTACCGTGCACTGCGGGTCGTGTGCCCGCTTTTCCTTTATGTACCTTTGCCTTTTGCCTCCGCGATCGGGCACCAGCTGAGGTGATTGTGTGCCTTGCTTCGACCTTCGGCATTCTTTTTTTCTGTGTCTGCTCTTTCTTTCATCGTTTCTTTCTTTCTTTCTCCTCGTTTCTTGATTCCCGATTCTCCCTCCCATCGCGTCTCCGATTCCCATTTCCCGTTCCATTTCGCCTGTCGTATGCCCCACCCCGCTCTCGTCTCCCCCGTCCTGTGCACCGTGCTGCGGTGTGGGCTCGTTGTTTGGCGCGAGGGGTGAGGGGCGAAGCGTGTGCGTCGCTCGCCGGTGATCGGGATTGTGGGCGGCATGGCGAGGTCGGATCGTATCTATTCCTCTGCACGCGGGCGTCCCTGATCGATTGTGTGGCGTGGCTGGCGAGGTCGGAGCGGGGCGCGGATGGGATTCGAGACCCGGGATGCGATGGCGGTGCAGCGTCTCTGGCATCTGCGAGTGTGCTCTAGGCGAGGGCGTGGGAGGCGCGGAGGCGTTGCGAGGCGCATGGGGCGGCGCGTTCGCGTTTGTGTTCGGAGGTTGAGTCGGGTCGAGCCCGCAGTTGACCGTGAAGGCTGTGCTTCATTTTAACCAACTCTTCACGACCTCATTTAGCTTACTGTTGGAACTTACTACTGAATACATCGAGTTTAGTGATTTTGCGGGAGGCGCAGAATGAAGAGCGCACACCAGTGATGCTAGGATTGCAGCCGAAACAAGCCGAGGTATCGCTCTGGGCGAATCCGGTCGACGGACGGGATTATTTGTACTTGGCGGTGGTCCCACTCGCGATCGGATTAGCGCTAGCGGTGTAGTTGTCAGCTCAAAGAATATCCAAACAAAGAAACAACGAGTACGGAGATTAGCCATACAGTCTAGCTAAGATTCCTAATTCTGCTCTCTGTGAACGATTTGTCCTCATACGAGAGATCGGTTACCGGGCTAAAAGGGGAAGTGGTTGAACCTCAAACCGGCTAGCTCGGGTTGGGAAATAAATATTCTCACGCACCGGGTGGAAACTCTCGAAAGTACGGATACTGGTTTATGGTGACGAACCAGAAGGTCTTTGAATTGCGAAATTTGGGATGGGAGATCACCGTTGAAAACTTGGTTGAAAATTGAGGAGGCGAAAACCTGCTAAAATCTTACTCAAGACCTCAGGTTAAGCGGGGGGATCTCTGCGGAATTATATGAAACCATTTCAGAATCTTCAGCAGATGTGCCCGTTGGTGTACGCCGGCTCAAATACCTGTCCTGCCTTACGTGGTTCAAGTTGTGTGTGTGGGATCAAGCCGGGATTGATCCGGTAGCGAGACAAAGCCAAATAACCCATCGTGCCATGTTTGCACCCCGCCGATTCTTCTATGGCATGCATTACCGTCACGGTCAAGTTTGGGTTTCATGACTCTATTTCATTGCTTTTCGCTTCCGGAATCCTTTTCTCGTGTCGAGCTCGAGGTGTCACGCTGCCGACGGACCACTGCGGGCGCCATTTTACGCCTGCTTACTTCATTCCTACCCGCGCTAGATCCGTGCGCCCCCATCTTCGTCGGTGCGCCCTCGTAGCTTTGCGAGCATCGCTGTCCTCGTCGCGTGCACGCTCTCTGCACCAATGGTCCCAGGTGCTTCGCCGGTTCTAACTTCTCTCCTGCGCGGTGAGCGCGGTTTCGGTGCGTTTCTGTGCATCATCGACCATGTCCACCTTATTCTGGGTCGCATCAGATCCAGGTGTAGGAATCTGAGCCTGTGTCGGCCATCTACGTGCTTGGAGCGCGCACTCGCTCGAGCTGTCCTGGGCTCTTTGCTCGCCACCCCATTCCCAGGGTGCGCACTTGCTGCCCCGGTGTCGTCTGTCTACCTGCTTGAACGGCCCGTGCTATCCCCGGGCGTGAGCGCATGTGCACCATGTCCATGTACGTCCCGACTTGGGATGGGACGTGATGCGGTCGCGGAGGATTGTATTCTTACGGGCGAACTCCGGCGGCGGGCCTGCGATTCATCCTGCTCGCACTCGGCCGCTGTGCTCATTCTTTCCCATTGACTTTGATGTGGATTCGCCTGTCTTTTATGTCTCTGGGTTGTCGTTGCACTGTGCTCGTTGAATATGGATCTATTGTCGTCTTTGGAGACAAGAACGACGACGGAGACATTCGTGATATCGCGGGCTGGGCAGCCTGGGATACTTACCGTATTTGGTGGATCGTTAACCAACTTGGAATAGTTCTACCCTTTGAGTTTGTCGTGGCGGCTCCTCGATTCAAGCCCAGTAGGAGATGGTCGTGTATAGAATTCCGCAGAGGCCGAGTACGCGGCCACGGGCAAGACCGCCCACAAGGGCTCCGTCGTGAACATGAGTCTCGATGTAGGCACGTCCAAGGCACTCAACCAGGCTGTGAACGCCGCCGTTGACACCGGGCTGCACATTGCCGTCGGTGCTGGTGCGCGCTTCCCTTCAATTCCTCCTCCTCGTCTTCCTTAACTTTGCCCAGGCAACGACAACGGCGACGCCTGCAACTCCTCGCCCGCCACGGCGGAAAAGGTCCTCACCGTCGGCGCCTCCACCATTGCTGACGCGCGCACGTCGTTCTCCAACTACGGCCCGTGCGTCGACGTGTTCGCCCCCGGTGTCAACATCAGCTCCACCTGGATCGGCTCCCTCACCGCCGAGGCGACTGGCTCGGGCACCTCCGTTGCCTCGCCCCACGCCACCGCATGCTCGCGTACCTCCTCTCGCTCCAACCCTCCGAGACGTTCGACCCCGAGCTCGATATGACGCCCCGCGCGGGGGAGACGCAGTGCGCCTTCGCGCTCAGGTACCTGGTCGCGCACGCAGCGCTCCCGCTGGGCGGCGGCCGCCCTCCCCGCGCACCACCCCGCGACGCCCGCGCCCGTGCGCAAAACGATCACGCCTTCGCAGCTCAAGAAGGCGCTGCTCGCGCTCGCGAGCAAGGGCAAGCTTAGCGGCCTCCCCGCCGAGACGGTCAACCTCCTCATCTTCAACAACGCCACCACTGCTTGAGCATGGGCTGAACGCGGGGATAGCGCGGTGGTGCAATGGACTGACTATATACGTAGCAAATACATGTTTAATGCGCCTCGGCAATCTCGCAATATTGTTATTAATGCTCATTTGGTTTGACCAAAATCATGGAAGACATGTAATTGAACAAAATGAGATATGATTCTCGGGGATTCCGACTGAGAAATGTGGGTTGGCGAAGCAAGATCACTCCTTGGCCGGCGGTGTATAAGCATGGTGCACTAAAATACTCTATCTCGGGTGGTTATTAGTTTTTCGTTGTCGCCTAGACGCATTGCTGATAATATATGGTGCGATTGGTCCTGATATCATCGGGGCTACCATCAGTAGCCGCGATTCAACGTATTACTTTCGACAATGCGGTGCCTACACTATTCAGCGACCTCGGCACATCTTGTCCTTGAGCGAAAGTCAACTTTCGAGGTGATGTAGCTTGTAACTTGGACCTGGTGATGTGGCATGTACATATTCGGCCAGACCACTGGCAGCGCGCGGGCTTCCCAGTTTACAGTGAATTTACGAAGGATAAACAAATAAGGAGGACCTGAAGCTATAATCTCATACTCTAGTAACGCACCAGACCAAATACCCGCCATCGTAGCTCTTATCCGCCTCGAGCCACGCCTGGAGCTGCGCATCCACGCGTACCGCACCCTCCGGGAAGACCTCCGCCCACATCGCCACCCATGACTCGGGCGAATGGCAGAACATGGGCGCACCGGACCTCAAACTCTTCCGCACGCCCTTCGTGGGCAGCCCGACGTGCATCCCGAAGATTACGGACCCGGGGAGCGGGGAGAGGAGGCCCGCGAGCACGCGCGCGAGCTGGAGCTGCTGCTGTTCGGGGAAGAGGTGGAAAACCAAGGACACGTAGAGCGCGGCGACGTGCCCGTGGAGCGGGGTGAGGCGCGTTAGCGCAGCTAACTGGGGCGCAGGGACCTCCAATGGAGCCGATACCGGCGCCGCGGGCTCGAGGAAGTCCGGGTCGAATGCGTCGCCCGCGAGGAAGGCGATCGGGCAGGTCGCGGGTGCGGAGCGGAAGAGTTGGTGCCCTATGTTCCAGAAATCTGCGCACCAGATGAGGAAGGGAGTACACACTGAGCAGGGGCAGGCTAAGGATACCTGAGCGGAGGTCGCTTGCGAGTATGTTCTTCGCGGGGAAGCCATCCCTCGCGGCCGTCCTGACGTCGATGCCAACTGACCCGGCGCGCTGAACACAGAGGTGGATATCAAGAAGGAAATGGGGCGTACAGCAGCAGCCGAGATCGAGGAGGATGGCGCCGGTCCGCTCGCGTGCCAGCTGGAGGACGTGAGGGTACGCGGGCAAGGTCGAGATCCGTGCCCTGCGACTCGATGTTTGGAATGAATCCGAGTCAGTTTAAATCAGCATACCGAGTGAATACAAACAAGCGAATACAGGTGTAGGGGCAGAGCTAATGCACAAAGTACATCCATCAGTGGCAGCCGACAGAGCCGAGGAATTGGGAACATTGTAGGCCTTCGCCTGGACGGCGAGAATGTGCTTCCTCAGCGCGTCGGGGTCACGGATACCGCTCTCCTCTGCAATCAATGCGAGCGCCACGTCGTCCGGCTGTACGGGGGACACTGGATTGGTGGAGGCACTTGGAGGAGGAGATAATCACCTTGTAGAGACTCTCGTCGAGGGGAGGTGGGATGTGGACCATGGATGCTGACTGATACCAGCATTCAAGAATAATTATAGGGACGACGCCATGGCAGGCACAAACGTCACGGGATAGTCAAGTGACAGCACCGGGTCTCCGGCGAGGCTACAGATCCACAACTTCGGTGACTGACCAGAAATAGCGTGCGTATCACCACCTATTTGGAGCCAGACGGTTCTTTGATGGCGGCATCTACCACTGGAACCACCATGCGCTCTGCGAGCTCGGAGATGTCTGGTCTCAAGAACCGCCTATTGCCTATGGTTCTCTGAAAAACTTGTTCAAGATCCTTCGAATCCATCTAAATCCTTCACGCCTTCGGCAAGCTCGATCCTGCACAGATCCCCCACTGGAGGGTCTAGACAAGGTTTCAAGTCGCCTGTCAAACAACTTGAACCACCGGAACCCGACTTGCCTTTCACAGATCTATGAAGGCGGGATGTTTCCGGCTGTGCATCATTGGATGCATATTCCCAGACCCGAATATTGCATGGCGAGTTGGTGGCGAGGGCCGGGGCCCGGGCGAGTGAGTGAAGCAAAGAAAAGCGACCGTCACATGTGACCGTGACAGCGTGTCCGTCCAAATCCGCAATCTCACGACCATCTTTGCTTCCTCCCGTCATGTTCAAAGGTGGCCACGTCAAATCTGGCTCAAATGTTCTTTCAACCGACGGTACCTATCACTGAGGGTGAATGCGACACACAGCCCCCGGAATCAATTCATTTCAGGGCCCACGCTTTCGGCGCCAATTCGGCGCTTTCGTACTCTTGAGTCCGAGCTCTTCGCTTCCTGCCAGTGATTACTCTCTTGACATGCTCCTCTCAAACAATTACTGCGAATCCTGAATGCTCCATTGCGTTACCAGCAGCGACGTTGGAAACCTGAAAGAAACATAAAATCACCGACTCACATTGAATCTTGGAATTGCTCCTTCAGCGGACAACTAACGGGAAACCCGAGTGATATCTCCCAATATTAATGGAGTCGAAAATTTAGGTTGAAACAGTCGACTGGGACCAAAGCCTCGGGATATTTTTGCAACACGCACTCAACTACTGTTTCACATGATGGCTGGACGGCGCGCTCCAGACGCATCGCACTCCAGATGATGCTACTGCGCCTGGCACACATCGCCCATGATTAAGTAGTTCGGATGGTTCGTCCAAACGGCCTCCTCCAGCCGTGCATTCTCGGCACTGCGCAGAGAACTTCACTAGCGCACTATTAGGTAGCGCACAATATAATTCTCCCTCGGAGCTTCGCAAGGGCGGGGATGAATGATCTCACCCCTAGATGTCTTATTCCGGCGGAGGCGAAATACAACATGCTATTTCATCGGCTGTGAATACGATGTCCTTCCTACATGGTATGTAATTGATTCCTGCGTTAATCCCGGAGCTTTGCCACCCGTTCACAGAGGCGAACATGTAAACGTAGCGGTTGAATGACGCGATCGCGATCCCAGGCGAGTTGAAGCGAAGAACCTCACCGCGGTTCTTAGCCGCTCTTTGGCCGCGACCTCTTGGCGAACTCTCTCGCTCACAAGGCTCTGACGAGAACAGACAAGAACCCACACCTAATCTTCCCTCCCAATTCCAATATGGGTCTTACGGGCACAGACACGGTCCTCCCTCTCGCTCACGACTTTTCTAAACTGGAAGCTGCCCTCATTCAAGAGAAACCAGCGCCTCGCCCCAATTCTGTTATTGAAAACAACTGGGCACGACATAAAAATCCAGATGGCTTGGTCGTGGTTGACGAATTCGAACACTTGGATTATGGGTTAACGGCAGATGACGTGCAATTACATGTCCGACGTCTTACCGGCTGTACAATACCACTCATGCCTTGCGAAACCCAATAATTTGGCAGGCTGGACCCAAATCCAATGTCCCAAAATTGACACGGCTCGACCAGGTGAACTCGCTCCATGCTCTGCTTCTTCGTCAAACTAACCGCATCAACGAAGAGTGGCTAACATTTAGCGACGCGACGCTCTTCCCGTTTCTCTCCACTCTTAGTATTCGTGAGACCTCCTTTGAGCGCGCTCATCGTAAGCTCACAATTATAATTTTTTCCGTCCCTGTTTGAACTGGTCATTCTATTAAGCTTTGTACCATTGACACCAACAGCGGATACCTCGTTCGGAAACAGCGCTGAAATGACCCGCGAGGGTGTCGAACAGCTATATAGCAAGTTCAATGCAGACTCCACATTTGTTATGAATCTCCTTGGAAGACCCGACCATTGGGCCCCAGTCACACGACGCCGCTTTGACGAACAGGATGCGTTGGGATCATTCAAAACGCCCTCCGGGCACCCCCGGTAACGTGGAACTTGATTGTACCTCTTTTTCTGGATCCCGTACTCATTCTAGGGGTGGATGATACTCATCTCTATTCTACGACCCCAGCGCCGACCAGAACTGAAGCCACCGTGACCTTCCTTTCCACTCAGATACACACGAACACCAGTATTTATTTCAATGACACACGAAGTCGCCAATTACAGTCTCAGTATCCAGCGACTTACGCGCGAATGATTCGGTGCACTCCATCATGTGTAGCCGTGGCGAGATACGCTACAGAACGTTCGCGTCTCACGCGGTGAGGGCCATCTACCTTGGTCAGAGCGCCATTTCAAACAGTGAACTTAACGTACTGTTCCCAGTTACAGTAGGGCCTTAGTTCTCGCAGCTTGCTTGCGCCGGACCCAACCTCTATTTGCGAGGGTAAAAAGTCCTTTGACCGATACAATCCCCTGACGAAAACGAGCCCATTCCGCCTCGTAAAAGCCATGGAGCTCCGCATCATCGGCCGACGCCACCTGTCATGCCGTTACATGTACGTCCCATCTCATGAAGTAAAACGCACCTCGCAGACCTTTGCCGTGTAATCGTCGGAAAAGTCGACTAATCGATTGTATAGTTCTGTAATAGGAGTTAGCCGTCACTGTTTTCTGATTGCAATATTCACCTTGTACGCTATCGTTCACAGTCCAGGCGTATGGATCGGGCTGCAAGGCGGCATAGATTGCACCATAGATATCCATGTATCCTTGATAGGTGATTTTCCTGTCACCGCGGAAGATGTCCTGAAGTTTTGGCAGCAGCACCGTGCTCCAGACACGATCTATGTCGACGTCAACCATATTGGGCGGACTTGGTAATGGAGGGATATGATAACGCACGCTTTGCGAAGCCTGGAATCAGAGTGAATATTTAACCCCTCTTCAGGATAATGGTCGATCGTTGTTTGAAGTTTCGCGCAGGTGTGGTCGGAAGTGCTTGGCCTTGTCATCTCTTCCGTGTCCACGTGGATCTGATGATTTTCCCCGTGCCGTGTAAACTACCGACCTACCTACCTACCTACCCGCCGGACGTTAGATCTAAATTGAGCTAACCACGCAACCGGGTGCTAATGCTGCGTCCACGCGGATGAGCCAACACCCCGTTCGCTCGGGTCCGAGGCTCGCGATCATCCATGTGTCAAGGCGGTTTCGTTTTTTTTTTTTTTTTTTTGTCCCCTCACACTCTTTCTATAGTTAATTTATTTTTTTTGGGGGGTGGGGCTGATCGGGTTGACCATGCTGGAACATGATTTATAGCCGTCAACATGTGAGGTTGCGTCTTCCGCGTCTCTGACGTGTATCGATTACTCGGCCGCTCCTCTGTTGACAAAATCTTCTATTGTCTTTTCCAGTCTGTCCAAGCGAGCGCGAACGCTCTACATATAAGGGATGACACTCGTAAATTTACTTTCATGCCGTGGAACGGCGCCCTCGCAGCCGCGGAGATAGCTCCGGGTAACATTCGAATTCTCTCGCCCTTCGAGTTCACCGTCTTTGGAGAGATTCGCAAAAGGGTGAGTCCCCGTTACAAACTTGGGCTTTTCACAGACCTCGGCACACAGAAAGGACAACACATTGTTCTTGGACGGCCCAGGGCTATCGCCACCGGGACATTAGGCAGGCGACTCCGGATCCTTTTCCAGCAACAGCTTGTTTCCCTTGCAGAAGCGCTGAACTGCGTAGACGAACGGCACACCTTTGGGTTAAGCAGTGCATAACAGCTTTTCAGCCCGGTCCTTCACTGGCGGTTCGGCAGAGCACCAAAACAGATTTGTTAACACTGCGCCCATGGATTGGGTCGTGCCCGATGGTGGTATAGTATGTGCCAAAGCCAAGTTACTGGTTGTCAGTGAAGGAGTTCATGGACGGCGGATCTATAAGTTGGATGTTGTGGAAATCGAGGCCGTATCTCTGCACTAGATGCCTCGCTTGTTAATTACCACGAAGATGAGACAAAACGTTGCCCAATCATTGTCTGTCTCATCCCTCCAGATGATCATGGAACGTTGAGCGAGCTTTGGACGTTATCAACTGCACTATGTTCAGCACAGACAGACGAACAGGCTCCTGATCGAGGGTGGTTGGGGTTTCGATGGAGCGCAGGTCAAATGGGATATCGAACGGGATCCAAAATCTGTCTCCAAAAAGGGGAGACAAAGGAGAACGATTTTCGGTTGGCCAAAAAAACTACGACGACGGATCTGGATGTCGCGGTATCTGTTGTCGGGGTCAAAGTTGGATCCGCCACCAAAATGGAGCGTGATGAGTACTACTTCTGCTCATAAAGATATATACGGCGTGCTAAGGGAATCGCAACAAGACGGGTTGTGAGTATATATCATTCTTCGAGCTGTCTGGATAAGATAACCCCGGACGCGCATTGGAAAGGCTGATCGGGACATTACTGTAATCGGCGTCCCTGATCGGAAAAATAAATAAAAAAGGAGGTGAGTTTACCTCGTAGGACAATAACAGTCGGTCCAGTCTATTTCAAAGGACCAAACTTGGGTCCAAGGGCTCGGAAAAGCAGAAATAAAACCCAGGGATTATAATAAAAGGGTAGATTCAGAGAGCCGTGTTGAAAACAGAGACTAAACAAGTCAGACTCAGCGTTGAAACAACGTCTAAGGTGACTGCAGGATTCGGCACAGTATAAATACTAAGTAAGAAACTCGATGGAGGTGAATGGCTGTAGCGTGTATCTACCATTTAAGTCGAACAATGAGCGATATAAATCAGGGATAACAATCTGGCTCAAACGGGAAAGCTGTGGTACAGGAAAGGCGCGGGAGAAGATCGCGAACTCAACTTAGGTCCGATTGCTGTATACAACAGCTAATTCAAAAAGCCGATCCCCGACATACTGTACTTGTAACCGGCATGTTCATTACGATCCATACCAGGACTCACTCGAAGAGAGTGTGGAACAAGTTCATCTGGGCCCTTAGAAAAGAAGCCGGTCAGCTTTTAGGTGGTAGTGAGCGAATGAGTATGGAGTGGACGTACTGGTGTGCGGTCCGAGCCTTGGACTGGACAATGGGTCTGAAGAGCGGTGTGAGAAACGAATACGGTGGATACAAATTGCGGCACTCACTGCTCGAGGAAGGGGCACTGGCCGTTGATGACCTCCGAGACATTGGTAGCAGTTCCGCCGTTTATTTCCTCAAAGCGCCGGATCTTCCGCACGACAACGGACTTGTCTAGAGAACGCGCCTCAGCCAAAGCTCACTAGGTTTCAAAGACATGGGTTCGAGGCGCGACTCGCAAATTGCAAGATGTCGAAGTTGGAGTTTTAACTCTGACACGGGTGTCGACAACACAACTCACCAGATGAAGTCTCATACAGAGTGATATTGCGCGTCTCGTCCCACGTGTAGGTCCCATTTAAATGCACAACGACATCCAAGAATGAGAGACCAGGAATGATTTTGATCGTCTCGATGTACGAGAAGTGCTGCCTCGGGAAGCCTTGCCCCGCGGGTGCAGCCGCGGCCGTGCGCACGAACGCGTCCTCCAGATTCCCGTTCACGTTGACGGAGTCAGCGGCGCCCTCCTGGAAGTTGGACGCGATAGACTCGAGGTGGATCTGCGCGCCCAATTCCTGGTTGGTGCCCAGGATGGGGAAGACGGTGGAGAGCGGCTTTTGGATCACCACGCTGAAGACCGAGTCGAAGTTGGGTTTAAAGTTTGCGGGATACGAATCATCTGTGCGACATCTGCCTATGTACTGGGTCCAACTGTTGGGGGTGCGTACCTTGTCTCATAGAAAGATCAACTACTCTGCAGTTCGCCGAAAGAATGAGGGAAGAAAGAAGGGCGGAGGCAGCAAGAAACTTCATCGTGAAAAGGTTTCAAAGAGAGGCTTTAACAAAGTGAAGGGACGAATGAAGGAAGGAATTGAATGGTTGATAACGCCGCTTTTATATGCCGAAAATCACGGGGGACGAGTGGCTAAAGTGGATATGCCAGGAGTCCTAGCCGGAAAAGACCGGCTGCCGTAGCTTTCACGTAATGTGAGGTAACGGTCGTGGGTTCGAGAGTCCACACTAAGTATCAGTTGCGGAGGGTGCATTGGTCTAACTCGGAAGGAAGCGCCCGCATTTCATGGACAGCTTCAGTCGGACATCCTCTGGCGGGCGTCGGCACATCAAATGCTGGGCTACAGGACCTCGGGCACCGCTACCGTTCAAAGCTCTGCCCTCGACGGCGAGAATGGTGAGCTATGGTGATCTCGTCACCACGCAACAACTTGAACGCCGCGCCGTCCTTTCTGCTACTACCACAATCTCGTCATTCAACGCGCTTATCTCCGGTAGAAAGTGGCTGCCTACGGGCGTCTCTGAGAGACTGTTTCCATCGCTGTTGCCTCTCAGACTGGTGCTTGTAGCTCAAGCTCTCCCATGTGGCTGTTCTCGTGCACACCGCGTACCCTTGCTGCCTTCGACACGCTGAATTCAAGTTTTTCAAGATACTTAGAGATTGAGGATATATTTATCTAGACCACGAGCTGGATTCCTGGTATTTTCAGTTTTCGAAGTCTCATGGTATGACCTGCATAATTTTCTGGTAGTGGAATAATTTTCATCCTCTGTCCATCTGTCCAGTTCTATTACGACCCTCAATAGGGTGTTTCAGAATTAGAACTTCGAGCCCAACTTGAGCCCCAACTTCGACCCCCAACTTGCCGGAAGTTGGGGTCGAAGTTGGGGCATGAAATTGAAGTTGGATGTCAAGTTGTGCATAGGACCACAACTTGACATCCAACTTCGACCCCAACTTGTGCCCCAACTTCGCGCCCCAACTTCGGCTAATCCGGTTCTCAGGCCTGCATCACATCTTTCATGATACGCGAAGCTCCGAGTTTACCTCAACTTCGGAGTTAAGGCAGAAAAATCTGCTTAGGTGTTTCACGAACAAAGCTTCGACTTGTGCCTCAACTTGGCTCAAGTTGGGGTCAAGTTGGGGTCGAAGTTGGGGCTCAAGTTGGGCTCAAGATTCTAATTCTGAAACACCCTAATGAATGCTTTTCACTCACTTCTCGTCGGTGTTCACCACAGATTCACGTTTATTTTCTCTTCCCTGTGCATCATATGCTGATTCACTCGCGCTTCGCTGCCTTCGCGGCGATTGAAATTTCTTGGTTTTATTCCGCTTGTAGACCCGGAAGCTGGAATAGACGTATCAACGAAATAATATGTACTGGACAGTAAATCTTCAACAGTCTGGCTCTATCATCAAGGTCTCTCGATGTGCTTGCCGGCATTGTATGTCTCTCAACCTCTCGTCACGTTAGGCATGCGCATATGTGTTGAAATTGACCCAGCTGACGATGACTGCGTTTGCCAACTGCTTGGATTTGCACATGCACCGAACCGTTCCAGTGGGACCTTTAGATACACGAGGTCATCACGGTTGATGCCAGATTGATTCATTGAATAATAGCCCAACATCTTGGCCTGACCCCTCAAGTTTGAGCAAAGATACTCCCTTGAAGTATGTGAGGCATATGTAGGACTTCATCCGCCGGCATCTTACGCTCCGTCGTAGTTTCCACCTCATTCTCAGAAAATTGACTGTGCTAAGGCGCACCCCAAAGGCTGAAAGTATGGCTATGGATCCATCATGGGTATCCACACTTCCTTCGCGGGCGGAGTAGCTGCTCAGATTCTACGATTAGTGGCTTCGACCTCACCGTTGCTTTGTAGGTCTATACTTTGATCGTAGACCATCCATGCAACCTAGTAAAGTTACTTCTGCCCTAATGGATTTAAGAATATGATTCAAGGCATCGGTCGAGGTAAGTCATATGTTAGGTGTGATTGTTTTGCTCTAGTCTAATCCAAGTCGGCCTAAGTATTGCAGCCTATCTTCGCGCGCAAGGACATTATCCGAATGCCCCAGACAGCCCCTATTGCGCGTTGTTGCCCGTTAACCTTTGCTAACATGTTCACTTGATTTTGGCGTCTATCCATGTGGAACTCAATTCTTGATCTCCGCGAGTTCAGGCAAGGCTGTATACAATACACGTACACCTCATGGATTGAGTCCCGACATTTTACTCATGTACTTGGTATTACAGCTCTTTGCGGAACTTAGGGCGCGGCCGTTTTTTTTTTTCCTTTTTGGTCACTTTTTGATCGTTTTGACGAGGACAGCTGTAGCGGCTTCAAATCTTGTCCTTTCACCTCGAGAGTATTTGTAATCGATCCGCATGAAGCATCCGCAGTCAACTGCGTCCTCAGAGTTTTTATTCGGACCCTCAGAAGATTTCATAAGGCAGGTATGTTAGTTTCAGTTCTTTTCTGCACAGGACACGTCTAGCACTTGCTATTCTACTCCGATTTGTCTAATCCTTGGATATGTCATGCCCCCATGTATTTTTTAGTCAACTGTAGTTTCACCCTCTCGAAATACATCCTATTCCCCTTTCAGCGCACATATCATTCTGAGACCAATCAACCCATTTAGTACAGTTCCAGGACAGCTGCTGTGGCACACCTTTCGACGCGGTGGATCCCTCCTGTGATGAGGGCCCTCTTTGGCATCCAATATAGCTTTCTGCTGGTTCAAACTTACAAAAATGACCCTCTGTCGCCTAGCACGACGTGCCCCGTTACAGCTCTTTACAGAACTTCCTTTTTTGGACACTTCTTGATCTTCGGTGACATCTACGGCGGACTTTTCAGACTCGGGTGATTTTCCGTACTCGGACATGACGGGCAAGACTGAGGGCCTTCGAGTGGTTATCGCGGGCTAACAGGTCTTCACCACGCTGATAGTCGGCAGGTCTCGAAAGACAACTGACCACACGCGCCGTCCTGCCAGGGACGTCTTCCTTGATGTTTCGTTTTCGTCGGAATGCCCGCTATAATATAGTGGGTTTTATGGGCAGCTGTTTTTACACCTCGTCGCGTTTCACGAAAAAACGTATAAGGAAATAACTTCCTAAACGGGTCCAATTAGCTTAGTCACATCATCCCTTGATTTGATGGCCCTAAACGTACCGCCGACGGCTCTTCCGCTGTCTTGGAATCCTCCCCTATCCTTCCCTCGTCCTTCACCTCTACCATCTTGTGCTCGACAAACTGCTGTTTCCCTTCTGTCATGTCTATCCTCGTCAACGGAACCTCTGTAACCTCCATGTCTTACTCTCCTCTCTTGGCCCGAACCACTCTGTCTTTTGCTCTGGCGGCGTCCATGCCTCCTCCCCCTAACTTTGCTTTTCTCATCACGACCGTAACCCGCCGTTTTGACAGCTACTCTGCATCTATCATCTGTGATCTCGCCCTCGACCCGCCTACCCACATTGTTCTCGGCCGCGATTGGGGTGCTTTCTTGCGCGACACCTTGCTGTCATTCGGTCTGCGTCTGGACCACTCCTTTGATGTCTGGATCTTCCTATCGAACCCCGATAATCCTATCTCAAGTAAGGAACTAGCTCATAGCTCTCCCCCCGAGTTTAAGCTGATCGTGCGCTTATCAGTACTGAATCCCGATTCAAGCCACCGGGGCGCAAATGACTCTGATGGTATCAACCTACACTGTACGTCCTCATTGTGGCTACTCCCGGAGTCGACTAACCTGGCCCGCTAGAAGCGACGCTTTCCTGTACCGAGGCCACCAATACAGGTGAGATTTCTATCTCTTCGTTCTCTCGCACTTTCTGACGATATACCCTGCAACTCTCTTCAAACCTCTTTCGAACCTAAACCCATTTAAAACCCTTTGAAAAACCTTTAAATCTCGTGGCACCGCCCAGATACACGCCCCCATCGTTCCCACTCCATACCTGTTAATAATGGCCAGATTAATGCTACTCATTCTGACAACAATCGTTTCGGACGCGACATTATGTATACCCCGCCCGACTTCAATGAGGCTCGTAAGAATCGCCGTCGTAGTCATGTCCAGGATACAAGTGGCCCGTTGAGCATCTCCCTTCCGAAATCTCCCCTGCGCGTTGCAAGCACACGACCGACCTTATTCTACTGTATCTCACTTCTAAGAATTCGTCCGAGAACATATTCGCATCGTCCGAGGCGGATTTGAACATCATGTTGGACTCTCATCACATCCAGCGCGACGCACACTTGACCCTCGCGAATGCTCGCCACGCTCTTTTATCCCACCTGGTCGCCGGGAGTCGTGTATCACACTGCACCACCCATCGCACCTCCGCAAAAGATAAATGTGTTTGTTCCTCTCTGTCATCGCAGTTCCCTTCCCAGACATTAATGTCATTCTCTGTCCTGAGTATCCTCATTTCTTCATCTGAAACCGATTTGCCTGACATTCATCTTGAGCAAGTTGCGGCGTGTCTAGGTGCTCCCTCCGGTGTCACGGATACCCGCATAGGCTCCCACGCATTTCTTGCCGCTCGACGTCAGTGCTTAGTCAACGAGCACGCCTTTAAAAATCCTGCTCTTGCTATCTCTCACGATTTGGATGTGTTGCCCAAAAGATCCTTGCTCGCGCTAGCTCAGGCTCACGGTTTATCCATCATTGCACCCAAGATAACGGCACCTGTACTCCGGAACGCTATCACAGAACATCTCGGAAGGGGCGCTTGTATGAATAACGAGACTTCTGCGACCCATCTTGCTTGTTCTTCCATTCACGCTCAATTCAGTGTGCCCGATCCCGCATGGCTCGATCTGAACACACACCTTCAGGTTAACCTCTTGAAACAGGTGTGTCCTGTCCTCAAACTGAACCCTCTGTGCCGTCTCCTCAAACTCCACAATGTAAGCTATGTTGAATCCAACAAGGTCAAGCAACTGCGATCAAGATTAAATGATTATTTGCATTTGCTCGTGACCGGAAAGCTCCCCGAGGACGATATTACATCGCTTGATAAGGAGGCCCGACAGGAGAGGATAAGAGCACGAGTTCGTCTTCAGGCCCAGTGGCCACAGCTTGTCCCCGACAGGTTAAAACACCGGCTCTTGCAAATGTTCAATTATGAAATCTCATCTGATGCACTTGCGACCTTCCTGTGCGGCAGCTGCACCGAGTTGTATCCTCTTGTCAATAAGACGACCGTGGACTTGGACAAATTCGTTGGCCTGCTTTCTAGACCGGACCGCGGACCTGTCGCAGAGCACGACGTCAGTGCAGAACAAATGGATGTTGATGTCGATGCAGAATACAGCGCAGATGAGAAAGAAGAAACCGTACCTGTCGTGGAGGCGACCTGGCTAGATACCCGCTGCCCTGAACCACCCATGCCGGATTGAGGGGATTGTCCCGCTGGTGAGCTCTTTGTTTAAATTTTGAGTGCGATCTGAAAAGCGTAATTTAGCGCGACAACAAGGGAGTGTGTGTTGGGCTCGCGTGTCCCGTTAACGTGTCTTGCGACGCGGTGAGCGTCTTCAACGCTCAGATTGAGCGACTTGCATCAGTAATTGCATACGACACGGCTGATATGGTCAGTCGTTCGCGTTATTGCGATTGTTGCTGAGTTTGTGCGCAGGGAGGCGCGGTCCACTCTTGCTGGTTTGATGCATCGGCTAACACGCCTAGCGCTGTCGCGTGTCCCGGTCTTTTTTATGTCTGTGACCCTTGTCTTCCCTGTCCCTCCTGTTTTAATCCGTTCGCAGGTTGTCCTAGCCTCCAGCGACACAGAAGAGTGTCAAAACTATCTTGGGGCATTGAGCATCGGCGAGATCGTGAAGTCAGGGGTGGTGTTTTTTTCGCCGCGATGTGGAGGATGAGGCCAGCGGCGTCATAATGCGCGTGCGTTGCTTCTGTTCTGTTTACGCCCGTTGCGCTAATTTTTTTTTTAAAAAAAAAGTCCTACTCGATGCACGTCAGCATAATGGACGTGCTGGCCGACTCCGCGGTTCCACGGGCACTGGGTGGGTATACCTGCGATGTGTTGGTTCTCGGGTGCCCAAATTGCAGGGTCGATTAGATGTACAAATAGCACCCCCCCCCCCTTTTTTTTAAATCATCTCCTTTGTGTCGGCTGCTCCTACGGCGTGACTCTCTTCTTTTCATCTGCATCATCCTCCTCCGTTCGTCTGGTGAGGGATGGCTACCGTTCCAGGACTGCACCCCAGAAGTGGGACCCTCGGCGCTCTGCTATATCCGGTGTCTCTCGATTCTTATGTCTTTCGGTGACACTCGCGTGTCCTCAGGGCCAGACCGCGGGGGCAGCGTCTACGAATACAGGGCGCTTGACGCCGACTACTTTATGACCCCGCTGGACGTGAAACCTGGTATACGCGCGCACAGAATGACTTTTTCAGGGTGTATATTGTCATTAACGCGCTCGGTGAGTGTAAAGCCTTCGGTATCCTCCAAGGCTAACTCAAGCGAGAAGGCTATCGGCCCGACTCCAGTGGCACACATTGTCCTCGGACTTCCGCCGGATTATAACGCTGATGCTCTCGCTCTGGTCGTGCTGCAGGAGGAGTTTCTCCGGTAGATTAGTGTCGCAGACATCCGGGACGCCGATGCTGTCGGTTTTCCAATTTGTTATGTGAGATGGGGAGGGGGAGACACATCTCCTACTGTGATTATAGAGTAAGTCTTGCATCTATTTCTTGTTCCGATGGTGATCCGAGTCCCTGGGTATACGACGGCATAGGGGCGCATGGATTACATGAAGGGGACAACATTAGCGTCCTTTGCTGCTTGCACCGTTACGAGACAGTTGATGAGAATGGCGGATTGGAAATGGTACGTCCCGTCTTGGATAGGGTGCTGTTTTTAATTCCCGAGTAATTAAAAGCCGGTTTATAAACCATGTTTGTAAGCCGGCGTGTTTATAAACATGTTTACAAACCACTGTGTACTAGGGCGCTAAAAATCAAGTTTCTCTACCTCCCCCCGAATTTCAGCCTCGCCGTGGGTTTCGCTCTGCCAGCCGTCTTCCCAGAGGTCTAGGGCTTCAATCCGCCCGTTAAACGGGACGGCCGTCCAAAAGACGGCCGGCTTTTTTCGACGGGACGGGTTGACCCGTCCCGTCTCCTCGATATAAACCTCCCAGGACGGGCGGGTCCCGCCCGTCCCGCCCGTGAAGACCGTTTCGACGGGTTTGGAGAGGCATTCTCGCGGTATCGTACTCGGGCAGTAAATAAAATGGTGTGAGAGCACGAAAAGCTCGCCCTATGCTATTTGCTCCCTCTAATGATTTTGGTGGCCTCCACTCGAGGGTCGAAAACCTTTGAGACCGCCTGCATGGTCAAAGCGAGTAACATTGATCACATCAATCTATCAATCACCTTGCTTTGGCCCCGATATTTACCCAATGCAGCGAGCTCATGTGGAGTTTCCATGGACGATACTGGTTTCAAACGAGAATCAACCATATCTGGCGAGTTTCGAGCGGTACTGCCCCAATGAGCGTCGATTTCGACCCAACTTTAAGCTGATCTGTAGTAACCCGTCCAACCCGTCAAACGGGCGGGGACGGCTACCCGCCGACGGGTCAAACCCGTCCCCCACCCGTCCCGCCTAGGCTTGGGTGTCGAGCTCAGGACGGGCGGGTCAAAACCCGCCCGTCCCGCCCGTCGACCCGTCAAGAACGGGGACGGGTTGAAGCCCTACAGAGGTCCCTACCCAAATTGAAAGACTCCGAATTTCGTCCGCGCCAGGGACCGGCTCGTCACTGAGGCAATCATAGAAAAACAGGATCGTGATATCCACAGCGTCGCGTTCGATGTCGAAGGCTAGGGAATCGAGCGGCGAGCCGGACTCGGGGCTGTCGTCAATCTCGTTGACTGCTGCCAGACCCGCCTCACAGTCATCTGATACCTGCTCCGGGTCAGGAACGTAGCCAATGAAGTTGTGGTCGTCTCCAAGAGGGATGGTATCGGGTAAATGCTTCAGAAGCCGGAGGAGCTCCTTCAGCTCCTCGTTATAGTATGTCACGCCCGAGCCAGACATCGGAAGCAGCGAAAATTTACCACGTTACATAATCCTATTTATAAACCGGCGCGGCCATCTCTGGCCGATTTGGACGATCCATTTAAAAACCGGTTTATAAACGGGTGTTGATAAACATGTTTGCAAACATGAATTAGAAACAGCACCTTAGTCTTGGAGTTGATTATGTTCCACTAACCGACAGTCATTGCTCGCAGCAGCACTTGTTGGAAGGACGCCGTTATGTGAAGCTTTACTGCGATCAGTTGAGGAACGCTTGAGTGCGGCTGTAATTTTGTCGCTTCGAATGCTAGCATAAGGAAATTGGGGGAGTGAAGCGTATGTGTACTTGAAGCTAAGTAAAGCTAAATGTACATAGCGGGCTATGCCGCGCAGCGGGCTACGGAGTTTATTGAGCAATGAGAGGGACATAGAGGACAATGTCATTCACACGCGTAGGCGCGTAGGACACAATCCTGGGGTTGGACGGAGTCTCTAGGTTCGCTACAGCTGAAAATCGAACACCTTCCCTGAGGAGTTCAAAGCAAAGCGGCACAAAAGGCCGCCGTCGGGATTGATCCGGCGGCATCTGCCGGCTCTCCCTCATGCCGGCTACCTCCATCTCCAGCCAGTCCCCCGCTCGCTCCTACGCCCCGCCGCCGCGCCTCGGCGAGCTCCGCGCGCGACGTCGGTGTCAAGGGCATCATGCGCGGGGTCATCCACACCCTCGAGGGCCTCGCTCACCTCGACCCTGCGCTCGAGACGACAACGACGACGACGACGAGCATGAGGTCGCGCGTGCGCTCGCCGACGCCGAGCGCCGTGTGGGAAAGTAGCGCGGGGGTGGCAGCACGGCGTCGCAGAAGGAGTGTGACTGGGAAATCTAGTCAATGTAGATTTCCACTACGTAGTACGTTCCTCCTTCTCCTTTTCGCGCGCGCCGATCCTATCGGTGTCTCGCATCCCGCAGCCCTGCCGTGCCATCCCCAGCCCGACATAACGCACGCATCTCCTCGCGTGGCCCATCCAGTCCTACGCCACGCACATCCAGGCCTACGCCACGCACATCGTGGTCGTATCCACGCCCAGTGCTCGAGTATATTCGATACCGTACCGTGCACTGCGGGTCGTGTGCCCGCTTTTCCCGTACCTTTGCCTTTTTCCTCCGCGATCGGGCACCGGCTGCGGTGGTCGTAGGCCTTGCTTCGATCTTCGGCGTCTACTCTCTTTCGTCGTTTATTTCTCCTCGTTTCTTGATTCCCGATTCCCCCTCCGATTCCCCTTCCCCGTTCCATTTTGCCTGTCGTATGTCCCACCCTGCTCTCGCCTCCCCCGTCCTGTGTACCGTGCTTCGGTGGGTTCGCTGTTTGGCGCGGGGAGCGGGGGACGGAGCGCGTGTGTCGCCCGCCGCTAATCGGAATTGTGGGCGCCGCGGCGTGGTGGGCGGCGTAGCGAGTTCGGATTGTATCTATTCCTCTGCACGCGGGCGTCCCTGGTGGATTGTGCGGCGTGGCTGGCGAGGTCGGAGCGGGGCGCGGATGGGATTTGAGACGCAGGATGCGATGGCGGCGCGGCGTCCCTGGCGTCTGCGAGTGCGCTCTGCGAGTGTGCTCCGCGCGAGGGTGTGGGAGGTGTGGAGGCGTTGCGAGACGCGTGGGGCGTCCCGTTCACGTTTGCGTTCGCGTTCACGGGTTGAGTCGGGGGTCGAGCCCGCGTACTCCGTGGAGTTCTGTACGACGTGCGAGCTCGTCCCGCCGCCCGTGTTCGTGGTCTCCTGGTTGAAGTCGAACAGGAGGGTAGTCGCGAGGGTATTCGCGAGGCGCGTGACGAGCCTGTTGCTTCCGGCGCGGTCGATGGGTAGCGCGGTTGATGGACGGCGGTGGGAGGTTGGCCGTCTGCCCGCGCGTTTCTTTTTACTTCCGCGATCGGGTGGTCGTGCCTTCCTTTCGCGCTTTGCGTTCGTTGCCGACCGCTGCGCTCATTCTGCACTGCTCCTTGCATTTCCCTCGGCCCCGCCCGCTGCGCTTATTCTGCGCTGTCCTGCCGTTCGTTCTTTTTTGGGCGGCGCTTTTCTGGGTCACGAGCGCTGTCGTTTAGCGATGCTTATCGGGCTTCTCGTTCCCCTTCCCCGGTCTGTGCTAGTGTCTGCTCGGCGCCCGGGGTGCGATGTACACCGCATGCGTCAACGGGTGTTCTTGTTTACATACCTGCGTTGTCGTTTTGTGTTACTGCGTGGCGCGTGGCCCTCGTCATACGCATTTCTCGGCCTTCCTGAGTGCACAGTCTCTGTCCTGCGCACTCGATCCATGTTTGCGTCCGCAGGGTACGTACAGGGTGGGCCGAATGCGCGGATTGATGTCAACGTTGGCGCTCAGATGACATGTCATATTCGATTCCTCGCTCTTCCACCGCATTCTTTGCCCCTGGTGTCTGTTCTATGTAAGTACCGCCCACACGTCTCTCCGTACGAATATCATGCCATATCGGAACCAAATGCTATGGACTTTTCGGGCTTGCAGCTTTGTATGACTGAACTGGCAATGCACCGCTGCTAAACTTCTGGCTCGAGCGTTCTCAAGTTCATCCTGGAATCGGCGGTGCCAGCATATCCACTCACTGACATTTAAGCCTTCGTCGGCACTTGGGATTTCCCAAATTGGGCCCCGGAATAACTACACCCAGGGCGTGGCCGTGCACACAGCCAAGCGCGCAATACTATTAAAGCTGTCAATGTCGTGCTATTATTGTCTAGTATGGGGAGCCCACGCAGCATCAGCGCTACTGGACTGCTTCCACTCTCATGCCCCCACTAAACCGCCACCAGACCCGCGAAAGCATATACAGTTGGTGGTCGGACAACAACCCTACGGGACCCAACATCAACCTCCATGCTGCCACAAAGCCGCTGCTGAGGCGCATGCACTACCGCCAGGCATTAGCCCTCATCAGAAAGAATTGCGGGGCTCCGCTGTCGATTAAGGATCTCGAAATTTACACCAGTTATCTCTGGTATTATACTTCCATTGTACACTCAAGTCTTAGACCTGATGGATACCGTAGGTTTAAATATGTATCGCCCTCGACAAAGATCGCCATTTTGAGGGAAACTTACGAGAGAGCTAACTCCGAGGAGGACGCGCTCACCGTGGCGAATTCCCTTGCATTGTATCGCGTTGACGCACTGCTGGAATCACCGAATTACGAGTTCCGGAATCGGACGTGCATGATACTAGCACGGCTAGCATACCATGAAACCACGGTACCAGCTGTACTCAACATAAATCCCTGCGAGCGGCTGGTATCAATCTTGCAGTGAGTCGTCATCATTTGTGCCACAGCAGACTGTTGTATCTTCTTCAGGGACGACAACATCGAGGTCGTTGAGAGTGGGGTGTACGCGCTATATTGCCTCGCTACATGGGGAGAAGGCGCGCAGGCTCTCGTGGACGCAGGAGTGTTGGAGTGCGTGGACAAGCTGCTTGGATCTGGGGAGGGCAGCATCCGGAGATGGATATGTGGAATGCTGACACGCTTGCTTCAACAAACCTCCACACTCCCAGCGATAGCCATCTCGGTCCTGAAACTTCTCAACCAGCTCGTTTCGTTGTTGCGGTGGGCTTTCAGTTCTCCGTTTTTGAACCGGGAGTTGATTCTGGAGCAGTGATGCAGCTAGCCCTGGTACTGCTCTCGTTCTCGTGAGTGCAGCACGCGAGCTATTTGGGAGTATCCACTTTTCTGACGGGCCGCAGGAGGCCATTTTACTAGATTGCCTGTCGGATCTGTTGGAATCACCGAACTTCGAGGTCCGTAAATGGACATGCAAGATGCTTGGACGCTTAGCGTGCCACGAATTCACCGCAATGGCCGTCATGAGTGTAAACCCGTGCCCACAGCTCGTATCCCTCTTGCGGTAAGTCTCGCCGATTGTTCTTGAACAATTTGCTGATCATCAACCAGGGACACACATATCGAGGTCATCCAGAGTGCAGCAGAAGCACTGAGTTACATTGCTACATGTCCCGAAGGCTCGCAGGCAGCTGTGGATGCAAAGGTCTTAGACTGGTTGGCTGAGGCGCATAGAACGCGGCGCTTGGCATGGCCGAGACGGATGTTGGAAAACGTGCTAAGCCACACGCTTGATACAAGGTACTGCCAGCAACTTGTCTCATCCGACTTGCGGTGAGTTTGATTTTTTCTGCTCCGACGGAGCGTTGAGCATCGATCAGGGACAACCATCTTGAGGTTATGACACGGGTGTTACGCACACTGTCCAAGATCGCCGGATCACCCGGAGGCGCGCTTGCTTTGGTGAACGCAAAAGTATTGGACCGCTTGGCGGGACTATTTGAGACACCGAACACTGATGTCAGGCGATGGACATGCCAGCTGCTGGGGGAGGTGGGGGGCCACAAGAGAATGTTGGAACCTGTTTTCGCGCAGACTCCCTTCAACAAGCTCATAGAATTCTTACGGTGAGTTCTGGATTCTGGAGTTGTAGCACATAATTGATTCCGGAACAGGGACGAAAATGACGAGGTCGTAGAGTCTGCACTGTGTGCACTGTCCCGGATTGCCGCATTATCCCAAGCCGCGCAGGCGATGGTCGATGCACGGGTGTTAAACTGCACGGCTGAACTGCTTGACTTACCGAACACTGACATAAGGAGGTGGACATGCAGGTTGTTGAGAGAGCTGGCAGGCCATCAGACGACGGTGGCCGCTGTTCTTGCAATAAACCCCTGCGAACAGCTTGTTGCATTTTTACAGTGAGTCTGGATTCCTTGTTCTGGAGCACCCATGCTGATTCCATGGATCAGCGACCGAAATGTATGTGTCGTGCGGAATGCGGCCGAGGCACTGCATTGTATCGCTTCAGTGCCTGAAGGTGCACAGGCCGCACTGGACGAGGATGTGTTGCAACACGTGATGGAATTGTTTAAATCACCTGAACCTGGGGTGCGGAGATGGGCGTGCGCTGTAGTGGGACAGTTTTCATCCCACAAGACCACGTTGCCAGTCTTCCTCGCTGTAGATCCGTGTCAACAGCTCATATCACTTTTGAGGTACGTTTTAATGACCTATTCTTGAACAGGGTGCGGCTGATTCTGAACCAGCGACGAAAATTTGGTGGCTGTCGAGGGTGCGGTATCGGCACTGTATGCGATTAGCAGGTCGCCGGAAGGCGCGCAGGCCGCGGTGGACGCACATGTGTTAGACTGCGTAACAAAACTGCTTGAATCACTGAACACTCGGATTCGTCGCTGGACATCTAAGATGCTGGCAGAGCTGGCGCAGACCTTGGCGGTGGTGGTCTTGAGAGTGAAACCATGCAAACAACTCGTTTCATTATTACGGTGAGAGTGTCGAGTATACGTCCATGAAGCAGATGTTGACTAGTATGCTTGTTCAGTGACGAAGATATTGTGGTCGTCGAAAGTGCAGTATACGCACTTTCTTCGCTCACCAACTCGCCCGAAGGCGCACAAGATGTCGTGGACGCCCACTTGTCAGGCGCCATCATCGCCAAACTGCTTACTTCACCGAGCTCAGATGTCCAGACACGGACGTGCCTGATGCTGGGACACCTTGCTGCCCAGAAGAACACATCGGCGGTCGTTCTCGGGGAAATCTGCAAGCGACTTGTGCAAATATTACATGTACAGTGAGTCCCGTCTACCACAGCTGCCCTGCATTTTCTGCAGAAGCACTGGGGTCCCTGGATCGAGGCAAGAAGCAAGAGGTTTGACAAGGCCGAAGTGTGATATTGTCCAACAGGGCCGTGGAATTGAAAAAACTTCATGCGGGTTGATGTTGTGAAGGGTAGATCCTTTGCTGGACTGACATATCTGGGTGGAAATCGGTTTGCCGCTGAATCTTTCGTAATCTATGTTACTCTTCTGTCCTTTCGAGCGTACACACAGATATTGTCTGAATCAGCTTGCATGCATTTCAGTCCCTTCCAATTGATGTATTTTTAGCTATTGACTCAGCGCTTTTGCAATGAAGATTTATAAACGGCCTCTTCTCGGCGATTGTGTGGCCTTATTTGGCTCGTCGCGTCGCGTCGAGGATACACGTGACTGTCAATTTTTTCAACTCACTCTAAGCGGAAGGATCATCCTGAGCGTTCCGACAGAGATCGATCATACCGGGTGATATCTTGGGATGCCAATCACGGGAATCAGGGGGGACTGGAAGACTTGGAGAGAGATTATTGCAGTTCAAGTTGGAAAATTTCAGTACCGAGTCGGGGACTCAGAGAAGCCTTGCTTTGGACATCGGGCCTTCAGCGCAGACAAGGAATGAGTACCGGAAAATACGCTCACAGCAACGGAAAGAGTCGAAAATATTCAACTCAAGGCTGGTCGAAAAATGCACCCATCGCCCGGCCCCAAATTGAACGGGGTCCTTCTGCCTACAACATATGTATTATCACGAGAATATTTTGGGGAGATGCACACCATGTGCTGCTCAGTATTTTTAACCTGGATGAGCCCCTCTCTTCATCTACCCTCAGGTTGTGTGCTACCGGGTGTCTTGTAACTCTGTTTGAGGCATGCATTTACCCGCTTGAACGTGAAAGGGGGGAGGAAGTGAGAACTAAAACACACCTGCGAAGATAGCAAAACCCGGCCGAATCGAACGGGGACCTCCTGCCTGCAGAACGCTGCGCTGAATTCTCAGCAGGTGCACTCCTTGTGTATCCGGGCGGTTCGCGTGGTTGAAATACAAGTAGTCATAGCGGCACACGATACCACGGGATTGATCCGGCGGCATCACCCGAGACAAGGCCAAACACGCTCCTCTGTTCTCCTCTCCACTCATGCCCGTCTCCTGCATCTCCAGCCAGTCCCCGCCGCCTCCACCAGCGCCCCGCCGCCGCGCCTCGGCGAGCCCCGCGCGCGACGCCGGCGTCAAGGGCATCACGCGCAAGGTCATCCGCACGCTCGAGGGCCTCGGGCACCTCGACCCCGCGCTCGAAGCTGAAGCAGACGCCGAGGAAGACGACGACGAGCACGAGGTCGCGCGCGCGCTCGCGGCCGATGCCGAAGCTCGTCGGGTGGGCGCGGGGAAGCAGCGCGCATCGGTGGGGGGGACGAAGAAGATCGACTGGGAGATCCCGAGGAAGGTGTTTCATTCGTCTATCGGTGGGTCTCCTCCCTCTTTCCTTTGGCTGAACTGACGTGGGGATAGGCTTCATCACGCTAGGACTGTACCTGACGCCGAGCATGCCGCCGCGGACGGTGGTGTTGGTCCTGTGGAGCGCGCTCGCAGTGATCGCGCCGACGGACTTGGTGCGCCTTCGCAACCCTGCTGTCGAGCGCGTCTATGAGCGTGCGCTGGGATTCCTCATGCGGGAGAGCGAGCGCGTAAGTCCTTTCCTCTTTTCTTTTCTTTTTTCGCGGTATTCACATGCAATTATTCAGCACGGAACGAACGGGACGCTGTGGTACATCCTCGGCGTCAACTTTGCGCTCACGTTCTATCCGATTGACGTTGCTACTGTACTCATGTGCGTGCTGCTGCTCTTCTCCTCATTTCCTGCTCCTTCATTTCCACATTTTCTGCTACGTCCCCCTCTTCGCTTCCGAGACACACTTCCATTCTCCTCCCCTCCACCTGCGTCTTCCGCCTCTTCGCCCCCTTTTTTTCCCCTTCCTTTCCTTTCACCCGCGCCTCCGCCGCCCCTGTCCGTGTCTCGCATCCCGCATCTGCGGCCCTGCTGCGCCGGGTGCGCCTTCCCGCCCGATGTCGCGCGTGCACCTCCTCGCGAGCTTCCGGTGCCTTTCGCTATTGCCTCGCGCTATGCGATTCGTTCCGTTCGGCTCGTATGCCTCGTTTTTACCTTTGACTTTGCTTCCGCGATCAGTTCGGCTGGTCGACGTACTTTTCTGCTGGGCTGTTCTTCCTTCCTTCCTGCTTTACTTCTTCCTTTCTTCTGTTTCTGTCATACCCACTTTGTGTCCCGTTTCCTATACGTCCTCTTCTGTCCTCGGAGGGTAGGGCGTGTGCGTCGCTCGCCGGTGATTGTGTCACTGCGGTGAAGGGGACCGCGCGTCTCCGGTGTCGCGGCGACGGGCCTATTGAATCGCGCGGGACGGTGTGCCGCCTGCATCCCGTCCGCGGCGGGGCGCGGATGCCATAAGGCGCAGGATGCGACGCTGCGAGCTCGGAGTCAAGTCGGAGTAGGCGAGTGCGCTCTGCACGAGGGTGTGGGAGGCGCAGAGGCTGGAGTGCGGAGGCGTTGCGAGGCGCGTGGTGGGGCGGCTCGAGGTCGCGTCGGATCGGGTCGTGTATGCGTGTCCAGTGCGGCGTGCCAGTCCGCGTCGGGCGTGGGTCCCGCCGACCAGCGGCGGTCGAGGCAGTCACGCGGATGTGCATGTGGTGGATATCCGTGAGAGTACGGATGTGTATAGGCGCGGGCTGTGGTTCCCGTCCTCCGTGATGGTCCCTGCGTGGTCGATGGGTGTCGAGGCAGTGGTTCGTCCGTTCTCGTTGTTTCATTTTACTTGTGCGATCGGGGCGTGGGCGTTGCCCTCGCGTTCCTGGCCCTTGCATTGCCCTCGGCCGCGACCTCTACGTCTATTCCTTTTTTGGACGGTGGCTTTACGTCATCTGTAGACGTGGTCATCTATGCTCGCTGCCGAGACGGGGCATCGGGGTCTGCTCGCTGACGCGGATGACCAGGATGGCGGGGACCCTGCACCGTGGGGCCCGGATGGGATGCGCGACGGAGGATACGACGGCGGCGCCGCGTCCCTGGTGGAGGGCAGAGTCTGCGAGTGCGCTCTGCGAGGATGTGGGGAGTCAGGTGGGAGCGTGGCCAAGGCGCGCGCGCGTGCGCGTTCGGAGCTTGGAGGAGGCAGAGTGTGTAGTCCTGAGGGTGTGGATGTGCAGTCGCGAGTCCGCGTCGGACGTGGACGACGCGCGAGCTCGTCCCGCCACCCTGTTCCGTGGTCGAGGTCGAAGGGGGGGCGGAGCATGTGGATGTGTATTCCCGAGGCGAAGGTGCCACGATACACCTCTGGGTTCCTGCGCGGGCGACGCGGTTGACGGCGTTTCACCGTTTCCTTTTCACTTCTGCGTTCGGGGCGGGGCGGGTCGGGGCGGGCATATGCGTTGCACTCGATCCACGTCTGCGCCGCCCGCGGGCTGGGGAGGAGCGCGTACAGGGTCAGCCGCATGCGTAGATTAGTATCAACATTGGCGCTCGGATGACGTGTCATATTTCGATTCCCCGGATCTCTTCCATCGCATTCTTGGCCCTTGTGTATTTTCTACCACCCAAGTGTCTCTCTTCTCTTTGGTACAAATATCATGTTATATCGGAACCAAATGCTACGGAGTTCGGGGGCTTGCAGCTTTGTATGACTGAACTGGCAATGCACCGCTGCTGAACTTCTGGCTCAACCTGGAATCGCGGCCTGCACATTCACCCACTGACATTTAAGCCTTTGTCGGCGCTTGGGATTCCCAGATTGGGCCTGTACTGTCTCACAGCCCAGGGATAGCTGCACCCAGTGCGTGGCCGTGCACACAGCCAAGCGCGCAATACTGTTAAATCTGTCAATCGTGGTGTGCTATTATTGTCTAGTATGGGGAGCCCACCCAGCATCAGCGCTACTGGACTGCTTCCTCTCTCATGCCCCCACTACAACGTCAGCAGACCCGCGAAAGCATATACAGTTGGTGGTCGGACAACAACCCTACGGGTCCGAACATCAACCTCCATGCTGCCACGAAGCCGCTGCTGAGGCGTATGCACGATCGCCAGGCGCTAGGCATCATCAGAAAGAATCGCGGGACTCCGCTGTCGAGCAAGGATTTTGAGATTTACACCAGCTATCTCTGGTATCATCCTTGAATTGTGCCTCCCTCCATGTCCTTCAGCTAACCGAAACCGTAGGTTTAAATACGTATCGCTCTCCACGAAGGGCGTGATTATGACGGAAATTTACGAGAGAACTGACTCTGAGGACGACGCGCGCACCGTGGCTAACTCCCTTGCATTATATCACGTCGATGCAATGCTGGAATCACCGAACGATGAATTTCGGAGTCAGACGTGCAGGATACTAGCACGGCTAGCATGCCACGAGGCCACGGTAGCGGCTGTCCTCACCGTAAATCCCTGCGAGCGGCTGGTATCAATCTTGCAGTGAGTCGCCATCATTTGTGCCACAGCAGACTGTTGGATCTTGTTCTTCAGGGATGACAACGTCGAGGTCGTTCAGAGTGGGGTGCACGCGCTATATTGCCTCGCCACATGGCAGGAAGGCGCGCAGGCTCTCGTGGATGCACGAGTGTTGGAGTGCACGGAGACGCTTCTTAGCTCCGAGGAGGCCAGCATCCGGAGATGGACATGTGGAATACTGGCACGCCTGCTCCAACAAGCCCCTACACTCCCAGCGATCGCCGACTCGGTTGTGAAGCTTTTCAACCAGCTCGGTTCGGTTTTGCGGTGGGCGCTCAATTCTCCGTTTTTGAACCGGGGTTGATTCTCGAGCAGTGACGAACCTTTCCATGACATCGCTCTCGATGCCATGGAGAGTGCAGCACACGCACTAGTTTCGAGTGTCCGCTTTCTCGAAGCCCCGGAGGAGGCAATTTTGCTAGATTGCCTGTCAGATCTGTTAAAATCACGGAACTTCGAGGTCCGCAAATGGACATGCAAGATGCTGGGAGACCTAGCGTCCCACAAGCCTACAGTACCAATGATCGCCGACCCAGGCATGAAAATTTGCAAGCGGCTCGCTTCCATGTTGCGGTGAGCTCTCAATTCTCTGTTTTTGAACCAGGAGTTGATTCTCTAGCAGTGACGAACACTTCCGTGACACCGCCCTTGGCGCCATGGAGTATGCAGCACGCGCACTATTTTCGATTATCCGCTTCCCCGAAGGGCCGCAGGAGGCAACTTTGCTAGATTGCCTGTGGCTGTTAGAATCACGGAACTTCGAGATCCGCAAATTGATGTGCGAGATGCTGGGAGACCTAGCGTCCCACGAATCCACCGCAATGGCCGTCTTGAGTGTAAACCCGTGCTCACAGCTCGTATCCCTCTTGCGGTAAGTCTCGGTGATCGTTCTCGAACAATTTGCTGATCCTCAACCAGGGATACAAATATCGAGGTCATCCAGAGTGCGGCAGGGGCACTGAGTTGCATTGCTACATATCCCGAAGGCGCGCGCGCAGCCGTGGATGCAAAGGTGTTGGACTGGGTAGCTGAGGAGCATGGAACACAGAACTTGGAATCGCCGAGGCGGATGTTGGAAAATGTGCTGAGCCACACCCTCGATACAAAGCACTGCCAGCAACTTCTCTCATCCGACTTGCGGTGAGTTTGATTTTTTCTGCTCCAACGGAGCGTTGAGCATAGATCAGGGACAACCATCTTGAGGTTATGACGCGGGTGTTGCGCACACTGTCCAAGATCGCCGCATCACCCGGAGGCGCGCTTGCTGTGGTGAACGCAAAAGTGTTGGACCGCGTGGCGGGACTATTTGAGTCATCGAATACGGATGTCAGAAGATGGACCTGCCTGCTGCTGGGGGCGATGGGGAGCCACAAGAGAATGTTGAAACCTGTTTTCGTGCGGACCCCCTTCAACAAGCTCGTGGAATTTTTACGGTGAGTTCTGGTATTTTTGTGGTGCAGTAGCATATAATTGATTCCGGAACAGGAACGACAATGATGAGGTCATAGAGTCTGCACTGTGTGCACTGTCCTGGATCGCCGCATTATCCGAAGCCGCGCAGGAGATGGTCGATGCGCGGGTGTTAGACTGCACGGCCGAACTGCTTGACTCACAAAACACTGATATCAGGAGGTTGACATGCAGGTTGTTGAGACATCTGGCCGGCCATAAGACCACAATGGCCGCTGTTCTCGCTATAAACCCCTGTGAACAGCTTGTTCCACGTTTACAGTGAGTGTGCATTCTTTGCTCTGGAATAGGAGTGTTGATTCCATGGATCAGCGACCAAAATGCACGTGTCGTGCTGAATGCAGCCCATGCGCTGTTTTGCATCGCCTCAGTGCCCGAAGGTGCGCAAGCAGCACTGGACAAAGACGTGTTGCAACAGGTGATGGAACTGTTTACATCACCTGAAGCAGTGGTGCGGAGATGGGCGTGCCTTGTAGTGGGACAGCTTTCATCCCACAAGATTACCTTGCCAGCCGTCCTCGCTGTAAAGCCGTGCACACACCTTGTGTCACTTTTGAAGTGCATTTTAATGATCTGTTCTCGAACGGCTTTTGCTGATTCTGAACCAGTGATGAAAAGCTCGTGGCTATGGAGGGTGCGGTAGTGGCACTGCATGCGATCAGCAGGTCGCCGGAAGGCGCGGAGGCCGTGGTGGACGCACATGTGTTAGACTGCGCAGCGAAACTGCTCGAATCATCAAGCCCTCACGTCCGTAGATGGGCGTGTCAGATGCTGGCAGAGTTGGCACAGACCCTCACGGCGGTGGTCTTGGACGTGAAGCCTTGCAAACAACTCGTGACATCATTATGGTGAGTGTTGAGTGCGCATTCACGAACCAGATGTTGACTAGTATGCTTATTTAGTGACGACAATATTGTGGTTGTCGAAAGTGCATTATATGCATTCTCTTCCCTTATCAACTCGCCCGAAGGGGCACAGGATGCCGTGGACGCCAACTTGTTAGCCATTGCCAAACCACTTACTTCACCAAGCTCTGATGTCCAGAGACGGACGTGCTGGTTGCTGGGACAGCTTGCGGTCCAGGAGACCACATCGGCAGCTGTTCTCGGGGAAATCTGCGAGCGTCTTGTGCAGTTCTTACAGTGAGTCCATGAAGAGAAATTAGACAATAATATTTGGTGCTTATTCAAGGATAGGCTCACCGACCTTGGAAGTGTAAGCGCGGTCTCGGCTCTCGTGAGAATCAGCGAACATCCGGGTGGCATCGCAGCCATTGTGGATGCAGATATCCAGACATACATCTTGGACATGACGGAGTCCCCAGATCTCGAAATACGAGTCCACAGTCATATACTTCTGAGAAACCTCTGCCATTACAACCTTGGGAGGTCCCATTCCACCGTCATCCATACAAGTTAACCGTGAACTCCGACGTGGCCGTGGCATGGCTGATGCTGTGAAGGGTAGATTCTTCGCTGGACGGACACATCTGGGTGCAAATCGGTTTACCGCTGAATCATTCGTCGCTTACGGTACTTTCCTTTCCTTTCGAGTGTACACCCAGATATTGTCTGGATTAGTTTGTATTACATAACGTCATTCCCTTCCCTATGTATGTATCCTTAGCTATTGACTCGACGCTTTCGCAATGAAGATTTGTAAACGGCCTCTTCTCAGCGATTGTGTGGGATTGTTTGGCTTGTCGCGTCGCGTCGAGGATACACGTGACTGACTATTTCAATAAAGTCAGGTCAGTCGGGTCACGGGAGTGACCTGACTTCGTGACTAATTTCCCAATTGGGAAGTAGCTTCGGCCGACATGAATAGCATTTGCTGTAGCACAGAATAAATATGCAGTGGTACACCAAACCTATGTAGCATAGGTACGACATATAATCTGTAACTAATAACCTGTCAAAACGGCTTCTGTGATGGAATCCAACCCAACTGATCCACCGTTGTCAGACACCGCCACTCCACGATCGACAAGCTCAGACAGCTCAGCCTCTTCAGCCAAACTCTGACGAGCTATTTCAATATATCAGATTAATTTATCTGAGGGTGGGATCCAGTTATTCGTCGTGAATTGTAGCTCTGAAAAGCGAGGATCAAACTGTTTTATCAAACTGCTAGCACTGCCATTGAGCAAGCCCAGACTTCAATACATATCTTCTATATGTTCCTGGACATAGTATGTATGATTACACATGGCAAAATGTTGAAGAAGTACTGAATATGTTTTGTATGCCGGTGCCCGGCTACAGAATGGGGGGGCTTACCCCAGCCTCAGTTTGCAGCTTTGACCACTTCATACTATTACTCTCTTAATACATATATCAAGGTCCATACCATAAGTATCTAATGTAAATCCGAGCTGATTTCTTCGCTGAGTGTCATCAAAGTTCTGTGGATTGCATCTATCAGGTCACGCGCTATGGACGGGATGTGATATGATCTTCCTACGGCGAGACCATCAATTCCCTTTCTGGGATACCATCAGCATCAGTCGCACAATGCACAGCCATCGGGTTTTCGGGTTCACATGGGGGGGCAAGCCCCCCAATTAGAGGACGGAAATGTGTTGTGGTAGGCGTAGGAGCAGCCAGGAGCAGCCGCTCGGCTGGCTCGGCTAGCTTGACAGAAGTCAGGCCGGTCGCACGACCCGGTGACTAGTCACCGACTGTCAAATTCGACTAGTCATTTTTAGTCGCTGACCCGACAATACTGCTCTGAGCGGATCCTGAGCGTTCCGACCGAAAAAAATTATACCGGGTGATATCTGGGGATGCTAATCACGGGAATCAGGGGGGACTGGAAGACTTGGAGAGAGCAGTTCATGTTGGAAGATTTCCGCACCGAGTTGGGGACTCGGAAAAGCCTTGCTTTGGACATCGGGCCTTCAGCGCAGACAAAGAATGAGTACCTGGAAATGCGCTCACGGCAAGGGAAAGAGCCGAAAATATTCAACTCAAGGCGGTTCGAAAAATGCACCCATCACCCGGCCCCAAATCGAATGGGGTCCTTCTGCCTACAACATATACCCACGAGATTATTTTGGGCAGGTTCACACCATGTGCTACTAAGTATTTTTGACGTGGACGCGAATCTCCATTTATCTACCTTCAGGTTGAGGGTAAGCTAAAAAGATACACGCAGACCAAACAATCACCCAGCAATTAAATGGGGCCTTTCCCAGAAACATTCCTTGAGCTATCGTCCACTTAAAAGGGAATGCACACCATGTGTTACCGGGTGTCTTTAACTCTGTTTGAGGCATGTATTTACCCGCTTGAATGTGAAAGGGGGGAAGAAGCGAGAACCAAAATACATCTGGGAAGATAACAACACCCGGCCCCGAATCGAACGGGCACCAGATCGTGGGTGTGTGATACATCACGCACCTCTAACTAGAGATGTGCCATGATGCATCATATAGGGAAACCTCACATATATGCTTGATACATCACCTTAGAGTACGTCCCTTCGGGGTTAAAAGTGCCCAGAGCAAGCCAGAGCACTCTTTCGAGAAACACGGCTGCCGACCATCAAAAGACGGGGTGACATAAGAATTTGGTCTTTGATGGCACGATGAGCTCGAGTTCTCGACGTCGCCATCAACAACGAGAAGGCCAATTCTTCTGCGTGTGCGAACCGCGGCGAAAATGAGCGGCCGAGAAGCTGTGATCTCTGTCTTTATATTAATATTGAAGCTAGTCCGGCATAACAGCATGGGCTTCAGCGGCCCCAATTGCACTTCTATTCTACGGGAATCCGGGTACATCGTGCTCCGCTTCTGCTCCATACACTCCCAGTAGCGTGTGCCGCCAGTCAGTGTTGCATGTATTCACCCGCCATGCGCGCTGCGAACGTCCCCGTCCAGGCTGGACACGTGCCACGCGTTTTCCGGGGGCGTATCCCTTTGCGCGCTCGATCCCAATCCGCTGCCCTTCCTCCCTGATCCCCCTGCACCTCTCTCGGCCGCCAGTTCTCCCACTGCTATAACAGACGCCATGCACGAGACCAGCACGCTGTGGCTTCGCAGGGGCTGCTGCATTGACACATTGACGCTGCGCACTCACTTGTGCAGGGGATCCTTGTTGCGTGTGCTCGTCCTCTGGGGCATGGCGAGCGCCTCCGGATGGGTAGCACCCCTCCCCGAACGCCCGTGCATCCCTCACATCGTTTTCCGCATGCCCTCTCATTCACCTGCCCTCCTCCCTCCCTTCATGCCCTCTGGCGCGCCAGCTCACCGCCGTCCATGGCGAGTGTCGTACACTTCGCCCCATCCGCGAGCGCCCGATGCCGTGAGCATACATGTTGTGCACCGATGCCCTTGTGCGGCCGCGCCAGGCGCTGGTCGTATCTTGCACGCCTACGTGTGGCTCATCCACGGAGCAGTGGGCCTTCCGGATGTGTATGGCCGGGATGGGCGACCATCTTGGTGAATGGGGCGGCTCGAGATTCCCCTTCGCCCAATTTTTCGTCCCGCAGTACGGGTCTCGAGTCGATTGCTCTTGCACGCGTTGCAACCGCGTTCGAAGCCGCGCGTGCGCCATATAAGCTCCTATATGAACACATTTCAGTGGGGTAGGAATATCGGCGTGGTGCAGGGGCGCACGACTCGCTGCCGCACATTCTGGGCCTCGCGCGACGTGCTCTGGGCGTCGCGCACCTGTCCCCGCAGTCCCCGGGGTAAAAAATGTCGCATGTGTCGATGCAGGGCTACGCACAGCTGCAGGCGTCAGGAGCGCAATAGAAGGGGAAAATCTGTCCGAGGGAAGATGGGCTCACCGTTAGGTATTATGGGCAGATATTGAACGGGATACGGAGTTGGATCATATTCCAGAGGGTATTTAGCGGATTGGAAGTCTAAACGAGACTATGGCCTTCGCCCTTGGAAAGATTGCCAGGGGATATGACAATACCGCGAATTGCGCGAATCAACTGCTGCGCACCTAGGTATCTCCCAGATCGAAGTTAAATCGTTTTTATGGTCATTCTCCTGACTTTGGAAAAGAACCGGTGTCGTAGTCAAAGATTCTGCGCCCAGGAAAGCCGGATGTAGGTGTACTACATCTCACGCTGGCAAGGCTCAGTGCAAGACACCGGACACAGGTGTGAGGTGGGGAGTCCAAGGGTCGAATATGAAGAGTCCATCGCCGGAATCCTGGGGTTTTGACGGCAAGGAACACGAGTTACAGTGAAAGAGAGAGAAGGAAGAGGAGCGAGAGCTGGTTTTGATCAGATCAAACAACCCTTTTGGGCGTTTGCATACCTTTAGCCACGAAATGTTTTGTTTGTGAGGATATGAGTATCGCATATTTCACACTTCTGAGCGCGAGGAAACCATCATATTTAGAAACCAATGTGATCCATATCTTCTGATACGTGATTGGGGGAGGTCAAAATTTAGCCACATGTTGAATCGGCCATTGTCGATGATACAGAGGTCATCTGCGGAAGGCTTGCATCATGGAACATCGTAACTTGACCTACCGTTATCCAATATATTCAAAATTTCGAGATTGAAGAACTTATTTTTTCGTGCCCAAATTTTGACCATTCCAGAACCTCATTAGCACCCACACGACGGAACTCGACGCAGTCTTCCAACTATCTCCGTCTTTTTGGGAAATATTTTTTTTTCACAGCCAATTCATGTCTTATGGTCGTCCCTGGGTGCCCCTTTCCCCGACATATGAGCCCTCCGATGAAGGAAACACCTGGGAATGTAAATGAGGTATGTACCGGATCTGCCGGTTCCATGGATGGCAGGATGCTGTGGTGTGATTTTCTACCCCACTGGGTATTTTCTAGGGTTCTAAAAAGGATCGAGGTCGACATTATTGCGAACTGTAGATGCACACACAGCCGATGCATCGACGGGACGGGAAAATAGGGATCCGGAATTTCGAGGTAGATGCAGGCTGAAAATGGACATCCTGTTTCCTCAAAGGGTTCTGAACCTGGAAAGGTAATATAGGGCACTCGTGATATCCTAATGAATGATGCCCTGATAACACTAAGGCCCAGCGTGCCGATGCGAGGAACAGATCACGGGCTCCGAAGATTAGACGCTCGCGGGTGCCTAATTCATCGAGGTCCAAACGAGGCGGTACATTCCCTGAAGGGCCCGAGTAAGGGTTTTGACTATGAAATCTAATGTATTCAGCTAGTAGGAACATATTAACAAGCTAGCGAGCATAGGGAGGAAGCCTTGGAGGGGGAAAATCAAGATAAAGGGCATTAATTGGTACAGTTGGTACAGGGCGAGCAGACGGCATACACAAAAGCAAGAGGGGGAACGAGGGTAGAATCAGAGTATCCTCCCTGGCGGTCCGGGGAGCAAGGGCAGCGAAAGTGCGGGGGAGAGGCGGGACAACAATGCCTGGAGCACGAGGTGGGAATTAGGTCCACCGGGGTGATTTCGAGCTTGTGGGAGGGATAGAATGTACGTGATATACCCAAGACTGAATTGAATGTCTGGCGCGCCTGCGATTCATCAGGCGGGCGGTGGAAACAGCGGGGGTGGCGGGGGCGCTATAACCGGTAGCGCGCGGCAAAGAAAACATTAATGGCATCAACTATTGGCCCATAAAGAGAGGAGGATGTTTAAAATGACCCTTTAAAATACAGGAGCCGCTGCGCAGCCCAAGGGCGGAAGAAACGGCGGGAGGCGGGTGCATTAGAAAGCGGTGATATCAGGTCAGAAGACACTGTATGGTGATGAAGGCGGGAAGCGCACGTAGGGATGCTCTCCTTGAGCCTTGAGGGACACGCTGTAGGGACGGAGCCGCGTCTAGACGACCGAAACCGCGGGGCTAGGCAAAAACCCCAAAGTCGGGAGTGCGGGGGTAGAAGGGGGCCTGCTACCGCGAGTCTTCTGTATACGGTGGAGTGTAATTTACACAATCAATCGTGATGCACAGAGTAGCTGGGGTGTGCAAGGGTGGTACCAAAGACGGGAGCGGCGGGGACGATAAAACGAGTGAAACAGCCCGAGCAAAGGGCCTAGGCGCGCGGTTACAGGCTCCAACAAGACACAGGGAGCGGAAGAATCTGGTGGAGACATCCTGCCGATACTGGTGCGCGTAAGGAGCGCGCAAGCGGCGGCACTAAAGCTGACAGTGCGGCCCGACAAGGGGAGGAGGGAGCACAATGAGGCCACCCAATGTTCGCGGTATTGTTGTATAAGTAGTCCTGCAAATATCTAAGGGAGGAAAGGAGCAGGGGGGACGCAAGGACGAGCACAGTTGTGGGCGGAAGCAAGCTGTTAGCCGTGGCATCCTAACATGTGTCAACAGGCCGCCATCACTAGCGGACACGCGCAGTCTTTGACTTCTCGCCCCAGTCAAGTGCACCAAATAAGGCAATTCACGTGCCATATTTGTTCCACGGCCGGAAAGAACCACCATTGTCACGGTGACGGATGTCACTACCTCGTCCTTGCTCTCTCCTCTCTGCCACCACCTGCCGCCTCTGCCCTCCCCGCCTACCGCCAGCGCCTCACCACCTATCGACCGCCCTTACCCCAAGCACAATGTTCGTTTAATTTGTCGATCCCGTCGGACCGACGCTTCTTGATGTTCATCAGCGGGGAGGGGGGGCAGGCATCTTGTCGCAACGGCTTCCCATGAAGGTGCACATTCCACTCCATGAGGCATCCATGCCGTTTACGTTGCATCGGCGCACTGTCTCGCCACCTGTCTCTGTACATAGTACTTAATAAATTCTGCTTCTTCTTACAAAATTGCTTGTCTGTTATCCCTACTATCTGAGATCCAGACTTTAATATTCCAACCATTGGAAGTTGTCTGTGGACAGCGTCGGACAGCGCAGTCACGGTGGCCCTGTCACCTCCGGCCAATGATTTGCTTTTCTGAGCGAAAAGAACAACAATAACAACAACAACAACAACAACAACCACCACCGCTACCACCACCATCCCTGGTGGAAAGTCACCGTTCCGGCCGCGTCGAGCTTCGGACACTCGGCGTCGTCGACAGTTCACCATCTAGTACCGTCTGCTAGCCCCAGACGAGGTTTCGGATGAACAATGATACATGATGCCGCCATACCATCTACCCCACATCCCCACATCCTCGCATCCTCGCATCCCTACATACCACCCTTCCAACGGAGAAAACGACCCGATGCCGATCCTCTACCACGGTTTAACCCGCGCGCCGCCAGGTTCTACCGGCGACTGCCCCCGCGCTCCTCTCGAGCCGCGTGCGCGCGTTACCGGATCGGCAGGAAAACAGCGCCAGCACCCCCCGATTCGCACTTAGCCATGATAAACCATCTTCACCGACTTGTAGATGACCTTCAAACACTTTTCACCATTTTGACACCACTCTCGACATCGCCGCCATCCTCATCCATACCCCCTTTGGCGCATCCGGCTTCTGCTGTATTCCACGGCCTACGGACCAGTTACATGACATTCCCGGGCACATCCTCCTCCTTTTCGACCCCGCTCCAAGCTCGTCTGGAGCCCGCGACGCCGCCCCGCGCTCACTCGTTGATTTCGGTGGATGATTATCTAATGGGTCACATGGTCCTGAGCAGTCAAGTCGGACGTTTCGGTTTCATTTCTATCTTATGCAATTACGCTCCGCCGTGGTCGGCTTTTAGTCTACCTCAGTCTTGTAATATTAGACGCAGGCGGTAGATACAAATGTAAACAATGTAAACAAATATGACACGCGAATTGCCTTATTGGGAGCACGTGACTGGGGGCGAAAACTCGCCATCTGACACGCGCCGCCGCAACAGTGATGGCGCAAGAAATCAATCAGCTGGAGGAACCTATCGAATATAGGCTGCAGCCTGGAGTGATGCAAGTGATGCAGCATGCATATCTCTAAGCTGACCCGGTATGATGCATCACGGCACATCTCTAACCACAGGTGCGTGATGTATTCAACTACCACTATCTAAGGCTCCAACCATTTAGTTTTCGTTTACGAAAGCCCGTAAACTAAACGGTAAACGGTTCAAAAACGTTTGCAAACGTTTATAAACGTTTAAAAACGAAAATATTTGACCAAATATATTTGTTGGGTGTGGAAGACTGCAGTTTAGACTTGAATAAAGAAACTGGAGGTTTCTTACCCTTTGTGAGCTCCATACATGGTTTTCACACCATGTTGGCCTGCATGGACGGGCGGGCTTCCCCGACGTAGGTGTACTGCCATCGGCAAGTTGAAGTCCGAGATGCCCGGAGTCACCATCGAACCGAGCGCGAGGAAGCATAACACAGAACCAGCCTAGATTTGTGTTCAAATTGAAGTCTTACACATTGCTACGTAGTTTCTGAATGAAATTGAACAGTGAATTAAAGTACAAGATCAGTCAAAAATCCTTGCAATAATGGGTGACTTCCCATAAGCTTAGAAAAAGGTGTCCGATTATCTGAGGTTACTTGAGGGGTGCCAAATGATGTCGGCATGTCTGTTTATTCGGAAAATATAATGTCTTTGGGTTCCCGCAAGGGATACATTTGAATAAAGTGTAGCGGTGTAATTTCCCCCCTGACCGCTGTTGACATTGTTGATAAACAAACTACATCAACACGTCTGCAACGCGTCTGAGCTTCCAACACGCGTCGTTCTTGCCTGCAGCCCCGCACAATATGTTCCTTTGGAGGATGTTCATGGAGTGAAATGCCACTGAAATCTGCACACGCCAATGAGAAGTCGTGGATAATTGTCAGCGCCTACTGATTATGCTATCAAAAGGCCCGAGGGCGTCAGGTCGAGACAGACATCGCCGCAGAGGAGGAAACGAGGGGTGCAAATCAGGGAGAAAGAGGTTGTCAAGTGGCAAGGCTCTAAAGCCTCTGACTAACACAGCCAAATACCCCTTGCCCTCCTACAGCGGCTGAAGGGACCGTGACTTATGTGACATGCAACCGAACCAGGTGAAATGGCTGGCGGAAGGAGTCCGAATCTGTTTATTCAAGCAAGAATAAATCTGGAGAGGGGTCCCCCCCCCCTCTCCAGATTTAAAAGAAAATAAAGTCTGAAGAGGCCCAAGGTCGCATCAAATTGAGATCTCAGTCCGATGGGGTCCTGACAGCTGCCTCGGCATCCCGGCGAAACAAATCCAGATAATCGGACGCCTTTTTCTAAGCTTATGGGAAGTCACCCAATATTACCGTTTAAACCGTTTGTAAACTGTTTTTAAAACATTTACCGGTGCCCGTAAACTAAAAGGATTATTAATCTGTTTACAAACGTTTAGAAACGTTTAAAAACGGAAACGGTTGGAGCCTTACCACTACAGTGTTTAACGGGGAAGCGAAATGCACGGGGAAGCGAAATATTCGCTGTCCCGCGCCTTCAGGGCGCTGTATGTAGCCAAGTTTTTAGTACACGATACTAATAGATAACAAACTCTTGGTTGCAAAAGGATTCGTCCACAGATCCTTCTGGGAGTCCAAGAGATCCAATTCTCTGTTTCCACGCTTATTTGCCGGATTTGGTCAAAGTTAGGCATCGGGCTCGGTCCTGGACTAATGAATACTCATAATTCTGCACATTTGGGGGTTTTCGGGGGCGAGGATTACGAATATCGACATCCCAGAAGCCATAGATGACTCACTGCGCGATAATCGCGCGCATTTCGCTTCCACGCGAGGTGACCAATTTGGCGATGACACAATATGGCTCTCGTTCTCCACCAAAACAGGAGCAATTGACACAGGACTTTGTTCCACGGGGTAGCCAGGATGTTGTACCTGCGATATATATATAAATCCCTGATGGTTTGCGACGTGATTGCCTCTTAAATGGCGAAATCGCTTGAACATTTCGCTTCCCCGTTAAACACTGTATCCGCTGGAACGGGGACCTCCTGCCTGCAGAAAACTGAGCTGAATTCTCAGCAGGTGCACTCCTTGTGCAACCGGGGGGTTCTTAGGCCTTCGCGTGTCCTGGATTCCTGGTTGAAATACAAGAGTACATAGTCATAGCGGCACACGATACCACGGGATTGATCCGGCGGCATCAGCCGGGAGCAAGGCCAAACACACTCCTCTGCTCTCCTCCTCCTCCCTCCACTCATGCCCGCCTCCATCTCCAGCCAGTCCCCCCCACCCGCTCCCGTGCCCCGCCGCCGCGCCTCGGCGAGCCCTGCGCGCGACGCCGGCGTCAAGGGCATCACGCGCAAGGTCATCCGCACGCTCGAGGGTCTTGGGCACCTCGACCCCGCGCTGGAAGCTGAAGCAGACGCCGAGGAAGACGACGACGAGCACGAGGTCGCGCGCGCACTCGCTGCTCATGCGGACGCCCGTCGAGTTGGCAAGCTGCGCGCACTGGGCCCCGGGGCGGAGAAGAAGAAGATCGACTGGGAGATCCCGAGGAAGGTGTTTCACTCGTCTATCGGTGGGTCTCTCTCCTGCCGCTGCGTCGACTGGCACTCAATGCAAGCGGGGCAGGCTTCATCACGCTGGGCCTGTACCTGACGCCGAGCATGTCGCCGCGGACGGTGGCGCTGGTGCTGTGGAGCGCGCTCGCGGTCATCGCGCCGACGGACTTTGTGCTCCTGCGCAACCCTGCTGTCGAGCGCGTCTATGAGCGCGCGCTCGGCTTCCTCATGCGCGAGAGCGAGCGCGTGCGTCTTTTCTTCCTTGCCACCCTTTTTTCGGTGCTGACTGTATTCACATGCTATTAGCACGGGACGAACGGGACGCTGTGGTACATCCTCGGCGTCAACTTTGCGCTCACCTTTTATCCCATTGACGTTGCTACTGTCGCTATACTCATGTGCGTGCTACTGCTCTTCTCCTCATTTCCTGCTCCTCCGTTTCCACATTTTCTGCTACGTCCCCCTCTTCGCTTCCGAGCCACCTTCATTCTCTCCCCCCCTGCATCCGTTCCTCCACCTCTTCGCCCCCCTTCCTTTCACCCGTGCCTCCGCCGCCCCTGCCCGTGTCTCGCATCCCGCATCTGTGGCCCTGCTGCGCCGGGTGTGCCTTCCCGCCCGATGTCGCGCGCGCACCTCCTCGCGATCTGCCGGTGCTTTTTGGAGCTATTGCCCTCGCGCTATCCGATTCGTTCCATTCGGGTCGTATGCCTCGTTTTTACCTTTGACTTTGCTTCCGCGATCGGTAGTCGGGTACCGTCTGGTCGTATGCCTGCTTCGGCGTACTTTTCTGCTGCGCTCCTTCCTGTCTTTCTCGCTTTACCTCTCCCTTCCTTCTGTTTCTGTCATACCCACTTTGTGTTCCGTTTTTCCTTGCCCGTTTCCCCTTCTTACCGTTCCCATTTCCTGTTTCGCATGTCCCGTTCTGCTCCCGTGTCCCCCGTCCTGCTCCCTGTCCTCGCCGCCGGTGCGCTGGTGCGCGGAGGGCGGTGCGTGTGCGTCACTTGCCGGTAATTGTGTCACTGTGCAGTGAAGGGGACGGAGCGCCGCGCGTCTCCGGTGTCGCGGCGGGGGGGCTATTGAATTGCGTGGGACGGTGTGCCGTCTGCATCCCGTCCGGGGCGGGGCGCGGATGGCATTCGAGGCGCAGGATGCGACGCTGTGAGCTCAGAGTCAAGTCGGAGTAGGCGAGTGCGCTCTGCGCGAGGGTGCGCGACGGGGTGGGAGGCACAGAAGCTGGGGTGCGGAGGCGTTGCGAGGCGCGTGGTGGGGCGGCTCGAGGTCGCGTCGGATCGGGTCGTGTATGCGTGTTCAGTGCGGCGTGCCAGTCCGCGTCGGGCGTGGGGTCCCGCCGACCAGCGGCGGTCGAGGCAGTCGCGCGGATGTGCATGTGATGGGTATCCGTGAGGGTGTGGATGTGTATAGGCGCGGGCTGTGGTTCCCGTCCTCCTCTGTGATGGTCCCTGCGTGGTCGATGGGCGTCGAGGCAGTGGGTCGTCCGTTCTCGTTGTTTCATTTTACTTGTGCGATCGGGGCGTGGCGTTGCCCTCGCGTTCCTAGCCCTTACATTGCCCTCGGCCGCGACCTCTACGTCTATTCCTTTTTTGGACGGCGGCTTTACGTCATCTGTAGACGTGGTCATCTATGCTCGCTGCCGACACGGGGCATCGGGGTCTGCTCGCTGACGCGGATGGCCGGGATGGCGGGGCCCTACGCTGTAGGGCCCGGACGGGATGCGCGACGCAAGATACGATGGCGGCGCCGCGTCCCTGATGGAGGTCAGAGTCTGCGAGTGCGTTCGGAGCTTGGAGGAGGCGGAGCGTGTGGCCCTGAGGGTGTGGATGTGCAGGCGCGAGTGCGCGTCGGGCGTGGACGATGCGCGAGCTCGTCCCGCCACCCTGTTCCGTGGTCGAGGTCAAGGTCGAAGGGGGGGCGGAGCATGTATATTCCCGAGGCGAAGGTGCTACGACACACCTCTGGGGTCCCTGCGCGGGCGACGCAGTCGACGGTGTTTCATTCACTGTTTTCTTTTTACTTCTGCGATCGGGGCGGGGCGGGGCGGGCGTGTGCGTTGCACTCGATCCACAGCGCGTACAGGGTCAGCCGCATGCGTGGATTAGTATCAGCATTGGCGCTCGGACGACGTGTCATATTTCGATTCCTCGTATCTCTTCCATCGCATCCTTCGTCCCCTTGTGTATTTTCTACCACTCACGCGTCTCTCTTCTCTCTGTACAAATATCATGTTATATCGGAACCAAATGCTACGGACTTCGGGGGCTTGCAGCTTTGTATGACTGAACTGGCAGAAAGCTTCTGGCTCGAGTGTTCTCAGGTTCATGCTGGAATCGGCGGCCCTGCATATCTACCCACTGACATTTAATTAAACCTTCGTCGGCGCTAGGTAGGCTCACGCCCGCAACCCAGGGAGAACTGCACCCAGTGCGTGGCCGTGCACACAGCCAAGCGCGCAATACAGTTAAAGCTGTCAATGTCGTGCTATTATTGTCTAGTATGGGTCGCCCATGCACAGCCTCAGCGCTACTTGGCCGCTTCCTCTCTCATGCTTTCATCTCCCCGCCAGCAGCCCCGCGCTGAGAGCATACACAGTTGGTGGTCGGACAGCAACCCTACGGGTCCCAATATTAACCTCCATGCTGCCACGAAGCCGCTGCTGAGGCGCATGCACGACCGCCAGGCCTTAGCCATCATCAGAAAGAATCGCGGGACTCCGCTGTTGAGTGAGAATTTTGAGATTTACACCAGTTATTTGTGGTATCATCCTTCCATTGCACTCCCTTCTATGTCCTCCAGGTGACCGAAGCCATAGGTTTAAATATGTATCGCCCTCAACGAAAGCCGCGATTATGACCGAAATTAACGAGAGAGCGGATGCTGAGGATGACGCGCGTACCGTTGCCAACTCCCTTGCACTTTATCACGTCGATGCAATGCTGGAATCACCGAACGACGAGTTCCGGAGTCAGACGTGCATGATACTAGCACGGCTAGCAAGTCACGAAACCACGGTAGCGGCTGTCCTCGCCATAAATCCCTGCGAGCAGCTGGTATCAATCTTGCAGTGAGCCGTCATCATTTGCGCCACAACAGACTGTTGGATCTTCTTCAGGGACGACAACGTTGAGGTTGTTCAGAGTGGGTTGTACGCGCTATGGTCCCTCGCCAAATGGCGGGAAGGCGCGCAGGCTCTCGTGGATGCACGAGTGTTGGAGTGCACAGAGACGCTGCTTGGCTCCGAGAAGGCCAGCATCCGGAGATGGACATGTGGAATGCTGGCACGCCTGCTCCAACGCCCCCCCACACTCGCCGACTCGGTCGTGAAACTTTTCAACCAGGTTGCTTCGGTGTTGCGGTGGGCTCTCAGTTCTCTGTTTTTGAGCCAGGAGTTGATTCTCGAGCAGTGACGAACCTTTCCATGACACCGCTCTCGATCTCATGGAAAGTGCAGCACATGCACTATTTTGGAGTATTCGCTTTCCCGAAGCCCCGCAGGAGGAAATTTTGTTAGATTGCCTGTCGGATCTGTTAAAATCACGGAATTTCAAGGTCCGTAAATGGACATGCAAGATTCTGGGAGACTTGGCATGCCAAGAATCTACCACAACGACAATCTTGAGTGTAAACCCGTGCTCACAGCTCGTATCCCTCTTGCGGTGAGTCTCGGTGATTGTTCTTGAACAATTTGCTGATCATCGACCAGGGACACACATATCGAAGTCATCCAGAGTGCGGCAGAGGCACTAAGCTACATCGCTACATGTCCCGAAGGCGCGCAGGCAGGTGTGGATGCAAAGGTGTTGGACTGGATAGCTGAGCAGCATGGAACCCGGAGTTTGGAATGGCCGAGGCGGATGTTGTAAAATGTACTGAACCACACCCTCGATCCACGGCACTGCCAGCAGCTTGTCTCCTCCGACTTGCGGCGAGTTTCAATTATTTCTGATCTCATAGAGCGTTGACCATGGATCAGGGTGAAATATCTTGAGGTTATGACACGGGTGTTACGCACACTGTCCAAGATCGCCGCATCACCCGAAGGCGCGCTTGCTGTGGTGAACGCAAAAGTGTTGGACCGCGTGTCGGGACTATTTGAGTCATCGAACACGGATGTCAGAAGATGGACATGCCAGCTGCTGGGGGCGGTGGGGAGCCATAAGAGAATGTTGGAACCTCTTTTCGCTAGGACCACCTTCAACAAGCTCGTGGGAGCCTTACGGTGAGTTCTGGTATTTTTGTGGTGCAGTAGCATATAATTGATTTCGGAATAGGGACGACAATGACGAGGTCGTACAGTCTGCAGTGTGTGCGCTGTCCCGGATTGCCGCATTATCCCAAGCCGCGCAGGCGATGGTCGATGCGCGAGTGTTGGACTGCACGGCCGAACTGCTTGACTCACAGAATGCTGATATCAGGAGGTGGACATGCAGGTTGTTGAGACAACTGGCGGGCCATCAGACGACGGTGGCCGCTGTTCTTGCTATAAACCCATGTGAACAGCTTGTTCCACGCTTAAAGTGGGTCTGGATTCTTTGTTCCGGAAAAGCCATGCTGATTCCATGGATCAGCGACCAAAATGTACGTGTCGTGGAGTGTGCGGTCCAGGCACTGTTTCGGATCGCCTCAGTACCCGAAGGTGCGCAGGATGCACTGGACAAGGATGTGTTGCAATGCGTGATGGAACTGTTTAAATCACCGGAACCTGAGGTGCGGAAATGGGCGTGTGGTCTAGTGGGGCAGCTTGCATTCTACGAGAACACGTCGGCAGTCGTCCTCGCTGTAAAGCCGTGCACACAACTCGTATCACTTTTGAGGTATGTTTTAATGATCTATTCTCGAACAGAGTGCCGCTGATTCTGAACCAGTGACGAAAACCTGGTGGCTGTCGAGGGTGCGGTAGTGGCACTGTATATGATTAGCAGGTCGCCGGAAGGCGTGCAGGCCGCGGTGGACGCACATGTTAGACTGCGTAGCGAAACTGCTTGAGTCACTGAGCATTCAGGTTCGTAGATGGGCATGTAAGATGCTAGCAGAGCTGGCAAAGACCTCGCCGGCAATGGTCATGAGAGTGCAACCCTGCAAACAACTCGTGTCATTATTACGGTGAGTGTCGAGTATGTGTCTCCATGAAGCAAATGTTAACTGGTTGCTAGTGACGAGGATCTAGTGGTCGTCGAAAGTGCATTATATGCACTCTCTTTGCTCACCAAATCGCCCGACGGCGCACGAGATGTCGCGGGCGCCCACTTGTCAAGCGCCATCATCGTCAAACTGCTTACTTCACGAGTTCAGACGTCCAGACACGGACGAGTCTGATGCTGGGACACCTTGCTGCCCAGAAGACCACATCGGCAGGCGTTCTGCGGGAAATCTGCAAGCGGCTTGTGCAAATATTGCATGTACAGTGAGTCCTTGAAGCGAAATTAGACAATAGTATTTGGTGCTTATTCAAGGATAGGCTTACCGATCTTGTAAGTGTAAGCGCCGTCTCGATTCTCGCTGGAATCAGCAAACATCCGGGTGGCATCGCAGCCATTGTGGATGCAGACATCCAGCCACACATCTTGGACATGACGGAGTCCCCAGATCTCGAAATCCGAGCCCAATGCCGTATAATTCTGAGAAATCTCGACCAGTACAACCTTGGGAGGTCCCATTCTACTGTCATCCATGCAAGTTAACCGTGAACCTCCGACGTGGCCGTGGCATGGTTGATGCTGTGAAGGGTAGATTCTTCGCTGGACGGACACATCTGGGTGTAAATTGGTTTGCCGCTGAATCTTTCATCGCTTACGTTCCTTTTCTTTCCTTTCGAGTGTACACCCAGATACAGTAGTTCACCGGGAAGCGAAACGCTCAAGCGAACTCGCAATTCCCGGGCCGAGATTGGATAAAGTTGTTGGGATCTCTTCACAGATCGATATAGATGTGTCAGGGTTACCTGGCAATATATAGTTTTATAGGGAAATGTTGTGTTTTGATTGAGAATGAGGCCATTCTTCTACAAACATCCGATTTTGCAGAATCACGTGGAAGCGAAACACTGCGAAGTGACCTGTGGGCCGCCGATCGTTGCAATCCAGCCCCAGGAGTGTTTATATTCGTGTTCTACGACCTTGAAAACCCTCAGTTCACGCGTGTGCAGGAGGAATTGCGCGCCCGAAATACCGTGCCTCCGACGGATTATATCCAACAAAATAGGCCAAAAAATGGCGAACACAAAGTGATCTGCCACAGGTTCCACAGAACCTTTTTGGGCAATTCCTTTTGCTATGAGCCATTTCTCATGGCTAACTATCCTCTCACAAAAACTGGGGCCCGTCGGATGCCTGGGATCCGGGAAAAAGCCGGTGTTTCGCTTCTACGTAGCGTTTCGCTTCCCGGTGAACTACTGTATTGGCTGGATTAGTTTGTATTACATAACTTTATTCCCTTCCCCATGTATGTATCCTTAGCTATTGACTTGACGCTAATGAAGATTTGTAAACGGCCTCTTCCCGGCAATTGTGTGGGATTGTTTGGCTCGTCTCGTCGCGTCGAGGATACATGTGACTGACTATTTTTTCAACTCACTCTGAGCGGAAAGATCTACCTGAGCGTTCCGACCGAGAACAATCATACCGGGTGATATCTGGAGATGCTGATCACTGGAATCAGGGGGACTGGAAGACTTGGAGAGAGATTATTGCAGTTCATGTTGGAAGATTTCCGCACCAACTTGGGGACTCGGAGAAGCCTTGCTTTGGACATCAGACCTTCAGCGCTTCAGCGCAGACAAAGAATGAGTGCCTGAAAATACGCTTACAGCACCGGAAACGGCGGAAAATATTCAGCTAAAGGCTGGTCGAAAATGCACCCATCACGCGGCCCCAAATCGAACGGGGTCCTTCTGCCTACAACATATAATCACGAGAATATTTTGGGCAGGTGCACACCATGTGCTACTAGGTATTTTTAACCTGGATGAGAACCTCTCTTTATCTACCTTCAGGTTGAGGGTGAGCTAAAAAGATACATGCAGGCCAAATAATCACCCAGCCCGAATCAAATGAGGCCTTCCCCAGAAACATTCCTCGAAATATCGGCCGCTTAAAAGGGAATGCGCGCCATGTGCTACCGGGTGTCTTGTAACTAGGCTGTTTGAGGCATGTATTTACCTGTGAGGCTGCGGAGTTTCTGTTGAGAAAGTCGCAGACACAGGCGTTCCGGTTCTTGAGCTTATAGACTTATGAGACGAGGTTGAGTCGTTAAAGTCTACTTGTTGAACCTGAACTTGAACTACTACGAAATAACTACGAGTATTTACACCTAGTACTCAGGAACCATCTGATGTGTATCTCTGACTCTGAATGAATCTGAATGAGTCCTACTGACTACATATGACTAAACTAAATAGAAAGGAAACAAAAGACTGAACCGGGATCGAGAAATGAGTCAACTACCCATTTGGGACGTGAGCACGTGGCGGATCCTTACATTACCCGCTTGAATGTGAAAGGGGGGAGGAAGTGAGAACCAAAAAACATCTGCGAAGATAGCAGCACCCGGCCCCGAATCGAACGGGGACCTCCTGCCTGCAGAAGACTGCGCTGAATTCTCAGCATGTGCACTCCTTGTGCAACCGGGCGCTCCTTGGGCCTTCGCGTGGTTTAAATACAAGTAGTCATAGCCAAGGGGGTTCCGATCCGTGAAAAAACCCACTTGGGCCGTATTTTTTCATTTCGACCCTTTCGGCGGACCTACCTACCACGTGATATCCAAATCGGGTAATTATTCACGTGCCGTGCCAGACAGGGGCGAAACCTCGTCAAGCTGGCGTAATGCTAGCTATCTAGAGGAATAAAATGGCTTCCGCATCAATCTAGACATCCTCTAGCCCTCTATTAATCCCATCATCTCTCACCTCGCCGTCTTTTCCTACAGCAAGTTGCCCCCGAATGAATGCAAGGGTCGTATGCCCAGCCTTCCGACGGGGCCGTGTATAAGTCCATACAGAATAAATTATATGATACTAAATGACACTCGTGAGACCAGAGAGTCAGCTCGTACTCAGGGGTCGCAAACACAAACGGAGGGGTCGCCTCACGCAGAGTACGCTTGCGTCCCGAACATGTAGTTACCTCTGGTTCCTGAGCAACCCCGGGAAGAACTTTCATAACTAGTGGCGGAAGACTCTAGTTGCGCGCGATTTGATAGACGGTTGTGCCAAACAGCACCCATTGAGACCCAATTTAATGCAAGCGCGTTCAGTTGAAGCTTAGAACACATTGGATATGAGAAATGAGGTTCGTCGAGCTGCGCTGAATCCATTTTGGCTCATTTGAACCCACTTACTGAGAGGTCATTTCTTTTTTTTTCTAACGGCCGAACCTACCTACCTGCCCTGGGTCCCGGCTTCACCGGCCCGAACCCCCTTGGTCATAGCGGCACACGAGAGCAGCCGTCGGGATTGATCCGGCGGCAAGCCGAGGCGAGGCCAAACACGCTCCTCTCTCTCCTCCTCATCCCTCCACTCATGCCCGCCTCCTCCATCTCTAGCCAGTCCCCCCCACTCGCTCCCGTGCTCCGCCGCCACGCCTCGGCGAGCCCCGCGCGCGACGCCGGCGTCAAGGGCATCACGCGCAAGGTCATCCGCACCCTCGAGGGCCTCGTTCACCTCGATCCTGCGCTCGAAGCTGAGGACGACGACGACGACGAGCACGAGGTCGCGCGTGCGCTCGCCGATGCCGAGCGCCGTGTGGGCAAGTAGCGCGGGGTTGGCAGCACGGCGTCGCAGAAGCAGTGTGACTGGGAAATCTAGTCAATGTAGATTTCCACTACGTAGTACGTTCTCCTTTTCCTTTTCGCGCACGCCGATCCTATCGTTGTCTCACATTCCGCCGCCCTGCCGCGCCATCCCCAGCCCGACGTAGCGCACTTACCTCCTCGCGTGGGCCCCATCCAGTCCTACGCCACGCACATCGTGGTCGCATCCACGCCCAGTGCTCGATTATTCGATACCGTACCGTGCACTGCGGGTCGTATGCCCGCTTTTCCTGTACCTTTGCCTTTTGCCTCCACGATCGCGCACCGGCTGAAGTGGTCGTATGCCTTGCTTCGACCTTCGGCATTTTTTTCCCCTGCGTCTACTCTCTTTCATCGTTTCTTTCTCCTCGTTTCTTGATTCCCGATTCCCCCTCCTCTCGCGTCTCCGATTACCATTTCCTGTTCCATTTCGCCTGTCGTATGCCCCACCCTGCTCTCGGCTCCCCCGTCCTGTGCATCGTGCTGCGGTGTGGGCTCGCTGTTTGGCGCGGGGTGCGGGGCGCGGGGGACGGAGCGTGTGCGTCGCTCGCCGGTGATCGAGATTATGGGCGGCGCGGCGTGGTGGGCGGCGTGGCGAGGTCGGATCTTATCTATTCCTCTGCACGCCGGCGTCCCTGGTGGATTGTGTGGCGTGGCTGGCGAGGTCGGAGCGGGGCGCGGATGGGATTCGAGATGCAGGATGGATGGCGGTGCGGCGTCCTTGGCATCTGCGAGTGCGCTCTGCGAGTGTGCTCTGCGCAAGGGTGTGGGAGGCGCGGAGGCGCGGAGGCGCGTGGGGCGGCGCGAGAACGTTCGCGTTCAGAGGTTGAGTCTGGTCGAGCCCGCGTACTCCGTGGAGTTCTGGCCGACGCGCGAGCGCTGCCGTGTTGTGGTCTCCTGGTTGAAGTTGAAGAGGGAGGGTACTCGCGAGGATATTCGCGAGGCGCGCGACAGCTGTTGCTTCCGGCGCGGTCGATGGGCGGCGGCGGCGGGACGGGTCGTCTGCCCGCACCGTCCTTTTTACTTCCGGGATCGGGTGGTCGTGCTCGCGCTTTGCGTTCGTTGGCGACCGCGGCGTTTATTCTGCGCAGTCATGCCCTTCGTTCTTTTTTGGGCGGCGCTTTTCTGGGTCACGAGCGCTGTCGTTTCGCGATGCTTATCGGGCTTCTCGTTCCCCTTCCCCGGTCTGTGCTAGTGTCTGCTCGGCCCCGGGGGTGCGATGTACACCGCATGCGCCAACGGGTGTTCTTGTTTACATACCTGCGTTGTCGTTTTTTGTGTTACTGCGTGGCGCGTGGCCCTCGTCATACGCATTTCTCGGCCTTCCTGAGTGCACAGTCTCTGTCCTGCGCACTCGATCCATGTTTGCGTCCGCAGGGTACGTACAGGGTGGGCCGAATGCGCGGATTGATGTCAACATAGGCGCTCAGATGACATGTCATATTCGATTCCTCGCTCTTCCACCGCATTCTTTGCCCCTGGTGTCTGTTCTATGTAAGTACCGCCCACACGTCTCTCCGTACGAATATCATGTCATATCGGAACCAAATGCTATGGACCTTTCGGGCTTGCAGCTTTGTATGACTGAACTGGCAATGCACCGCTGCTAAACTTCTGGCTCGACCGTCCTCAGCCTCATCCTGGAATCGGCGGCCTGCACATTCACCCACTGACATTTAAGCCTTCGTCGGCGCTGGGGATTCCCGGATTGGGCCTGTTCTGTCTCACAGCCCAGGGATAACTGCACCCAGTGCGCTGCCGTGCACACAGCCAAGCGCGCAATACAATTAAAGCTGTCAATGTCGTGCTATTATTGTCTGGTATGGGGAGCCCACGCAGCATCAGCACTACTGGGTTTCTTCCTCTCTCATGCCCCCACTACACCGCCAGCAGACCCGTGAAAGCATATACAGTTGGTGGTCGGACAACAACCCTACGGGTCCCAACATCAACCTCCATGCCGCCACAAAGCCGCTGCTGAGGCGCATGCACGACCGCCAGGCGTTAGCCCTCATCAGAAAGAATCGTGGGACTCCGCTGTCGAGTAAGGATCTCGAAATTTACACCAGTTATCTATGGTATTATACTTCCATTGTACACTCAAGTCCTAGAGCTGACGGATACCGTAGGTTTAAATATGTATCGCCCTCGACAAAGACCGCGATTATGACCGAAATTAGCGAGAGAGTTGACTCTGAGGAGGACGCGCTCACCGTGGCGAATTCCCTGGCATTGTATCACGTCGATGCAATGCTGGAATCACCGAACGACGAGTTCCGGCGTCAGATGTGCATGATACTAGCACGGCTAGCATGCAATGAAACCACGGTAGCGGCTGTCCTCGCCATAAATCCCTGGGAGCGGCTGGTATCAATCTTGCAGTGAGTCGTCATCATTTGTGCCACAGCAGACTGTTGGATCTTCTTCTTCAGGGACGACAACGTCAAGGTCGTTCAGATGGGGGTGTACGCACTATATTGCCTCGCCCAATGGCGGGACAGCGCGCAGGCTCTCGTGGATGCACGAGTGTTGGAGTGCACGGAGACGCTGCTTAGCTCCGGGGAAGCAAGCATCCGGAGATTATCATGGGGCATACTGGCAGGCCTGCTGCAACAAGCCCCCACACTCCCAGCGATCGCCGACTCGGTCGTGAAGCTCAGCATAAATCCCTGCAAGCGGCTGGTATCAATCTTGCAGTGAGTCGTCATCATTTGCGCCACAGCAGACTGTTGGATCTTCTTCAGGGACGATAACGCCGAGGTCGTTGAGAATGGGGTGTACGCGCTATATTGCCTCGCCACATGGCAGGAAGGCGCGCAGGCTCTCGTGGATGCACGAGTGGTGGAGTGCACGGAGACGTTGCTTAATTCCGCGGAGGCCGGCATCCGGAGTTGGACATGTGGAATCCTGGCACGCTTGCTCCAACGAACCCCCACACTCCCAGCGATCGCCGACTCGGTCGTGAAAATTTTTAATCAGCTCGCTTCGGTGTTGCGGTGGGCCCCCAGTTCTCCGTTTTTGAACCGGGAGTTGATTCTCGAGTAGTGACGAACCGTTCCATCACACCGCTCTCGGTGCCATGGAGAGTGCAGCACACGCACTAGTTTCGAGTGTCCGTTTTTCCGAAGCCCCGGAGGAGAAAATTTTGCTAGATTGCCTGTCGGATCTGTTGGAATCACCGAACTTCAAGGTCCGTAAATGGACATGCAAGATGCTGGGAGACCTAGCGTCCCAAAAGCCTACAGTACCAATGATCGCCGACCCGGGCATGAAAATTTGCAAGTGGCTCGCTTCAATGTTGCGGTGAGCTCTCAGTTCTCTGTTTTTGAACCAGGAGTCGATTCTCGAGCAGCGACGAACACTTCCGTGACACCGCCCTTGGCGCCATAAAGAGTGCAGCAGGCGCACTATTTTCGATTATCCGCTTTCTCGAAGGGCCGCAGGAAGCAATTTTGTTAGATTGCCTGTCGGATCTGTTGGAATCACGGAACTTCAAGGTCCGTAAATGGACATGCAAGATGCTGGGAGACCTAGCGTCCCACAAGCCTACAGTACCAAGGATTGCCGACCCGGGCATGAAAATTTGCAAGCCGCTCGCTTCCATATTGCGGTGAGCTCTCAATTCTCTGTTTTTGAACTAGGAGTTGATTCTGGAGCAGTGAAGAAGCTCGCCATGGCACTGCTCTCGACGTCATGGAGAGTGCAGCACGCGCACTGTTTGGGATTATCCGCTTTTCCGAAGGGCACCAGGAGGCAATTTTGCTAGATTGTCTATCGGATCTGTTAGAATCAGAGAACTTGGAGGTTCTGTTAGGATCAGGGAACTTGGAGTTCCGTAAATGGACATGCGAGATACTGGGACGCCTAGCGTCCCACAAGCCTACAGTACCAACGATCACCGTCTTGGTCGTGAAACTTTTCAACCGGCTCGCTTCGTTGTTGCGGTGGGCTAGCAGTTCTTCCTTTTTGAACCGGAGTTGATTCTCGAGCAGTGACAAACCTTTCCATGACACCGCTCTCGGTGTCATGAATTGTGCAGCGCACATACTATTTTTGATTCTCCGCTTTCCCGAAGGGCCGCAGGAGGCAATTTTGTTAGATTGCCTGTCGGATCTGTTAAAATCACGGAATTTCAAGGTCCGTAAATGGACATGCAAGGTTCTGGGAGACTTGGCATGCCAAGAATCTACCACAACGACAATCTTGAGTGTAAACCCGTGCTCACAGCTCGTATCCCTCTTGCGGTGAGTCTCGGTGATTGTTCTTGAACAATTTGCTGATCCTCAACCAGGGATACAAATATCGAGGTCATGCAGAGTGCGGCAGGGGCACTGAGTTGCATTGCTACATATCCCGAAGGCGCGCAGGCAGTTGTGGATGCAAAGGTGTTGGACTGGGTAGCTGAGGAGCATGGAACACAGAACTTGGAATCGCCGAGGCGGATGTTGGAAAACGTGCTGAGCCACACCCTCGATACAAAGCACTGCCAGCAACTTCTCTCATCCAACTTGCGGTGAGTTTGATTTTTTCTGCTCCAACGGAGCGTTGAACATGGATCAGGGACCAATATCTTGAGGTTATGACACGGGTGTTACGCACACTGTCCAAGATCGCCACATCACCCGAAGGCGCACTTGCTTTGGTGAACGCAAAAGTGTTGGACCGCGTGGCGGAACTATTTGATGTCAGGAGATGGACATGCCAGCTGCTGGGGGAGGTGGGGAGCTACAAGAGCATGTTGGAACCTGTTTTCGCTAGGACCCCCTTCAACAAGCTCGTGGAACTTTTAAGGTGAGTTCCAGATTCTGGTATCTGTGGCATGCTCAATTTCAAAATAGGGACGACAATGACGACGTCATAGAGTCTGCAGTGTGTGCACTGTCCCGGATCGCTGTCTTCCCCCGAGCCGCGCAGGCGATGGTTGATGCGCGGGTGTTAGACTACACGGCTGAACTGCTTGACTCAAAGAACACTGAGACCAGGAAGTGGACACGCACCTTGTTGAGACAGCTGGCATGGGATCAGACTACACTGGGCACTGTTCGCGCTATAAATCACTGGGAGCAGCTCATCCTATGTTTGCAGTGAGTCTGGATTCTTTATGCTGGAGTAGACATGTTGATAATGCCATGGATCAGTGACCAAAATGTATGTGTTGCGCTGAATGCGGCCCAGGCATTGTTTTGGATCGCTTCAGTGCCCGAAGGGGCACAGGCTGCACTGGACAAGCATGTGTTGCAACGCGTGATGAAACTGTTTAAATCGCCGGAACCTGTGGTGCGGAGATGGGCGTGTGGCATACTGGCACAGCTTTCATTGCACAAGAACACGTTGCGAGTCGTCCTCGGTGTAAAGCCATGCGAACAGCTTGTATCACTTTTGAGGTGTGTTTTAATGATCTATTCTCGAACAGGCTTTTGCTGATTCTGAACCAGCGACGAAAAGCCCGTGGCTGTCGAAGGTGCAGTAGCGGCACTGTATGTGATCAGCAGATCGCCGAAAGGCGCGCAGGCCGTGGTGGATGCACATGTGTTAAACTGTGCAGCGAAACTGGTTGAATCACCGAGCATTCTGGTTCGTAGATGGACGTGTAAGATGCTAGCAGAGCTGGCACGGACCCTCGTGGCGCTGGGTTTGGAAGTGGAACTCTGCAAGAAACTCGTGCCATTCTTGCGGTCAGTGTTGAGTGTGCATTCATGAAGCAGATGTTGACTAGTAGGCCTATTTAGTGACGACAACATTGTGGTCGTCGAAAGTGCACTATATGCACTCTCTTTGCTTATCAACTGGCCCGAAGGTGCACAGGATCCCGTGGACGCCAACTTGTTAGGCTCCATTGCCAAACCACTTACTTCACCAAGCTCTGATGTCCAGAGATGGATGTGCTGGTTTCTGGGACAGCTTGCAGTCCAGGAGACCACATCGGCAGCTGTTATTGGGGGAATCTGCAAGCATCTTGCGCAGTTCTTACAGTGAGTCCTTGAAGAGAAATTAGACAATAATATTTGGTGCTTATTCAAGGATAGGCTCACCGATCTTGTAAGTGTAAGCGCGGTCTCGGCTCTCGTGAGAATCAGCGAACATCCGGGGGGCATCACAGCCATTGTAGACGCAGGCATCCAGACATACATCTTGAACATGCCGGAGTCCTCAGATCTCGAAATACGAGTTCACAGCCATATACTTCAGAGAAACCTGTGCCATTACAACCTTGGGAGGTCCCATTCCACCGTCATCCAGACAAGTTAACCGTGAAACTCCAACGTGGCCGTGGCATGGTTAATGCTGTGAAGGGTAGATTATTTGCTGGACGGACACATCTGGGCGCAAATCGGTTTGCCGCTGAATCTTTCGTCACTTACGGTACTCTTCTTTCCTTTTGAGTGTACACACGGACATTGTCTGAATTGCAGTAGTTTGTATCAATTGTAGTCTCTTCCCCATGTATGTATTCTTAGATCTTGACTCGGCACTTTCGCAGTGAAGATTTGTAAATGGCCTCTTCTCGGTGATTGTGTGGCATTGTGTGGCTCGTCGCGTCGCGTCGAGGATACACGTGACTGACTAATTTTTATCTCACTCGCGGAAGGATCATCCTGAGCATTCCGACCGAGAACATTGATACCAAATGATATTGGGGGATGGGGATCACGGGAATGGGGTCGCAAGACTTGGGAGAGACAACGCTGCAGTTGAAGTTGAAATTTGGGCAACCGAGTCGCCGACTCGGAGAAGCCTTGCTTTGGACATCGGGCCCTCAGCACAGACAAAGAATGAGTACCTGAAAATAATCTCACAGCAACGGAAAGAGCCGAAAATATTCAACTCAAGGCTGGTCGAAAAATGCACCCATTACCCGGCGCCAAATCGAATGGGGTCCTTCTGCCTACAACATATAATCACGAGAATATTTTGGGCACATGCACACCATGCGCTACTAGATATTTTTGACCTGGACGAAACCCTCTTTGGATCTACCTTCAGGTTGAGGGTGAGCTAAAAAGATACAGGCAGGCCAAATAATCACCCAGCCCGAATCGAATGGGGGCCTTTCCCAGGAACATTCCTCGAACTATCGGCCACTTAAGACGGAATGCACACCATGTGCTACCGGGTGTCTTATAACTCTATTGGAAGCATGTATTTATCCGCTTGAATGTGAAAGGGGGGAGGAAGTGAGAACCAAAAAACATCTGCGAAGATAGCAGCCCCGAATCGACCGGGGACCTCCTGCCTGCAGAACGCTGCGCTGCATTCTCAGCAGGTGCACTCCTTGTGCAACCGGGGGTTTCTTAGGCCTTCGCGTGTCCTGGATTCCTGGTTGAAATACAAGAGTAGTCATAGCGGCACACGATACCACGGGATTGATCCGGCGGCATCAGCCGAGACAAGGCCAAACACACTCCTCTGCTCTCCTCCTCCTCCATCCCTTCATGCCCGCCTCCATCTCCAGCCAGTCCCCCCCACCCGCTCCCGCACCCCGCCGCCGTGCCTCGGCGAGCCCCGCGCGCGACGCCCGCGTCAAGGGCATCACGCGCAAGGTCATCCGCACGCTCGAGGGCCTCGGGCACCTCGACCCCGCGCTGGAAGCTGAAGCAGACGCCGAGGAAGACGACGACGAGCACGAGGTCACGCGCGCGCTCGCAGCCGATGCAGAGGCTCGTCGGGTGGGCGCGGGGAAGCAGCGCGCATCGATGGGGGGGGGAGACGAAGAAGATCGACTGGGAGATCCCGAGGAAGGTGTTTCATTCGGTCTCTCCTGCCACTGCGTCGACTAGCACTCAATTCAAGCGGGGGTAGGCTTCATCACGCTGGGACTGTACCTGACGCCGAGCATGTCGCCGCGGACAGTGGCGCTGGTGCTGTGGAACGCGCTCGCGGTCATCGCGCCGACCGACTTTGTGCGCCTGCGCAGCCCTGCCGCCGAGCGTGTGTATGAGCGCGCGCTGGGATTCCTCATGTTCGAGAGCGAGCTCGTAAGTCCTTTCCTCTTTTCTTTTCTTTTTTCGCGGTATTCACATGCAATTATTCAGCACGGGACGAACGGGACGTTGTGGTACATCCTCGGCGTCAACTTTGCGCTCACGTTCTATCCGATTGACGTTGCTACTGTTGCTAGACTCATGTGCGTGCTGTTCTTCTCTTCTCACTCTCCTGCTCCTCCATTTCCACATTTTCTGCTACGTCCCCCTCTTCGCTTCCGTCCATTCTCTCCCCCTCCCCCTGCGTCTTCTCTTCGCCCCCCTTTCCTTTTCCTTTTCTTTTCATTCGCGCCCCCGCCGCCCCTGTCCGTGTCTCGCATCCCACATCTGCGGCCCCTGCTGCGCCGGGTGTGCCTTCCCGCCCGAAGTAGCACTTCGCGATCTGCCGGTGCCCTTCACTATTGCCTCGCGCTATGCGATCCGTTCCGTTCGGGTCGCGTGCCTCGTTTTTACCTTTGACTTTGCTTCCGCGATCGGTGGTCGGGCACCGGCTGGTCGTGTGCTTTGCTTCGGCGGACTTGTCTGCTGCGCTTTTCTTCCTTCCCTCTCGCGCGTCCTCGGTGTCGCGGCGGGCCTATCGAATCGCTCGGGACGGTGTGCCGCCTGCATCCCGTCCACGGCGGGGCGCGGATTGCATTCGAGGCGCAGGATGCGACGCTGCGAGTTCGCAGTCGAGACAGAGTAGGCGAGTGCGCTCTGCGCGAGGGTGTGGGAGGCACAGAGGCTGGAGTGCGGAGGTGGTGGGGCGGCGCGTGGTGCGGCTCGAGGTCGCATCGAATCGGGTCGTGTACTCGTGTCCAATGCGGCGTGCCAGTCCGCGTCGGGCGTGGAGTTCCGCCGACCGGCGGCATCGAGGTCGAAGACGGAGGGGGAGCCTGTAGGCGCGAGGCGTGAGATGCCGGGCTCCGACGCATATCTGTGGTGGTCCAGCGCGGTTGACGGGCCCAGCGGGCAGTGGGTCGTCCGTTCTCGTTGTTTCCATTTTACTTGTGCCATCGGGGTGGGACGTTGCCCTCGCGCTCCCCTTGCATTGCCCTCGGCCGCGACCTCTACGTTTATTCCTTTTTTGGACGGCGGCTTTACGTCATCTGTAGACGTGGTCATCTATGTTCGCTGCCGAGACGGGGCATCGCGGTCTGCTGGCTGAGATGAGGCGGATGGCCGGGATGGCGGGGACCCTGCGCCGTGGGGCCCGGACGGGATGCGCGACGGAGGATACGACCGCGGCGTCGCGTCCCCGGTGGAGGTCAGAGTCTGCGAGTGCGCTCTGTGCGAGGATGTGGGGAGTCAGAGGTGGGAGCGTGGGCAAGGGGCGTGCGCGTTCGGAGCTCGGAGGAGCCAGAGCGTGTAGTCCTGAGGGTGTGGATGTGCAGTCGCGAGTCCGCGTCGGGCGTGGACGACGCATGAGCTCGTCCCGCCACCCAGTTCCGTGGTCGAGGTTGAAGGGGGGGGCGGAGCATGTGGATGTGTATTCCCGAAGCGAAGGTGCTACGACACACCTCTGGGTCCCTGCGGGCGACGCGGTTAACGGTGCTCCGCCGTTTCCTTTTCACTTCTGCGATCTGGGCGGGGCGGGGTGGGCGTGTGCGTTGCACTCGATCGACATCTACGCCGCCCGCGGGCTGGAGAGGAGCGCGTACAGGGTCAGCCGCACGCGTGGATTAGTATCAGCATTGGCGCTTGGATTACATGTCATATTTCGATTCCTCGGATCTCTTCCATCGCATTCTTCGCCCCCTTGTGTATTTTCTACCACTCATGCGTCTCTCTTCTTTCTGTACAAATATGATGTTATATCGGAACCAAATGCTACGGACTTCGGGGCCTTGCAGCTTTGTATGACTGAACTGGCAGAAAGCTTCTGGCTCGAGTGTTCTCAGGTTCATCCTGGAATCGGTGGCCCTGCATATCTACCCACTGACATTTAAGCCTTCGTCGGCGCTTTGGGATTCCCAAATTGGGCCTGTTCTGTCTCACAGCCCAGGGATAACTGCACCCAGTGCGTGGCCGTGCATACAGCCAAGCGCGCAATACAGTTAAAGCTGTCAATGTCGTGCTATTATTGTCTAGTATGAGCCCCCGCAGCATCAGCGCTACTTGGCCGCTGCCTCTCTCATGCTTCCATCTCCCCGCCAGCAGCCCCGCGCTGAAAGCATCCACAGCTGGTGGTCGGACAGCAACCCTACGGGTCCCAACATCAACCTCCATGCTGCCACGAAGCCACTGCTGAGGCGCATGCACGACCGCCAGGCGTTAGGCCTCATCAGAAAGAATCGCGGGACTCCGCTGTCGAGTAGAGATGTGGAGATTTACACCAGTTATCTCTGGTATTATACTTCCATTATACATTCAAATCCTAGAGCTGACGTATACCGTAGGTTTAAATATGCATCGCCCTCGACAAAGATCGCGATTTTGAGGGAAACTTACGAGAGAGCTGACTCCGAGGAGGACGCGCTCATCGTCGCGAATTCTCTTGCATTGTATCACGTCGACGCAATGCTGGAATCACCAAAGGACGAATTCCGGAGTCAGACGTGCATGATACTAGCACGGCTAGCATGCCATGCAACTACAGTAGCAGCTGTGCTCCGCATAAATCCCTGCGAGCGGCTGGTATTAATCTTGCAGTGAGTCGTCATCATTTGTGCCACAGCGGACTGTTGACTCTTCATAGGGACGACAACGCCGAGGTCGTCGAGAATGGGATGTACGCGCTATGTTGCCTTGCCGCACGGTGGAAAGGTGCGCAGGCTCTCGTGGATGCAGGAGTGTTGGAGTGTGTGGGCACACTGCTTGGCTCCGGGAAGGCCAGCATCCGGAGTCAGACGTGCAACATACTAGGACGGCTAGCACGCCATGAAACCACGGTAGCAGCTGTCCTCGCCATAAATCCCTGCGAGCGGCTGGTATCAATCTTGCAGTGAGTCGCCATCATTTGTGCCACAGCAGACTGTTGGATCTTCTTCTTCAGGGACGACAACGTCGAGGTCGTTCAGAGTGGGGTGCACGCGCTATATTGCCTCGCCCAATGGCGGGACAGCGCGCAGGCTCTCGTGGATGCAGGAGTGTTAGAGTGCACGGAGACGCTGCTTAGCTCCGGGGAGGCCGGCATCCGAAGATGGACATGTGGAATGCTGGCACGCCTGTTCCAACAAGCCCCTACACTCCCAGCGATCGCCGACTCGGTTGTGAAGCTTTTCAACCAGCTCGGTTCGGTTTTGCGGTGGGCGCTCAATTCTCCGTTTTTGAACCGGGGTTGATTCTCGAGCAGTGACGAACCTTTCCATGACACCGCTCTCGATGCCATGGAGAGTGCAGCACACGCACTAGTTTCGAGTGTCCGCTTTCACGAAGCCCCGGAGGAGGCAATTTTGCTAAATTGCCTGTCGGATCTGTTAAAATCACGGAACTTCGAGGTCCGCAGATGGACATGCAAGATGCTGGGAGACCTAGCGTCCCACAAGCCTACAGTACCAATGATCGCCGACCCAGGCATGAAAATTTACAAGCAGCTCACTTCCATGTTGCGGTGAGCTCTCAATTCTCTGTTTTTGAACCAGGAGTTGATTCTCTAGCAGTGACGAACACTTCCGTGACACCGCCCTTGGCGCCATGGAGTATGCAGCACGCGCACTATTTTCGATTATCCGCTTCCCCGAAGGGCCGCTGGAAGCAATTTTGCTAGATTGCTTGTGGCTGTTAGAATCACGGAACTTCGAGATCCGCAAATTGATGTGCGAGATGCTGGGAGACCTAGCGTCCCACGAATCCACCGCAATGGCCGTCTTGAGTGTAAACCCGTGCTTACAGCTCGTGTCCCTCTTGCGGTAAGTCTCGGTGATCGTTCTCGAATAATTTGCTGATCCTCAACCAGGGACACAAATATTAAGGTCATCCAGAGTGCGGCAGAGACACTGAGTCGCATTGCTACATGTCCCGAAGGCGCGCGCGCAGCCGTGGATGCAAAGGTGTTGGACTGGGTAGCTGAGGAGCATGGAGCACGGAGCTTGGAATGCCCGAGGCGAATGTTGGAAAACGTGCTGAGCCACACCCTCGATTCAAGGCACTGCCAGCAGCTTGTAGGCTCTTCCGACTTGCGGTGAGTTTGAATTATTTCTGCTCTCACAGCGCGTTGACCATGAATCAGGGACAAATATCTTGAGGTTATGACGCGGGTGTTATGTGCGTGCCATGGACACCAAATTGTTAGGCTCCATCGTCAACCTTGTTACTTCGGCGAGCTCTGGCGTTCAGGCACGGACGTGCTTGCTGTTGGGACGGCTTGCGGCCCAGGAGACCATATCAGCAGCCGGTCTTGGGGAAATCTGCAAGTGTCTTGTGCAATTCTTGCAGTGAGTCCTTGAAGAGAAATTAGACAACAATATCTGGAGCTTATTCACTGATAGGCTCACCGATCTTGTACGTGTAAGCGCGGTGTCGGCTCTTGCTAGAATCAGCGAACATTCGGGTGGCATCGCAGCCATTGTGGACGCAGGCATCCACATCCAGATACACATCTTGGACTTGCCGGAGTCTCTACCTCTCGAACTGCGAGTCCCAAGCCGTATACTTCTGAGAAACCTCCGCCATTACAACCTCGGGAGGTCCCATTCCACCGTCATCCACACAAGTTAACCGTGAACCTCCGACGTGGCCGTGGCATGGTTGATGCTTTGAAGGGCAGATTCTTCGCTGGACGGACACATCTGGGTGTAAATCGGTTTGCCGCTGAATCTTTCGTCGCTTACGTTACTTTTCTTTCCTTTCGAGTGTACACCCAGATATTGTCTGGATTAGTTTGTATTACATAACTTTATTCCCTTCCCCATGTATGTATCCTTAGCTATTGACTTGACGCTTTTGCAATGAAGATTTGTACACGGCCTCTTCCCGGCAATTGTGTGGGATTGCTTGGCTCGTCGCGTCGCGTCGAGGATACACGTGACTGACTATTTTTCAACTCACTCTGAGCGGAAAGATCATCCTGAGCGTTCCGACCGAGAACAATCATACCGGGTGATATTTGGGGATGCTGATCACTGGGATCAGGGGGACTGGAAGACTTGGAGAGAGATTATTGCAGTTCATGTTGGAAGATTTCCACACCAAGTTGGGGACTCGGAGAAGCCTTGCTTTGGACATCGGACCTTCAGCGCTTCGGCGCAGACAAAGAATGAGTGCCTGAAAATGCGCTCACTGCACCGGAAACGGCGGAAAATATTCAGCTAAAGGCTGGTCGAAAATGCACCCCCAAATCGAACGGGATCCTTCTGCCTACAACATAGAATCACGAGAATATTTTGGGCAGGTGCACACCATGTGCTACTAGGTATTTTTAACCTGGATGCGAACCTCTCTTTATCTACCTTCAGGTTGAGGGTGAGCTAAAAAGATACATGCAGGCCAAATAATCACCCAGCCCGAATCGAATGAGGCCTTCCCCAGAAACATTCCTCGAAATATCGGCCGCTTAAAAGGGAATGCGCATCATGTGCTACCGGGTGTCTTGTAACTAGGCTGTTTGAGGCATGTATTTACCCGCTTGAATGTGAAAGGGGGGAGGAAGTGAGAACCAAAAAACATCTGCGAAGATAGCAGCACCCGGCCCCGAAGCGAACGGGGACCTCCTGCTTGCAGAACACTGCGCTGAGTCTCAGCAGGTGCACTCCTTGTGCAACCGGGCGGTCCTTGGGCCTTCGCGTGGTTGAAATACAAGTAGTCATAGCGGCACACGATAGCACGCCGTCGGGATTGATCCGGCGGCATCAGCCGAGACAAGGCCAAACACGCTCCCCATCCCTCCACTCATACCCGCCTCCTACATCTCTAGCCAGTCCCCCCCACCCGCTCCCGTGATCTGCCGCCACGCCTCGGCGAGCCCCACGCGCGACGCCGGCGTCAAGGGCATCACGCGCAAGGTCATCCGCACCCTCGAGGGCCTCGGCCACTTCGACCCCGCCCTCGAAGCTGAAGACGACGCCGATGAGCACGAGGTCGTGCCCGCGCTCGCCGACGCCGAGCGCCGTGTGGGCAAATAGCGCGATGTGGGCGGCACGGCGTCACAGAAGAAGAGTGACTGGAAGATCCAGTCAATGTAGATTTCCATTATGTAGTACGTTCCTCCTTTTCCTTTTCGCGCACGCCGATCCTATCGTTGTCTCACATTCCGCCGCCCTGCCGCGCCATCCCCAGCCCGACGTAGCGCACTTACCTCCTCGCGTGGGCCCCATCCAGTCCTACGCCACGCACATCGTGGTCGCATCCACGCCCAGTGCTCGATTATTCGATACCGTACCGTGCACTGCGGGTCGTGTGCCCGCTTTTCCTGTATCTTTGCCTTTTGCCTCCACGATCGAGCACCGGCTGAAGTGGTCGTATGCCTTGCTTCGACCTTCGGCGTTTTTTCCCCCTGCGTCTACTCTCTTTCATCGTTTCTTTCTCCTCGTTTCTTGATTCCCGATTCCCCGTCCCTCGCGTCTCCGATTCCCATTTCCCATTCCATCTCGCTGTTGGATGCCCCACCCTGCTCTCGCCTCCCCCGTCCTGTGCACCGTGCTTCGGTGGGTTCGCTGTTTGGCGCGGGGAGCGGGGGACGGAGCGCATGCGTCGCTCGCCGCTGATCGGGATTGTGGGCGGCGCGGCGTGGTGAGCTGCGTGGCGAGGTCGGATTGTATCTATTCCTCTGCACGCGGGCGTCCCTGGTGGATTGTGCGGCGTGGCTGGCGACGTCGGAGCGAGGCGCGGATGAGATTTGAGACGCAGGATGCGATGGCGGCGCGGCGTCCCTGGCGTCTGCGAGTACGCTCTGCGAGTGTGTTCCGCGCGAGGGTGTGGAAGGCGCGGAGGAGTTGCGAGGCGCGTGGGGCGGTGCGTTCGCGTTCGCGTTCGGAGGTTGAGTCAGGATCGAGCCCGCGTATTCCGTGGAGTTCTGGCCGACGCGCGAGCTCGTCCCGCCGCCCGTGTTCGTGGTCACCTGGTTGAGGTCGAAGCAGGAGGGTATTCGCGAGGTATTCGCGGCGCGCAACAACTGTTACTTCCGGCGCGGTCGATGGGCGGCGGTGGGAGGTGGGTCGTCTGCCCGCGCCGTTTCTTTTTGCTTCCGCGATCGCGTGCTCGCGCTTCGCGTTTGTTGCCGACCGCTGCGTTCATTCTGCGCTGTCCTGCCGTTCGTTCTTTTTTGGGCGGCGCGTTTTCTGGGTCACGAGCGCTGTCGTTTCGCGGCGCGATCCTTGTCGGGCTTCTTGTTCCCGTTCCCCGGTCGCTTTTCGTCCGTGGTCGTGTCTGCTCGGCGCGGGGGGTGCGATGTGCACCCCATGTGCTAACGGGTGTCTACTTGTGTTGTGGTTCTGTGTTACTGTGTAGCACAAATTATACCCTGCGTGCGGACGTGGCCCTCGTCATACGCATTTTTCGGCCTTCTTGGGTGCACAGTCTCTGTCCGACGCACTTGATCCATGTCTGTGCCCGCAGAGTGCGTACAGGGTGGGCCGAACGCGTGGATTGGTATCAACATTGGCGCTCAGATGACATGTCATATTTCGATTCCGCGCTCTTCCACTGCATTCTTTGCCCCTGGTGTCTGTTCTATGCACCGCCCACACGTCTTTCCGTACGAATATCATGGTATATCGGAACCAGATGCTACGGAGTTCGGGCTTGCAGCTTTGTATGACTGAGCTGGCAATGCACCACTGCTAAACTTCTGGCTCGACCGTCCTCAGCCTCATCCTGGAATCGACGGCCTGCACATTCACCCACTAACATTTAAGCCTTCGTCGGCGCTTGGGATTCCCAAATTGGGCCTGTTCTGTCTCACAGCCCAGGGATAACTGCACCCAGTGCGTGGCCGTGCACCCAGCCAAGCGCGCAATACACTTAAAGCTGTCAATGTCGTGCTATTATTGTCTAGTATGGGTGGCCCACGCAGCATCAGCGTTACTTGGCCGCTTCCTCTCTCATGCTTCCATCTCCCCAACAGCAGCCCCGCGCCGAAAGCATACACAGCTGGTGGTCGGACAGCAACCCTACGGGTCCGAACATCAACCTCCATGCTGCCACGAAGCCGCTGCTGAGGCTTATGCACGACCGCCAGGCGCTGGGCGTCATCAGAAAGAATCGCGGGACTCCGCTGTCAAGCAAGAATTTTGAGATTTACACCAGTTATCTCTGGTATCATCCTTCCATTGCGCTCCCTTCCATGGGTGTGCCTCCTGCTTCCGACGCTCACCTGAACTCCGACTATCCACACCAACTGCGACAGCAAAATCTCCAACACACTGTCGAACTTTCATCATTTACCCTCATCCTCATCACACACATGGCTCTGTTCACAAAAACCGTTTCTCAGCTTAATCGTGCTGAACTCCTATCTGCAGGGGCTGCCTTCGCTCTAGCTACTACAGGCACTGTAACAGCCCTCCGCGCACGCGTCAAAGCTCACATCGACGCCAACGAGGGCAACCCCGACTACCTTTCACTCTTCTCTCGTGAACAACGTACTCGTTACGCGGCTCGGTCACCAACGCCGACCCCTCCCCCTTGGCACGGGATCGAGTACGGGTCCGTATCGCCCCCGCCCTCCGAGACAGGGGAAATCCACCACCGTGACGCACCACCCCCAGAAACTGAAGACGACGCAAACCGCCAGCTACTTAACAGCCTTCCTCCCGATGCTCGGGCGCGGGCAATTGAGTTACTCTTCAATCCTGGTTAGCACCTTCATTCCCCTATTTTTCGACTGGACATTATTCCCTTCGCTTCGCCGAGTCCTACGACGTGCTATTTTTATTTTATTTTGGGATCTATTCCCCTCGCTTCGCCGAGTCCCGCGATGTGCTATGTTTTATTTTGGGACCTACTCCCCTCGCTTCGCCGAGTCCTGCGACGTGCTATGGTTTATTTCTAGGATTTATTCCTCTCGCTTCGCCGGGTCCAGCGATGTGCTATGTTTTTATTTTGGGATCTAGTCCCCTCGCTTCGCCGAGTCCCGCGATGTGCTATGTTTTATTTGGGATCTACTCCCCTCGCTTCGCCGAGTCCTGCGATGTGCTATGGTTTATTTCTAGGATTTATTCCTCTCGCTTCGCCGGGTCCAGCGATGTGCTATGTTTTTATTTTGGGATCTAGTCCCCTCGCTTCGCCGAGTCCCGCGATGTGCTACGTTTTTATTTCGGGATCTACTCCCCTCGCTTCGCCGAGTCCCGCGATGTGCTATGTTTTTTATTTAGGGATCTAGCCCCCTCGCTTTGCCGAGTCCCGCAATGTGCTATGTTTTATTTCTGGGATCTATTCCCCTCGCTTCGCCGAGTCCTGCGATGTGCTAAGGTTTTATTTCTGAATTCATCCCTCGCTTCATCGAGTCTCGCGATATGTTCTGTGGATTATCGCTCCGCCGGCTTATTACCTTCGTTCCTATTCCGATCTTGATGCTCCTTTCAACTTCTTCATATTGACACCATCTATTCGACAGGGACGAGAAATGATGCTGAACACGCTCCACCTAACATCGCCCCTTTACATCCTACCTCCCGAGAACGCCCAGCGCGCATCCCAGGCCTTACAGCGTCTAGCGCGGGTAATATTATCCCCGAAGCGATTCGAAAGAAGTTCTCCGGCCCAGATAGCTGGACGACTCACGTTCCCCTTCATTACCTCACCGACAAATACTGTTCATTTAACAACCAGGCGACCGCTAAAGAGTTGAATGATTTGTTCACAATGGACAGTTCTGCAGAAGCGATCCTCTCCATGCCGAAGGAACTCGAGGTGGCGCCCGAGCTATCCCTCGAGTTCGAGGAGTGGTTTCAGGCGTGGGGACGACTGCTCGAGATGATCCAAACTTACGTTCCCCAGGAGTATGACGCCTGGGTCGCTCATTACGAGAGCATTTTATATCGTCCAAACAAAGCACAGAATTGGTCGCTCTGCTTGGAATACGATTCCCAGGTCCGCTGTCGCGCTCTCACCTCTGCAATCGACCCCTCCGTTCTTCAACTGGACATCTGGAACGAGCTCGAACCCATTCACATGGCGAAGCGCGCCGCGGCACTCGTACGCGGCGAATTCAATTATATCAACAACGGTGCCCGTTCTGGCAAAACACCTGCTCCCGTCCAGCGCGATACCGCTTCATCCGCCACGCGTCACCATCCTTACAACACCTCGACGCGCACCAACACCGACGGAAACCATTCCTTTCGTTCTGAAAAATACCGGTGTTTCATCTGCGGTAGCGACGACCCTGACCACAAATCGCGTGAATGCACGGCCAAACGCCTCGTATCCGGCAACCCGGCCGTCCTTTTCGCCAAAAAGCCCGGTGACGCTCGTAAAGACCGTAACGGACAGGCCTACTGCTTTCCGTTCAACGGGTACGCCAGCTGCAGCCGCGGTAACAACTGCCCCAACGGCAAGCACTGGTGTTCGCTCTGCGGTGCCAAGAGCGGTCTTCATACCGCCCAGAATTGCCCCAGCTTCTGACTTCCTCCCAATCGTTACCCCGCTCTTGCCGGACAAGTGGGACGCGGTGTTGAAAGCCGCTAATGTGTATCATTTATTTTCCGATGTACCTGTGGGCCTTCGGGAAGGCTTTCACATGGGTATCCATTCTGTACTCACCGAAACTTACACGCCACCTAATCACGCCTCTGCACTCGCGCATCCAGACATTATCCAAGATTATATTACTAAAGAGCGCGCCGGTCATCGCTATACCGGTCCCTTTTCCGCCTCCCGCCTCGAATCGCTAATTGGTCCGTTCAGAACGTCACCATTAGGTACCGTTCCAAAGGCCGGATCCCCGGACGAACATAGAATTGTCCAAGATTTTTCCTTCCCTCGTAACGACCCTTCTCGCTCCTCCATTAATTCCGAAATCAACGTCGACGACTTCCCATGCGAATGGGGTACGTTCTCTGAGGTAGTCCTTCTCGTTATAGACGCCCCCCCGGGGACAGAGGCCGCAACGCTAGACGTTGACGCCGCGTTCCGACGTTGTCCCATACATCCTTCTCAACAACCGTTCTTCGTCATTCACTGGTTGAACCAATTTTATCTAGACCACGTTTGCCCGTTCGGAAGCGCCAGTTCTGGCGGCGTATTCGGACGCTTGGCTGACGCGATCTGCGCTATCTTCCTCGCAAACGACATGGGCCCACTTAAAAAATGGGTCGATGATTTTCTATTCTTCCGTTACCGCATTTCAACCAATCCTCCTACGTTCACATATGATCTCGCAGACATCTATGCCCTTGCGGAGGCGCTAGGATGGCCGTGGAAGCTATCCAAGACGCGACCGTTTGCGACACAGTTCAAATACATCGGCTTCCTCTGGGACCTTGTTCACAAGACAATACAGATTCCAGACGATAAGAAGCGACGCTACATTGAAAAGCTCGCTCCTTGGATCCACGGGACTAACTTCACGCGCAAAGAAGCGGAATCCATCCTGGGAACTTTGGTTCACTGTTCCCTCGCCGTCCGCGACGGTCGCTCGTACCTTCCAGCAATCTCGAAATTCACTTCATCATTCTCACATACCGCCTCCCCCTTCCCTCGTCGTACACCCAACACCACGGTCCTCGAGGATATATCGTGGTGGCGAGCACAACTGTCACGTGAATTTTGCGGCTCACATCTCACAAAGCCCCCTACACTATCCCCGCTCGAATTCTGGGTTGACGCCTCGACCTCATGGGGAATAGGGATCGTTTTCGACGGTGTTTGGCAGCGATGGAAACTCCTTCCAGGCTGGCACGCCGACGAGCGCGGAATCGGATGGGCGGAGATGGTAGCGATCGAATTTGGCCTTCGATTCGCGATCCACCAAGGCCACTCAAACATCCATTTCGTGGTTCGTTCTGACAACGACGGCGTGATCGGTGCGCTGGCCGGAGGAAAATCCAAAAATCCTGAGCAAAACAGGGTTCTCCGTCGCATCGTCTCTCTCTTGCGCTCTCATTCAATCTGGATCACTACCTCTTACGTGCCATCTTTACTTAACCTGGCAGACAAGCCTTCTAGAGGTAAACCTGTCCCTGGCTTGCGTCGCGCATCCACCTCATTTAAACTTCCTTATTGCTTAAAGCCGTTTATATATCCTTCTCATTAATTTAACTTCACTCCAATATAGTTCACTTTCTGCACATGGATGCGACTCGAACACTGCCAGCTACGCGCTAGACTCGTCTCGATACGGTGTCGATCGCATAAATTTCACATAACAAATACTTGACGTTTCAGGACCAAACAAAATATGACTCGTCGTCATCCTTGGACATGTGCACCCTCAATCCCCTCTTATCCACAGGGTACTGCCATCACAAGCTACCTACCCTTCCGTCACGGGCTACCGCCCTTTCCTCACCTACTCCAGTACCCTCACAGCAGATTCCTCGAACTTCAAGGCCGAGTCACAAACGACATACTACACCTCGGCTCTTCCATGCGGTCCATAACCATTCCCGATTGCCCAGTAATCTAAGGAAACTCCGTTTATCACAATCAACGATCGATTCCATAGACCGGGTACTGCAGCATGGTTGGGCAGACCCGACACTAGCAAATTATGGTGCCACAGTCGACCGCTTCCTCGCCTTCTGCACCGCCGAGGGCGTTCCCAACGAATTTCAACTGCCAGCCGATGAGTTTGTGCTATGCGCGTTCGCCGCATCTAGCGCCGGCATTCACGCCAGGTCCACTGCGCGGAATAATATTGCCGCTCTGAAGGCGTGGCATACAGCACAGAACGCCGAATGGAAGGGTGGAGCTAGACTCCATTATTTCCTGGCCGGCGTTGATAATTTAACGCCAGAGTCTAGCAAACGGCCGCCGCGACCTCCCATCACTGCCACCATGCTACGCGCATTATACGATGGCTTGGACTTCTCGAATACTCGCGACATCGCAGTCTTTGCAGCTGCATGCGTCGCATTTTGGGGTCAATGCCGACTCGGGGAGATTTTACCCGTCTCCAACTATCCCCATGCTTCCAAATATCTCCCAACTCGCCGGCATCTTTCGCGCTCCTCCAATAAACACCGGTCTACAACTCTACGCATTCCCCGCACAAAAACCAAGATACACGGGGAAGATATCACCCTGGTATCGCAGTCCGTGCCAATCGACCCGCGTGTTGCGCTCGACATGCATCTTATTGCCAACAAATGCGGTGCTGATGCACCACTATTTGCTTACACGTCAAATAACAGCACCACAACTCTTACCAAGCCAAAATTCCTGGCGCGTTGTAACGAGGTCTGGGCACTCGCTGGATACCCACGGACAACCGGCCACAGTTTCCGCATTGGCGGGACAACAGAGCTACTTCTCGCCGGGGTACCGCCCGACGTTGTGAAAGCAATGGGACGGTGGTCATCAAATTCTTTTCTTAGATATTGGCGATCTCTCGATATCCTCGCGCCCATTCACGCCGAGTTCATCAAGACACAATAATTCTTTCGCTGCCTTTCGTGGGTTAGCCGATGCGATGCCTCGTCTGGGCTGCTCATTTGGGTTCATCTTCGCCATCCCATCGGCTCTGCGACCTGGAGCCGGCTAGCGCCGCTTCTCCACACCCACAATATAATATTGCTGTCTTCTTCCTTTGGGACGAAACGAATCTAAGAACAAGATGGAAGTACTGCCGGAGCTTGCCGGAGTCAGTACGCTGTCTTGTGACAGAGGAGTGACAGGTGGCGGTGTGCCTCCTGCTTCCGACGCTCACCTGAACTCCGACTATCCACACCAACTGCGACAGCAAAATCTCCAACACACTGTCGAACTTTCACCCACCCACCCACACCGTTTTCTTTCCTCTCCAGTTCCTACTCACCTGTAGACTCACCTATAGACAGCAGTACAGTAGATCCGATGGTTTCCGGTTCATCTTCGCCATCCCATCGGCTCTGCGACCTGGAGCCGGCTAGCGCCGCTTCTCCACATTCTCCAGCTTACCGGAACCGTAGGTTTAAATATGTATCGCCCTCTACGAAGGCAGCGATTCTGACCGAAATTAGCGAGAGAGCTGACTATGAGGACGATGCGCGCACCGTGGCTAACTCCCTTGCATTTTATCACGTCGACACAATGCTGGAATCACCGAACGACGAGTTCCGGAGTCAGACGTGCATGATATTAGCACGGCTATCATGCCATGAAACCGCGGTAGCAGCGGTCCTCGCCATAAATCCCTGCGAGCGGCTGGTATCAATCTTGCAGTAAGTCATCATCATTTGTGCCACAGCATAGTGTTGGATCTTCTTCAGGGACGACAACGCTCAGGTCGTTGAAAATGGGGTGTATGCACTATATTGCCTCGCCACATGGCAGGAAGGTGCGCAGGCTCTCGTGGATGCAGGAGTGTTGGAGTGCACGGAGACGCTACTTAGCTCCGGGGAGGCCAGCATCCGGAGATTGACATGGGGAATACTGGCACGTCTGCTGCAACAAGCCCCCACACTCCCAGCGATCGCCGACTTGGTTGTGAAACTTTTCAACCAGCTCACTTCGTTGTTGCGGTGGGCTCTCAGTTCTCCGTTTTTGAACCAGGAGTTGATTCTGGAGCAGCGATGAAGCTCGCCATGGCACTGCTCTCGACGTCATGGAGAGCGGAGCACACGCGCTGTTTTGGAGTATCCGCTTTTCCGAAGGGGCGCAGGAGGCAATGTTACTAGATTGTCTGTGGCTGTTAGAATCGCGGAACTTCGAGGTCCGTAAAGTGATGTGCGAGATGCTGAGAGACCTGGCCTGCCACAAATCTACCGCAATGGCCGTCTTGAGTGTAGACCCATGCCCAGAGCTCGTATCCCTGTTGCGGTGAGTCTCGGTGATCATTCTGGAACAATGTGCTGATCATCGACCAGGGACACAAATATTGAGGTCATCCAGAGTGCGGCAGAGGCACTGCGTTGCATTGCTACATGTCCCGAAGGCGCACTCGCTGTGGTGGACGCAAAGGTGTTGGACCACGTGGCGGAACTATCTAAGTCACCGGAGACTGATGTCAGGATATGGACATGTCAGCTGCTGGGGGAGGTGGGGAGCCACAAGAGAATGTTGGAACCAGTTTTCACGCGGACCCCCTTCAACAAGCTCGTGGAACTTTTAAGGTGAGTTCTAGATTCTGGTATATTTGTCGCATAATTGATCCCCAGAAAATCCCTGACTCAGGAAGTACACCAATGGGTGAGAATTTGGTGAACTTGGTGAACTTCTTGGTAAGCCCCGTCACCAGCCGCATATGGATGTATTTGGTCCCGCATCCTACGCCATCGACACATGACGTGTCATCGACGCGTCACGTCCTTGAGTCTTCGCGACTTGTTTGCGACACCCACGTATACCCTTTACCGCTGTGCACCCCCCATTCTGCATCATGTCCTCCATGGATGAAGTCCTACAGTTCCTTAGCAAAGTTCCCGGTCTCAAAGAAGCCATAGGAATGGACAAGGCCATGGCATTTGTACGGCTCGCAGCACGATTAAAGGACAAGATAATTTTGGCGCAAACAAGCTCCTACGATCCATCGACGGCTCCTAACGAGCTTCCAGAGCATGTCCGAGCGTTTCTAGGCGGCGCAACCGATATGCCTGATCAATTTGTCTCCGGCTGCTGGGCGGCATTCAATCAAACAATCTGGGCTTACGAGGCGGATGGATCTAGTTCTGGAAAGGATGCACAGATGTTCCGAGACTTTGGACTTGACCACCTTCTCTGTATGTAATATCTTGTTCCTCTCATGTCCGACACTAAGTACTTTAGCCGCCCGAATGCTATTCCCGCCGTCCAAGACCTGCACCACACCCGGCTGCTTGAACAAAAACCTGCTTCGTGAAAAGGACGGGCTTGCAAAGGTCGTTCTCTTCACCCTCAGCGATGGAGCATGCACCACATATGCTGGACATTTGCATTGCCGCCGTAAGCCAATTCACTAAAGGTTAACGGCTGAAACTGACGGGGTTGATGGCGAGCAGAATGCCAAACAAACTATTATAACAACTACTCCGTCCGCGATGGAATCAGAACATACTACACCGGTGTACCGGCCGCCATTCAAGTCTCGCAGCACCATTTCATAGAGCGCGAAGTCCTGAGTTTATTTGTCGGACTGATGCTCATCTCTTGGACCTCCGCCACCAACGCCGCTCGCATTTACGACACTTGTTTATCAAAGCCTGAGACGCGCCCTGAACACAAGGACTGGCCACCTGAACGTAGCTTCAAGATGCGCACCGAGCATGTGTGGGATGGATTCCTCATCCTTTCGCTCCTAGAGGACTACGAGCAAAGACAGCGGGTGCTGAGTGTTCCTGACACTGGTGAACAAAGTGTACGATTCACCGAAGCGATGGGCGAGAGGAACAATCGATTCCGGCTGTCGGGACAGCCGGAATGGTCGCATTATTGTGACAAATGCATGCGGGTATGGAAGGAGGATGACAGGCTCAGTAAGTGAACTTTAGTAGTCGAGCGCGTTTATAACAACTGATGCTTTCTTGTAGAAAAGCTTCATGTGATCGTAATCGATGGAATAACAATCGGCCGTCCCTGTTGTGGGGTGCACAACTGTCCCGAAGCCCTTGCCAATAATCGACACCGCTTCTGCCCTGGCCACGACTATAGGCATCACGTATGCGCTGTTGAGGGCTGCGAGGAGGCCGTCGAGCCCGAATTCCTAACGTGTGGCGAGGCAACTCATCGCCAACTTGAAACGAACCACAAGAAGAGAAATAAAGCCTTATTCCAACTCCGTGGACGCCTCCAACGAGCAAATGTATCTCATCCAAATGATGCCTTCGAAGCCGAAGTGACTGCAGATCAGGTTGAGGACTGTGACTGACAACATCGGGGGCGCGTCGCGTCGCGGAACGAGGGCACAGAGGATAAAACTGAACCGCGGAAGCCCTCGAGAACACATGGGGGCGTGTGCAGGTCGGCCCCTATGCCCCCAGACTCAGAGAGCAGAAATCTGTGGCGAGTCTGCGCTGCAACTCATGAAATTACACTTCCGAGGATTCACTGAGGTTGTATGTGGGATAGGGAGTATATATTCATAATCTGGAGACGAGGTGCACTCCGTATAGATGAAAGGGCAATTTGGAACATTTATATGAGAATTTATAATACCCTCCTCGCCCGCAGTACAAGCTCTGTTGAAAAACGATATAATATATAATCACACTGGCAAAAACTGTGCTATGAGAAATCTGAAGGCGCAGAGCCCTCCGGAATCGTAGCGCGGACGAGCCTGTCTAGGTTTCAGACTCCTAGAGTGAGAACTGAGCCCGCAGCGGACGATCTGCTGAAAACAATAAAAAATGTCTCAAAACAGCAATTTTTGGGCCGCGCCCTAAGTTCCGCAAGCAGCTGTAAAAGTTCCACGAGCTTGTTGAAGGGGGTCCGCGTGAAAACTGGTTCCAACATTCTCTTGTGGCTCCCCACCTCCCCCAGCAGCTGACATGTCCATCTCCTGACATCAGTCTCCGGTGACTTAGATAGTTCCGCCACGTGGTCCAACACCTTTGCGTCCACCACAGCGAGTGCGCCTTCGGGACATGTAGCAATGCAACGCAGTGCCTCTGCCGCACTCTGGATGACCTCAATATTTGTGTCCCTGGTTGATGATCAGCACATTGTTCCAGAATGATCACCGAGACTCACCGCAACAGGGATACGAGCTCTGGGCATGGGTCTACACTCAAGACGGCCATTGCGGTAGATTTGTGGCAGGCCAGGTCTCTCAGCATCTCGCACATCACTTTACGGACCTCGAAGTTCCGCGATTCTAACAGCCACAGACAATCTAGTAACATTGCCTCCTGCGCCCCTTCGGAAAAGCGGATACTCCAAAACAGCGCGTGTGCTCCGCTCTCCATGACGTCGAGAGCAGTGCCATGGCGAGCTTCATCGCTGCTCCAGAATCAACTCCTGGTTCAAAAACGGAGAACTGAGAGCCCACCGCAACAACGAAGTGAGCTGGTTGAAAAGTTTCACAACCAAGTCGGCGATCGCTGGGAGTGTGGGGGCTTGTTGCAGCAGACGTGCCAGTATTCCCCATGTCAATCTCCGGATGCTGGCCTCCCCGGAGCTAAGTAGCGTCTCCGTGCACTCCAACACTCCTGCATCCACGAGAGCCTGCGCACCTTCCTGCCATGTGGCGAGGCAATATAGTGCATACACCCCATTTTCAACGACCTGAGCGTTGTCGTCCCTGAAGAAGATCCAACACTCTGCTGTGGCACAAATGATGATGACTTACTGCAAGATTGATACCAGCCGCTCGCAGGGATTTATGGCCAGGACAGCTGCTACCGCGGTTTCATGGCATGATAGCCGTGCTAATATCATGCACGTCTGACTCCGGAACTCGTCGTTCGGTGATTCCAGCATTGTGTCGACGTGATAAAATGCAAGGGAGTTAGCCACGGTGCGCGCGTCGTCCTCATAGTCAGCTCTCTCGCTAATTTCGGTCAGAATCGCTGCCTTCGTAGAGGGCGATACATATTTAAACCTACGGTTCCGGTAAGCTGGAGATCAACCCGGAACAGGGACAACAATGACGAAGTCATAGAGTCTGCACTGTATGCACTGTCCCGGATAGCTGCATCATCCGACGCCGCGCAGGCAATGATCGATGCACGGGTGTTAGAATGCACGGCCGAACTACTTGACTCACAGAATGCTGATATTATGACGTGGACGTGCAAATTGTTGAGACAGCTGGCACGGGATCAGACCACACTAGCCGCTGTTCTCGCCACAAAACCCTGTGAGCAGCTCGTCCTATGTTTGCAGTGAGTCTGGATTCTTTGTTCTGGAACAGCAATGCTGATTCCATGGATCAGCGACCAAAATGTCCGTGTCGTGCTGAATGCGGCCCAGGCACTGCATTGGATTGCCTCAGTGCCCGAAGGTGCGCAAGCAGCACTGGACAAAGATGTGTTGCAACATGTGATGGAACTGTTTAAATCACCTGAAGCCGAGGTGCAGAGATGGGCATGTGGCATAGTGATGCAGCTTTCATTTCACGACAACACATTTGCAGCCGTCGGTATAAGTCCGTGCCAACTGCTCGTATCACTTTTGAGGTGAGTTTAAATTCCCAACCTTAACCTATTCTTGAAAAACATGCTGTTGATTCTGAAGCAGTGACACAGAGCTAGTGACTATGGAGAGTGCGGTAGTGGCACTGTATGCGATCAGCAGGTCGCCGGAAGGCGCGCAGGCCGTGGTAGACGCACATGTGTTAGACTGCGTAGCGAACCTGCTCGAATCACCGAGCATATACGTTCGTAGATGGACATGTAAGATGCTAGCAAAGTTGTCGCAAACCCTCGTGGCGATGGTTTTGGAAGTGCAACCTCGCAAAAAAGTCGTGTCAGTATTGCGGTGAGTGTCGAGTGTGCGTCCATGAAGCAGATGTTGACTGCTTGGTAGTGACGAAGATCTAGGGGTTGTCGAAAGTGCTCTATACGCGTTCTCTTTGCTTACCAACTCGCCTGAAGGCAGACAAGATGCCGTGGACGCCAACCTGTTTGGCTCTATCGTGAAACTGCTCGCACCACCGTCAAGCTCTGATGTCCAGATAAGGACGTGCCTACTGCTGGGACAGCTTGCAGTCCAGGAGACCACATCGGCAGCTGTTCTTGAAGACATCTGCAAGTGTCTTGTGCAAATCTTGCAGTAAGTCCTTGAAAAGAAATTAGACAACAATATCTGGAGCTTATTCGCTGATAGGCTCACCGATCTTGTAAGTGTATGCACGGTCTCGGCTCTAGCTAGAATCAGCGAACATCCGCGTGGGATCGCAGCCATCATGGACGCAGGCATCCAGATAAACATCTTGGACTTGCCAGAGTCCCTACATCTCGAACTGCGAGTTACGTTCCTCCTTTTCCTTTTCGCGCACGCCGATCCTATCGTTGTCTCACATTCCGCCGCCCTGCCGCGCCATCCCCAGCCCGACGTAGCGCGCTTACCTCCTCGCGTGGGCCCCATCCAGTCCTACGCCACGCACATCGTGGTCGCATCCACGCCCAGTGCTCGATTATTCGATACCGTACCGTGCACTGCGGGTCGTTTGCCCGCTTTTTCTGTACCTTTGCCTTTTGCCTCCACGATCGAGCACCGGCTGAAGTGGTCGTATGCCTTGCTTCGACCTTCGGCGTTTTTTTCCCCTGTGTCTACTCTCTTTTTCATCGTTTCTTTCTCCTCGTTTCTTGATTCCCGATTCCCCCTCCTCTCGCGTCTCCGATTACCATTTCCCGTTCCATTTCGCCTGTCGTATGCCCCACCCTGCTCTCGCCTCCCCCGTCCTGTGCACCGTGCTTAGGTGGGTTCGCTGTTTGGCGCGGGGAGCGGGGGGGTGGAGCGTGTGCGTCGCTCGCCGGTGATCGGGACTGTGGGCGGCGCGGCGTGGTGGGCGGCATGGCGAGGTCGGATCGTATCTATTCTCTGCATGCGGACGTTCCTCCTTTTGCCTCCGCGATCGGGCACCGGCTGATGCCTTGCTTCGACCTTCGGCGTTCTTGTTTTCTGCGTCTGCTCTCTCTTTCATCGTTTCTTTCTTGTCGTATGTCCCACCCTGCTCTCGTCTCCCCCGTCCTGTGCACCGTGCTTCGGTGGGTTCGCTGTTTGGCGCGGGGAGCGGGGGGGTGGAGCGTGTGCGTCGCTCGCCGGTGATCGGGATTGTGGGCGGCGCGGCGTGGTGGGCGGCATAGCGAGGTCGGATCGTATCTATTCTCTGCATGCGGACGTTCCTGGTGGATTGTGCGGCGTGGCTGGCGAGGTCGGGGCGGGGCGCGGATGGTATTTGAGACGCAGGATGCGATGGCGGCGTGGCATCCTTGGCGTCTGCGAGTGCGCTCTGCGAGTGTGCTCCGCGCGGGGGTGTGGGAGGCGCGGAGGCGTTACGAGGCGCGTGGGGCGGCGCGTTCGCGTTCGGAGATAGAGTCGGGTCGAGCCCACGTACTCCGTGCTTGCCCCGCCGCCCGTGTTCGTGGACTCCTGGTTGAGGTCGAAGAGGGTAGTCGCAAGGCGCGCGACAAGCCTGTTGCTTTCGGCGCGGTCGATGGCCAGCGGTGGCGAGATGGGTCGTCTGCCCGCGCCGTTTCTTTTTACTCCCGCGATCGGGTGATCGTGCCTTGCCCTCCGCGCTTTGCGTACGTTGCCGACCGCTGCGCTCACTCTGCGCTGCTCCTTGCATTACCCCCGGCCCGGCCTGCTGCGTTCATTCTGCGCAGTCCTACCGTTCGTTCTTTTGTTGGGCGGCGCTTTTTCTGGGCCACGAGCGCTGTCGTTTCGCGGTGCGATGCTTGTCGGGCTTCTCGTTCCCGTTCTCCGGTCGCTATTCGTCTGTGTTCGTGTCTGCTCGCCGCGGGGGGTGCGATGTGCACCCCATGTGCTAACGGGTGTACTTGTTCTTATACCTGTGTTGTGGTCCTGTGTTACTGCGTACCGCAAATTATACCCTGCGTGCGGACGTGGCCCTCGTCATACGCATTTCTCGGCCTTCTTGGGTGCAGTCTCTGTCCGGCGCACTTGATCCATGTCTGCGTCCGCAGGGTGCGTACCGGGTGGGCGCACGGATGGATTGATATGAGCATTGGCGCTCAGATGACATGTCATATTCGATTCCGCGCTCTTCCACCGCATTCTTTGCCCCTGGTGTCTGTACATGTTCTATGTACCGCTCACACGTCTCTCCGTACGAATATCATGTCATACTTATCGGAACCAAATGCTATGGACTTTTCGGCCTTGCAGCTTTGTACGACTGAACTGGAAATGCGCCGCTGCTAAACTTCTGGCTCGAGCGTTCTCAAGTTCATCCTGGAATCGGCGGTGCCAGCATATCCACTCACTACATTTAAGCCTTCGTCGGCGCTTGGGATTTCCCAAATGGGGGCGGGGATAACTACACCCAGTGCGTGGCCGTGCACACAGCCAAGCGTGCAATACAATTAAAGCTGTCAATGTCGTGCTATTATTGTCTGGTATGGGGAGCCCACGCAGCATCAGCGCTACTGGGCTGCTTCCTCTCTCATGCCCCCATTACACCGCCAGCAGACCCGCGAAAGCATATACAGTTGGTGGTCGGACAACAACCCTACGGGTCCCAACATCAACCTCCATGCTGCCACAAAGCCGCTGCTGAGGCGCATGCACGACCGCCAAGCGTTAGCCCTCATCAGAAAGAATCGCGGGACTCCGCTGTCGAGCAAGAATTTTGAGATTTACACCAGTTATCTCTGGTATTATACTTCCGTTGTTCTTTCGTCCTCGAGCTGACTGATGCCGTAGGTTTAAATACGTGTCGCTCTCGACGAAGGCCGCTATTACGAGGGAAATTTATCAGAGAGTTGACTCTGAGGAGGACGCGCGCACCGTGGCGAATTCGCTAGCATTGTATCACGTCGACGCAATGCTGGAATCACCGAATGACGGGTTCCGGAGCCAGACGTGCATGATATTAGCACGGCTAGCATGTCATGAAACCACGGTAGCAGCGGTCCTCGCCATAAATCCCTGCGAACGGCTGGTATCAATCTTGCAGTGAGTCGTCATCATTTGTGCCACAGCAGACTGTTGGATCTTCTTCAGGGACGACAACGCCGAGGTCGTTAAGAATGGAGTGTACACGCTATATTGTCTCGCCACATGGCAGGAAGGCGCGCAGGCTCTCGTGGACGCACGAGTGTTGGAGTGCCTGGGTACACTGCTTAGGTCCGGGAAGGCCAGCATCCGGATATGGACATGTGGAATCCTGGCACGTCTGCGTCAACAAGCTCCCGCACTTACAGTGAGCGCCGACTCGGTTTTGAAACTTCTCATCCAGCTCGCTTCCTTATTGCGGTGGGCCCTCAATTCCCCATTGTTGAAGTAGGAGTTGATTCTCAAGCAGTGACGACCCTTTCGATGACACCCTTCTCGATGTCATGGGGAGTGCACTATTTTGGAGTATCCACTTTTCCGAAGGGCCGCAGGAGGCCATTTTGCTAGATTGCCTGTCGGATCTGTTGGAATCACCGAACTCCGAGGTCCGTAAATGGACATGCAAGATACTAGGAGAGCTAGCGTCCCGCAGGCCTACAGTACCAATGATCGCCGACTCGGGCATGAAAATTTGCAACCGGCTCGCCTCCACGTTGCGGTGAGTTTTCAGTTCTCCGTTTTCGAACCGAGCGTTGATTCTGGAGCAGTGACGAAGCTCGCAATGGCACTGCTCTCGACGTCATGGAGAGTGCAGCACGCGCACTGTTTTTGATTATCCGCTTTTCCGAAGGGCCGCAGGAGGCAATTTTGCTAGATTGCCTGTCGGATCTGTTGGAATCACTGAACTTCGAGGTCCGTAAATGGACATGCGAGATGCTTGGACGACTAGCGTGCCACGAATCCACCGCAATGGCCGTTTTGAGTGTAAACCCGTGCCCACAGCTCGTATTTCTCTTGCGGTAAGTCTTGGCGATCGTTCTCGAACAATTCGCTGATCATCAACCAGCGACACACATATCGAGATCATCCAGAGTGCGGCAGAGGCATTGAGTTGCATTGCTACATGTCCCGAAGGCGCGCAGGCAGTTGTGAATGCAAAGGTCTTGGACTGGGTAGCCGAGCAGCATGGAACACGGAACTTGGAATGGCCGAGGCGGATGTTGGAAAACGTGCTGAGTCACACCCTCGATCTAAGGCACTGCCAGCAGCTTGTCTCTTCCGACTTGCGGTAAGTTTGAATTATTTCTGCTCCCACAGAGTATTGACCATGGATTAGGGACAAATATCTTGAGCTTATGACGCGGGTGTTGTGCGCGCTGTCCAAGATCGCCGCATCACCTGAAGGCGTGCTTGCTGTGGTGGACGCAAAAGTGTTGGACCGCATGGCGGGACTATTTGAGTCACCGAACACTGATGTCAGGAGATGGACATGCCGGCTGCTGGGGGAGTTGGGGAGCCACAAGGGAATGTTGGGCCATCAGACCACAGTGGCCGCCGTTCTCGCTACAAACTGCAACCAGCTTGTTCTGTGTTTGCAGTGAGTCTAGATTCTTTGTGCTGGAACAACCATGCTGATTCCATGGATCAGCGACCAAAATGTACATGTTGCGCTCAATGCGGCCCAGGCACTGTTTTGGATCACCTCAGTGCCCGAAGGTGCGCAGGGTGCACTGGACAAGGATTTGTTGCAACGCATGATGGAACTGTTTAAATCACCGGAACCTGAGGTGTGGAGATGGGCGTGTGGCATACTGGGGCAGCTTTCAATCCACGAGAACACGTCGGCAGCCGTCCTGGCTATAAATCCGTGCCAACAGCTCGTATCACTTCTGAGGTGAGTAATAATGAATAACGTATTTTTGAAAAATGCGATGTTGTTGATTCTGAACTAGTGACACGGAGTTAGTGGCTATGGAGGGTGCGGTAGCGGCACTATATGCGATCAGCAGGTCGCCGGAAGGCGCGCAGGCCGTGGTGGACGCACATGTGTTGGACTGTGTAGCGAAACTGCTTGAATCACCGAGCATTCAGGTTCGTAGATGGACATGTAAGATGCTAGCAGAGTTGGCGCAGACCCTCGCGGCGGTGGTCTTGAGAGTGAAACCCTGCAAACAACTCGTGAAATTATTACGGTGAGCGTCGAGTGTGCGTCCATGAAGCAGATGCTTACTAGTATACTTCAGTGTCCAAGATCTCGTGGTCGTTGAAAGTGCACTCTCTTTGCTTACTAAATCGCCTAAAGGCGCACAAGATGTCGTGGACGCCAACTCGTCAGGCGCCATCATCGCTAAACTGCTTACTTCACGGAGCTCTGAGGTCCAGACACGGACGTGTTTGATGTTGAGACATCTTGCGGCCCACAAGACTACTTCGGCTGCTGTTCTCGGGGAAATCTGCGAGCAGCTTGTGAAAATCTTGCAGTGAGTCCTTGAAGCGAACGCAGACTTTGGGGCTTATTCATGGATAGGCTCACCGATCTTTTAAGAGCGGTCTCGGCTCTCGCTAGAATCAGCAAACATCCAGGTGGCATCGCAGCCATTATGGACGCAGACGACGTCCAGAGATACTGGCACTTGCACTCGCACATCTTGAACATGACAGAGTCCCTAGATCCCGAAATGCAAGTTCAAAGCCGTATAATTCTGAGAAACCTCGCCAATTACATCCTCGGGAGGTCGTATTCCACTGCCATCCATCCAACCGAGTGGACCATGAAGGCTGTGCTCTAACCAACTCTTCAAGCTTCAAGATCCCTTTACTTACCGTTGCCTGGAAATTGAATACATCATATTGAATTCCCTCAAGTTGCAGGAGTAATCAAGTAAGAAGCTAAATATATAATCTGAGCTAGAAGAGTCATCGCCAGTAAACGTGCCGTCTACCAAAAGCTGCCCTATATTTTCTGCGCAAGCACTGGGGTCCCTGGATCGAGGCAAAACGCAAGAAGATCGACAAGGCCAAAGTGTGATATTGTCCGACAGGGCTGTGGAATTGGAAAAAGTTCGTGCGGGTTGATGTTGTGAAGGGTATATTATTCGCTGGACTGACACATCTGGATGGAAATCGGTTTGCCGCTGAATCTTTCGTCGCTTACGGTACTTTTCTTTCCTTTCGAGTGTACACAGATATATTATTGTCTGGATTAGTTTGTATTACATAATTTTAGTCCCTTCCCCATCTATGTATTCTTAGCTATTGACTCGACGCTTTCGCAATGAAGATTTGTAAACGGCCTCTTCTCGGCGATTGTGTGGCATTGTTTGGCTCGTTGCGTCGCGTCGAGGATACACGTGACTGACTATTTTTCCAACTCACTCTGAGCGGAAGGATCATCCTGAGCGTTCCGACCGAGAACATTGATACCAGATGATATTGGAGGATGGGGATCACGGGAATCAGGAGGTCGGACGACTTGGAAGAGACAACGTTGCAGTTGAAGTTGAAATTTGGGCAACCGAGTCGCCGACTCGGAGAAGCCTTGCTTTGGACACTGGGACCTCAGCGCAGACCAAAAAACTTGGACTTACAGATGGAATCAACCCACAGGAGCAGGATGAATATTCAACTCAAATCTGGTTGAAAAATGCGAGGCCAACTGGCTATTATCACTCGGCCCCGAATCGAACGGGAGTCTTCTGCTCGCAAATTAAAACCGACGGTATAATGCTCGGCAGATGCACACCATGTCCTACCAGATGTTTTTTATCTTGTTTTGAGCCTCAGTTTAATTGTGTTCAGGTTGAAGCTAAGTGAACCCCAAAAGAAATTTGGACCGCCAAGCTATCACCCAGCCCCGAATCGAACGAGGGCCTTCTGCTCTCATGCTGCTGGGAACATTTTTGAACTCGAACTGGCTCCGAGGAAAGTTTTCTGCCTGCATAAATTTTTTGTTAATGGAACAAAAAAAACATTTGTTATCATCAAGGACTGTGTGTACTTCAATCCAATGTTTGTTCGGAACCACTGACCTGCTACCAAAACGCGTATATTTGTATCATTGTGTAATCCGACCGCCATAACAGAGTGTTAGCACAAAGAGCAGAAAATCACTGGAGCTTTGTGAGAGGTCCGTGGGCTCGAGATTAAGAGGTGGGACCTGAATTTGAGTCAAGGAAATTGGTGGTGCCAGCATGAAGATAAGGCAGCCGGCACTTCTGCGTATGGCCCGACCCCGAATCGAACGGGGACCTCTTGCTTGCTGTTAACTGCTGCCCGAAACAATCTCAGCAGGCGCACTCATTGTGCACCGGGCGGTCCTTAGGCCTTCGCGTGTCCTGGATTCCTGGTTGAAATAACGAAGTAGTCATAGCGGCACACGATACCACGGGATTGATCCGGCGGCATCAGCCGAGACAAGGCCAAACACGCTCCTCCGCTCTCTCCTCCTCCTTCAGTCATGCCCGCCTCCATCTCCAGCCAGTCCCCCCCACCCGCTCCCGTGCCCCGCCGCCGCGCATCGGCGAGCCCCGCGCGCGACGTCGGCGTCAAGGGCATCACGCGCAAGGTCATCCGCACGCTCGAGGGCCTCGGGCACCTCGACCCCGCGCTGGAAGCCGAGGCAGACGCCGAGGAAGACGACGACGAGCATGAGGTCGCGCGCTCTCGCGGCCGATGCCGAAGCTCGTCGGGTGGGCGCGGGGAAGCAGCGCGCAGTGGGGGAGACGAAGAAGATCGACTGGGAGATCCCGAGGAAGGTGTTCCACTCGTCTATCGGTGAGTCTCTCTCCTACCACTGGGTCGACTGCCACTCAATTCAGGGCAGGCTTCATCACGCTGGGCCTGTACCTGACGCCGAGCATGTCGCCGCGGACGGTGGTGTTGGTGCTGTGGAGCGCGCTTGCGGTCATCGCGCCGACGGACTTTGTGCGCCTGCGCAACCCTGCTGTCGAGCGTGTCTATGAGCGTGCGCTGGGGTTCCTCATGCGCGAGAGCGAGCGCGTAAGCTCTTTCCTCCTTCCCACCCTCTTTTTTTTCGGTGCTGACTGTATTCACATGCTATTAGCACGGGACGAACGGGACGCTGTGGTACATCCTCGGCGTCAACTTTGCGCTCACGTTCTATCCCATTGACGTTGCTACTGTCGCTATACTCATGTGCGTGCTGCTGCTCTTCTCTTCATTTCCTGCTCCTCCATTTCCACATTTTCTGCTACGTCCCCCTCTTCGCTTCCGAGACACATCTCCATTCTCTTCCCCCTCCCCCTGCGTCCGTTCCTCCGCTGCTTCGCCTCTTCGCCCCCTTTCCTTCCACCCGCGCCCGCCCCTGTCCATGTCTCGCCCTGCTGCGCCGGTGTGCCTCCCCCTACCCGACGCACCGCGCACTTTCTCCGATGTGGCGCCGCATCTCCTCGCGATGCCCCTCACGTCGTCGTCCGCGCCCGGTGTTCGTTACCGTGCACTCCGGGTCGCGTGCCCCTTGACTCTGCCATTGCTTCCGCGATCGGGGTCGTGTGCCTTGCTTTGACCTTCGGACGTTCTTTTCCTCTGTGTTTTTATTTCTTTATTTCCTTCTTCCTTTATTTATTTCTTGCTGCTGGTATCCACTTCGCGTGTCCCGATTCCCCCTTTCATTTCCGATTCCTTTGCTATTTCCTATTTTCGGATGTCCCGATCTCGTTTTTCATTTCCTATGACCCATGCTCGCCGGTTATCGTGATTGCGGGCGGCATGGCAGAAACGTCGCGGTGGAGGTGGACCCGCTGTGCCGCGCGCCAGCTCCTCTCCTGGCGGCCTCCGAAGCGTGTGTGCATCGCACGGGAGGGTGTACGACGTGGTGACGGTCGGCAGCGGGGCGCGGATGGGATGCGCGACGCAGGATAGGACCACGGCGCGGCGTCCCTGATGGAGATCGAGGCCAGAGTGCCCTCTGCGCGAGGGTGTGGGGAGGCACTGAGCGTTGCGAGGCGCGTGGTGGGCACGGGGCGTTCGCGTTCGGGCCTCGGCGGTCGAGTCCGAGTCGCGTGTAGGCATGACTTCTGAGCGGAGTCCCAATCGGCCGTGGACGAAGCGCGAGCTTCGGCCCGCCGCGGTTGAGGATGAGGGTGGAGCATGTAGTCGCGAGGGTGCTTGCGAGGCGCGGGATACTCCGACACACCTTTCGTCCTCGGCCTCGGTGGTACCTTTGTGGGCGTGCCCAGCGAGTTTCTTTCTGCTTCTGCGATCGAGGCCGGCAGGCGCGTGCGTGGGCGCTGCCCTCTCGTGTTCCTAGCCCTTGCATTGCCCTTGCATTGCCCTCGGCCGCGACCTCTACGTCCTTTCTTTTTTTGGACGGCGGCTTTACGTCATCTGTAGACGTGGTCGCTGTCGAGACGGGGGTTGCTCGTTGCGTGATGACGCGGAGGGCCGGGATGGCCGGGACCCTGCGCCTCGAGGCCCGGATGGGATGCGCGACGGAGGATGCGACGGCGGCGCCGCGTCCCTGGTGGAGGTCAGAGTCTGCGAGTGTGCTCTGTGCGAGGATGTGGGGAGTCAGAGGTGGGAGCGTGAACAAGGCGCGCGGGCGTGCGTGTTCGAAGGAGGCGGAGCGTGTAGTCCTGAGGGTTTGGATGTGTAGTCGCAAGTCCGCGTCGGGCGCGCGAGCACGTCCCGCCACCTTGTTCCGTGGTTGAGGTCGAAGGGGGGCGGAGCATGCGGATGTGTATTTCTACCACCCCCGCGTCTCTCTTCTCTCTGTACGAATATCATGTTATATCAGAAACAAATGCTACGGACCTCGGGGGGCTTGCAGCTTTGTATGGCTGAACTGGCAGAGAGCTTCTGGCTCGAGTGTTCTCAGGTTCATCCTGGAATCGGCGGCCCTGCATATCTACCCACTGACATTTAAGCCTTCGTCGGCGCTAGGTAGGTTCACGCTCGCAGCTCAGGGATAACTGCACCCAGTGCGTGGCCGTGTACACAGCCAAGCGCGTAATACAGTTAAAGCTGTCAACGTCGTGCTATTATTGTCTAGTATGAGCCCCCGCAGCATCAGCGCTACTTGGCCGCTGCCTCTCTCATGCTTCCATCTCCCCGCCAGCAGCCCCGCGCTGAAAGCATACACAGCTGGTGGTCGGACAGCAACCCTACGGGTCCCAACATCAACCTCCATGCTGCCACGAAGCCGTTGCTGAGGCTTATGCACAGCCGCCAGGCGCTAGGCGTCATCAGAAAGAATCGCGGGACTCCGCTGTCGAGCCAGGATTTTGAGATTTACACCAGTTATCTCTGGTATCATCCTTCCACTGTGCTTGTCTTCCAGCTGACCGAAGCCGTAGGTTTAAATATGTATCGCCCTCAACAAAGGCAGCGATTATGACGGAAATTTACGAGAGAATTGACTCTGAGGACGACGCGCGTACCGTGGCCAACTCCCTTGCATTGTATCACGTCGACGCAATGCTGGAATCACCGAACGACGAGTTCCGGAGTCAGACGTGCATGATACTAGCACGGCTAGCAAGTCACGAAACCACAGTAGCGGCTGTCCTCGCCATAAATCCCTGCGAGCAGCTGGTATCAATCTTGCAGTGCGTCGCCATCATTTGTGCCACAGTAGACTGTTGGATCTTCTTCTTCAGGGACGACAACGTCGAGGTCGTTCAGAGCGGGGTGCACGCGCTATATTGCCTCGCCCAATGGCGGGACAGCGCGCAGGCTCTCGTGGATGCAGGAGTGTTGGAGTGCACGGAGACGCTGCTTAGCTCCGGGGAGGCCAAGATCCAGAGATCGACATGTGGAATGCTAGCACAACTGGTCCAACACCGGCCCACACTCCCAGCCGTCGCCGTCTCGGTCGTGAAACTTTGTAAACAGCTGGCTTCCCTGTTACGGTGGGCTTCCCTTGTTCCGTTTTTGTACTAGGAGTTGATTCTGGGACAGTGACGAAGCTCTCCATGACACCGCTCTCGGCGTCGTAGAAAGTGCAGGAAACACAGTATTTTGGATTATCCGCTCTTCAGATCCGGAAGCCCTACAGGAGGCAATTTTTTTGGATTGCCTGTCGGCTCTGTTAGAATCACGGAACTTCGAGGTCCGTAAATGGACATGCAAGATGCTGGGAGACCTAGTGCGCCACGAATCCACCGCAATGACCGGAATGACCGTCTTGAGTGTAAACCCGTGCCCTCAGCTCGTATCCCTCTTGGGGTGAGTCTCGGTGATTGTGCTTGAACAATTTGCTGATCATCGATCAGGGACACAAATATCGAGGTCATCCAGAGCGCGGCAGAGGCACTGAGTTACATTGCTACATGTCCCGAAGGCGCGCAGGCAGTTGTGGATGCAAAAGTGTTGGACTGGATAGCTGAGGAGCATGCAACACAGCACTTGGAATGGCCGGGGCGGATGATGGAAAATGTGCTGAGCCACACCCTCGATCCAAGGTACTGCCAGCAGCTTGTCTCATCCGACTTGCGGTGAGTTTGATTTTCTTTTCTGCTCTAACAGAGCGTTAAACATGGGTCAGGGACAACCATCTTGAGGTTATGACCCAGGTTTTACGCAAACTGTCCAAGATCGCCGCATCATCCGAAGGTGCGCTTGCTGCGGTGAACGCAAAAGTTTGGGACCGCGTGGCGGAACTATTTGAGTCGCCGAACGCTAATGTCAGGAGATGGACATGCCAGCTGCTGGGCGAGGTGGGGAGCCACAAGGGAATGTTGGAACCTGTTCCCTTCAACAAGCTCGTGGAACTTTTAAGGTGAGTTCTTGATTCTGGTATATTTGCGGCATAACTGATTCCGAAACAGGAATGACAATGACGAGGTCATAGAGTCTGCAGTGTGTGCACTGTCCCGGATTGCCGCATTATCCCAAGCCGCGCAGGCGATGGTCGATGCGCGAGTGTTGGACTGCACGGCCGAGCTGCTTGACTCACAGAACACTGATATCAGGACGTGGACATGCAGGTTGTTGGGACGACTGGCGGGCCATCAGACCACGGTGGCCCCTGTTCTAGCTATAAACCCATGTGAACAGCTTGTTCCACGCTTACAGTGGGTCTGGATTCTTTGCTCTGGAATAGATGTGTTGATTCCATGGATCAGCGACCAAAATGCACGTGTCGTGCAAAATGCGGCCCAGGCACTGTTTCGGATCGCCTCAGTACCCGAAGGTGCGCAGGATGCACTGGTCAAAGATGTGTTGCAACACGTGATGGAACTTTTTAAATCACCTGAAGCCGGAGTGAGGAAATGGGCGTGTGCTGTAGTGGGGCAGCTTTCATCCTACAAGACCACGTTGCCCGTCGTGCTCGCTGTAAAGCCGTGCCAACAGCTCGTATCACTTTTGAGGTGTGTTCTAATGATCTATTCTCGAACAGGACGGTGTTACTGACTCTGAACCAGCGACGAAAAGCCCGTGGCTGTTGAGGGTGCTGTAGCGGCACTGTATGCGATCTGCAGGTTGCCGGAAGGGGCGCAGGCCGCGGTGGATGCACATGTGTTAGACTGCGTAGCGAAACTGCTCGAATCACCGAGCATTCAGGTTCGTAGATGGGCATGTAAGATGCTAGCAGAGCTGGTGCAGACCTTGGCGGCAGCGGTCTTGAGAGTGAAACCATGCAAACAACTCATTTCATTATTACGGTGAGAGTGTCGAATATGCATCCATGAAGCAGATGTTGACTTGTATGCCAATTCAGTGACGAAGATACCGTGGTCGTCGAAAGTGCAGTATATGCCCTCTCTTTGCTTACCAACTTGCCCGAAGGCGCACAAGATGTTATGGACACCAACTTCTTAGGCTCCATCTCCATCGCCAAACTACTTACTTCACCGAGCTCAGATGTCCAGACACGGACGTGCCTGATGCTGGGACACCTTGCTGCTCAGAAGACCGCATCGGCAGCCGTTCTATGCGAGCAGCTTGTGCAAATATTACGGTGAGTCCTTGGCGGGAAATTAGACAATAATATTTCGTGCTTATTCGAGAATAGGCACACCGATGTTGACATACGCGTAGGCGCGGTATCGGCTCTCGCTCGAATCATCGAAAATCCGGTGACATCGCAGCCATTGTGGACGCGGAGATCCAGACCCGCATCTTGGACATGACGGAGCCCCCAGATCTATGACGTTAACGTTGTACATTTATTATTTGCCCGCAACTTTCCGAAGCTTCCGTTTGCGCACATAGAATTCTGAGAAACCTCGGCCATTACAACCTCGTGAGGTCCCGTTCCACTGTCATCCATCCAAGTTAACCGTGAAGGCTGTGCTTCATTTTAACTAACTCCTCACGACTTCTTTAGCTTACTGCTGGAACTTACTGAATCCATTGAGTCCAGTGAGGTTGAATAAAGAGCGCACACCGGTGATGCTAGGATTGCAAATATCCTTCTGGGCGAATCCGGTCGACGGGGCGGGATTATCTGTATTTGGCGGCGGTCGGCCCACTCGCGATCAGGTTAGCACTGGCGGTGTAGTTGTCAGCTCTGCCTTCATACGAGAGATCGGTTACCGAGCTAGGAGGGGAAGTGGTTGAACCTCAAACCGGGCAACCCGGGGTTGGGAAATAAATATTCCCACGCACCGGGTGGAAACCCTCGAAAGTACGGATACTGGTTTATGGTGACGAACCAGAGGGTCTTTTAATTGCAAAGATTGGGATGGGAGATCACCGTTGAAACTTGGTTGAAAATTGAGGAGGCGAAAACCTGCTAAAATCTTAGTCGGTACACTGACTTAAATACCTGTCCTGCCTTACGTGGTTCAAGTTGTCGTCTGTGCGGAATCGTTGAATATGGATCTATTGTCGTCTTGGAGACGAGAACGACGACGGAGTTATTCGCGATGTCGCGGGCTGGGCAGGCCGAGCGATTATATTTTCACGCGGGCTACTTACCGTATTTGGTGGATCGTTAACCAACTTGGAATAGTTCTACCCTTTGAGTTTGCTCCTCGATTCAAGCCCAGTAGGAGATGGTCGTGTATAGAATTCCGCAGAGGCCGAGTACGCGGCCACGGGCAAGACCGCCCACCAGGGCTCCGTCGTGAACATGAGTCTCGATGTAGGCACGTCCCAGGCACTTAACCAGGCTGTGAACGCCGCCGTTGACTCCTCCTCTTCCGTAACTTAACTTTGCCCAGGCAACGACAACGGCGACGCCTGCAACTCCTCGCCCGCCGCGGCGGAAAAGATCCTCACCGTCGGCGCCTCCACCATTGCTGACACGCGCGCGTCGTTCTCCAACTACGGCCCGTGCGTCGACGTGTTCGCCCCCGGTGTCAGCATCAGCTCCACCTGGATCGGCTCCCCCACCGCCGAGGCGACGGGCTCGGGCACCTCCGTGGCCTTGCCCCACACCGCGGGCATGCTCGCGTACTTCTTCTTCTCGCTCTATCCTCCGAGACGTTCGACGCCGAGCTCGATATGACGCCCCGCGCGGGGGAGGCGCAGCGCGCCTTCGCACTTGCGTACCTCGTCGCGCACGCAGCGCTCCTGCAAGGGGGAAGCGGGATTCGAAAAATGGATATAGGGTCGAAAAGTTTTTTTTCGACGCCAGACCCCCCCCCCCCCCCCCCCAAAAAAAAAAAAAAAAGGGAAGGAGTTTCCCACCCCTAGCGGCGGGCCGTCTCTCCGGGTCATGTGCGGACCACCGCCACTCCATTGACAGCTTCCTAATCCAACTGACTATGCTACTACTCACCTGCCTGGCACTCTACTGTACTGTGAGGCCTTATAGTTTAATAATTTCTATTCCATTCCATGGGCGGGCTCTCTTTGATCAATTAAATGTTGAACTGAGCAAGAAATGAGTGCGTGAACTGGTCGTGCTTCCGGTTGCGAAGGCATGTCTGCGCTGTTCCAAAAAAAATAATATTGATAGCGTGTACAGTAGTGCTAATTTCCGGCTTGATACCTATGCTGTGGGCGCGTGAAGAAAAATAAACTAATTACCAGAAAAGGAAAAAAGGAGAAGAGGAGAAAAGAGAAAAGAGAGTTTCTCGAAGTCCGGAACGCGCGAAACACTACGGCAGTCACTGTATTCATCATTCTGTGTATTTCCACCATCTATGATTTTTTTTTGGCGGCCCTGCGGGCGCTGTAGATGTAACGACAAGAAAATCGGTCAAATCGCCTTTTTAGGCCGTATCGGTCCGGCTCTTGCGACCAACCGAGTGCCGGCTCTGGATAGCGCCGCTCAAAAAGGATTTTTTTCACTGCTTCCGTGGCACATCAATGACGTTGCAAGCACGCACAGACGAGTGCTACGGCCCACTTCCTCCATCTACTGCCTCTCCCAACGTGTTCTCCGAGTCGGAACACGTTGCGCTCCCAGTCGCCGCTCTATAATCCCTCGCGTGTTCGCCAGTCCAGCGTCATCGCAGCCAGCAATGCGCTCCGAGCGTCTGCTCCCACCTTCCAACATATTCTCGCAACACCACTCTCAATAGGTTCGCGTCCTCGGGTGTTGCTTGCGGCTCGCAAGCAACACCTCCCACTGTGTTCTCGTCCAAGCGAGGACACAGTGGGCTCTGTCTTGTGTAGTTTCCTCTGGCTGGGGTTTGTCCACCACACTCGTGCCCGTACCAGCACGGCTTCGCACACCGGCCGTCCGCCTTCCACGCTCTACTGTCACCCGAACCCACCCGCGCTCTCCATCGTCATCCGCCCCCACACTCAGCGTCGCCATCCCCGCAGCCACTCGCACCGGAGCTTCTCATCCCCGCTCACCGTCGCCATCGCGCAGCTCGGGATTCCATCCCAATCCGCCCGCGCGCACTCTCACTCGCGCTCGCTGTCGCGCTCCCTGCAGCAGCCGCACACGTCCGTGTGCACCCGTGCTCGCCGTCGACTTCTCGATCTGCACTCGCAATCCCACAGCAGCCCGCGTGGGCACCCGCGCTCGCTGTTGCTGTCCCCCCATCCCGAACTCTTGCCCGTGCTCGCCATCGCCATCCCCCCTATTCCGCGGCCGCGCGCGCGCGCTCGGTGGTGTTATCCCTGCACCCCGCATTCGCGCCCGCGCCCGTCCTCGCGCACACCGTTGCAATCTCCGCAAAAGTCCGTGCATGCGCACGCGCGCTCGGCAAGCGCGGGGATGGCGGCGCCGAGCTCCACGCACGCGCACTCGTGCTCGCTGCAAACACCGCACCCACAGGTGCTCTCATGCGCCGTCGTTGCAGGAGCAGCAGCGCGCGCGCGTGCGGAGGCGCATGGAGCCCGTCGTGAGCTGGAACGGGTGCAAGGGAGGGACGCGAGTACGGGGGCAGGACATACGCGGTGTATCCCCACCCCTCACACCCGTCAAGTAGCACGCGGTACACGGAGCCCGTCGCGGGCCCGCGCACGCCTCCTCCGTTGCCGTCATCGTATTAAAATGCATGTTGTAGCACTCGTAATAAACTTTATCTACTGTAAAAAGGGTAATGAACTTTGACCTGTCCCTTGTCCGTGCCGGGTTACATTGAACTTTTTGCAAACGGCGTTCGTCATTTCCTTGTCGGACAACCTCTCAACTGGGAAGGGTTGTCCTGGTCCGCAGCGCGCTTTTTGGGGATTCTTGGAGGAGCGCCCGACACACATTCTCGGGTTGAGCACCTTGCAATCCCTGCAAGGGTTGCTGCACAGGTACCAAGACGCGCGACCGGGGCATCCAGCGTTGCTCCCACACCTAATGCAAGTCTGCTCGCTGCGTGCCTTCTTCGCTGATGGCTGGCCCTGAGCTGCATCCTCGGCGGCACGTTTGGAGCTTGTCCGGACAGTCTGCCTTGCGGTAGATTCGTCGACGTCGTTTGTGAGAGCGTGTTGCTGCACATATGAGGACTCGGATAAGGTTGGACTATGAATACATCAGGAAATCATTGAAAGACATGCGGGGAGACGTACGCATGGGATGTCTCATCCTCAACGAAGCCGAGGGAGAAATAACAAACTTTGTAATAGATATCTTCATTCTCCGCAGCCAGACGGTTCCATTCAACGGTCACCTCAGTGGAGATAGAGGTTTGGCACTTTTGGAAGCTTGCCGAAGTGAGCATTAGCTTGGTGAAAAGCTTCTTCTCAGCGACAGTATGGACAGGAAGGACAGGCTTCCGAGTCCCATGCATTTTTGCGAGATATGATTGCTTTTGCTTCGAGTTGTGTGACTCGCGGAAGGGATGAATGTCGACCATTGCGCAAACAGACTGGGGGATTTGAACAATTCCCACCGTCTGTTTGGATTGACGGTACAGATTACCGTTCACCCAAGGTAGTGCAGTTGGGGCCACTTGATAGTGCTCGCCGAGAGTGATTTCGAGCTCTTGGATCTTGTTGGAAAGCCAGATCGAATCGTGGCCGGCGTACTTCCGTCCCGTAGAATTGAAATGGCCCACCTGAACATATAGTATCAGATTTGTAGAATGAATAAATGGAAGAGGAGACAAACTGTAGGGTTATGGCGAAGAACAAAATCAAGCAGACACGCGACCATGTGGCGAACGGAGGCACCCCGAGACGGCAGCTTCGCACGCAGGTGAGTGTGGACACCACCCTCAACCATGTTGGTACCGCTTATGCAGCGGTAGATAGGCAGTCCCCCAGCTTTTGCGTCGAACCCAAGGAGGATATAGAGTGCAACACCGGGCACATCTGAAACATAACCGTTTCGCACCAATTCAAGGATATTTTTCGCAATCTTCCACGCTGCAACGTTGAAGAGGGGAAGGCCGGTTTTAGCATCCTTTAGTGGGCCATACAACATGAAGACGCGATGGACGAGGGGATAGAGCTCTTCCGGTGGGGGGACCGTCCGGCGGCAATGACGCCATAACCATTTGGGTTTATAGCGGAGCATATCTGCCCAGGTTAGATTGCGGGTGGCCAGATACACTTCGATTCGTGCCTTTTCGGTGGGATGGGGAATGAGACATGCATCGCGAAAGGCGTGGATGAAAGCGAGTCGAAGACCGTGGGTGCGTGAGATGTAGATCATGTGAAAGACGTGGAAGATGTCTTTGAGAACACGACTGCGAACAATTGTGGCCCAATTCTCAGGGATCTCTGGACCTAAAATACTTGTACCCATGTCAAGGTTTTCCGAATCCTTCTCCGCTGCAGCCGCAGTCACAGGCGGAGAATCGTTCGGGTCACCATCATCGAGTTCTTCAAGAGCGTTGACAAGGTCGTCGGATGGCTCAGACAGTTCGTCGTGGCTCGGTGGCTCAATACTTCGCATCGACGGAATAGCCCGTGTTGTTGAAGGAGGGGAAACGAGGCGGACATGCGCACAATGAGCAAAAGGGTCGAATGGGGCAGCACCGAAGCTATTGAGCGCAAGCTTGTGGTTGTTCTCGTCTTTATTGATTCCAATGATGGCCGCAGGAACGAAAACCTCCTGGACGGTAAGGACTGTTCGCGTTTGGGCAAGATTAACATTTCGGAACTGCTCTAGTGTTGCATTCTCCGATATGATGCCACGGGCAGCAGGCTTCTTGTTGTCGTCGGTGAGGAGCAAAACAGGAGTACCGGGTAATAAAGTGGAATTTGAAGCGGGCGATGATGGAAGTGGTGTTTTGGCAATCTCGTTGTAGAGGCGGAGTGAGGCATAAGCATCCCGTGCAGCGTATTCGAGCTGCGCCTGGGTCAACTCTGCATCTGACCAGTTACTGCTGATGCGCTCGGCAGTTGGCTTGGGAAGGGATTCGTGTAATAGAGCCGCGACAAGGTCTGCCAACGAAACAGTGGCTTTCTTGATCAGGAAACACTCCTTTGCGAATACCGCCAAGCCGAGAGCGCCGGGGAAATACTCCGGCGAGTAACCTGCTGCAACTGCCAGCTGTCGAAGGTCTGCATTGACCTGGCGTCCAGCCTTAATGACCCGGGTATGACGCAGGAGATTGACGAGCTGCTCCGGTAGTCTGCAGCGAGTGAGCATTTCTCCAATCTGTACTTCCATTAGATCAAAAAAAAAATAGAGAAGAAAACTTCACGCACCCGCATAACAAAGACCGATTCCTTGTAAGCCACTTGGACAACGGCCGGAGGACTCCGGCCACCAAATCGACCATACTGTGTCATATCAACATTCCATTCGGAATCAAAGCCAATAACAACGTGGCCGGTGGCGGGCACATCGTCGAGGATAGCTCGCATAGCGTTGTTGATCATAGATTCTTCATCAAGTACAGCAGGACTACGGACGAACTCGGGGGTTTCGAAGGGGGCAAGATGAGAACATTTGTCGATTGGTATGACCGCCTCCGTGAGAGACGGGAAAATCTTTTCGAGCATTGCCTTATCCACCATGTTGTCGGTATAAAATACCTCCGGGAGGTTGTGCCCGTAAACGACAAGGTCCTCCGCAAGCCGGCGAAGAGCATCCTCAAATTGAGAATGGGACTTGGTTGCAACAAAGACGCAGACACAGATTTCTCCCTTTTCGTTCATGACTGTGAGCAACGCCGTGAAGATAGGCACACCGTCGACCTTGAAGACATGCTTCGCAAGCTGAAACCACCATTGAGCCAGTGTTGTATTGAGAAGACGTAACACACCTTGTGGCTATGGTCAAGTGCACAGATACGTGCCGAAAGCATGGCAGTGTGCTGGTTAAGCACATCTCGCTTGGACTCGATAAATGAATCATACACATCGCGGAGCCACTGGCCACTCGGTGTAAAGCCGTGGAAACCACCAGCCGAACGATCCTGGAATGCTGGGAATGGCTCGTAGTCCCGGCGTCCCAGGAGCATCTGCTTGTACTTGGTCCGTAGGTACTGAAGCCGTAGCTCATCATAGCGGCGAAGATGCTGCATCCGAAAGAGATCAGAGACTTCAGCGGAGCCCATCCCATGCTGGAAGCATGAACAAACAGCCCCGAAAGCTCGTGTTGATAGTCCACTGCGCCACGTCAAATGCGCCGGAAATTCAGAAGCGAGCTCCGGCGGAAGTTGATCCAAGACACGCTTATCCCACGAGCGCAGGCGAAGACCACAACCCCCTGCACTTTTACGACACCCATAGTTGTAGCCAACGAGCCAGAAACAGCTATCGAGATCAACAACCCGGCGAGGACGGTCAACAAAGTCGTAGCGGGTGAGCCGGAGTGAAAATGGAGGACGGCGTGAGGTTACTGCGGCTGAGAAGGAACCACGATGCCTTGGGCCGAATCCAAAAACTCCCGGCTGAATAGTGCCGTGAACGCGAAGACGCCGAGCCCATGTCCTGCGAGAGCTCGGAGCGAATGTCCCCGAATTGCTTCTTGAGCCAATCCGGGAACTCGGACTTTCCTTCGTCCGAATGTGGCTCATCCTCCTCCTCTCCAAGCCCGTCATCATGAACAAGCGAGTGTGGATCGTGCTCGTTGTCCGCGTCCGGATCAGTCATCATGCCCGGCGCAGGTGAGACAGGCGAGGTCGATGGATGAGTGTCAATGATGTCCGCTGCAGTGGTATCATCAACAAGCTGTCGTGCGCGATCAACAGTACTGCGCGCAGAGGGAGCAGAAGCGCGCACGCGCGCGGATGTTGATGAGGAAGATGAGGAAAGAGCAGAGTGTGTTGGGGCTGCGAGGAATTGTGAAAGAGACGCCAGCTGACGTGTGAATGCAGCTGCCGGCTCGGTGGTGGATGTTGACATTTGGTGAGATGAATCTAGTTGAATATTACGCTAGAGGGAAGATGTGTGAGGCATGAATGACATGATAAAATACACTGGAACGCACCAAAGTCGACACAACGGGAGGTACTGCAATATTAAACGTGTTCGGCTGGTTGTTTTCGCTATTGACACGCAAATCAGGGGACCGTGTAGCGGGCGGAGATGCCGGAGGTGCCGTTGACCGTTTGTTCTTCGAGCCTTTGGGCCGCCCCGGTCGGCGGATTTGCTGAGACGCTTCAGGCCGCAGCTGGACGGGCGTATCTGATGGCGCTGGAGGCGTGAATGGCTTCCATTTTAGCTTGGGGAACATGTCGCGTTTCCAGATGTTGACGCGACGCGACGCGACAGCGTGGAGAAAGAAGTCGAGAAGTCGAGGCAGGTATCAGAGGCTGTGACCTAGTGACACACATCACGGATTACCCCAATTAGGCTAAAGTCTGACTAATAAAGGATAGCGAGCTATCCGCCCACAGTATCAGTATCAAGCCTAATTTCCCATGTGTGTTCTTAACACCAACAGATCTTCTTTTTCACCTTAGAGCCGGCACGCAAGTGTTTCCGAGAACTGATCTGTGCACGTGAGGATCATCAGTAGTTCAAATCGGGACAACGAAGTAGCGCAACAGCATGCACGTCTTCTAGGTCCTATATTTCACTCTCCCACCCTCCCATGAGGTCTTAATATGCTCTGGGAGGTATTTCGACCTCCCTCATACTACATGACAGAAGTTTTTTTCAGCCACCCCCCCCCCCTAGTCTGGAGTTTACCACGCGCCCGGTGTAAGAACAGACTTAAGAGGCCAAATGACCTGGATTATTATTTCGATGAGATGCGCCTCATCAAAATTGTTGTGTGCCCCATTCTCGAAGAGAAATGAAACACCGCCGTTGTCACGTGGCCGGCCCATCAAAATTCGGCATCGCGATTGCGCGGTCCAGGTGAGGGAAACAACTGAGAAAGCTGCTTATGCGGCTTTCCTGGACGAAGAAATCATCACAGAATGTCGAAAGACATGTCGTAACCGTCGTTCAAAAGCTCGAGAAATTTAAGATTACATAATAAGGTCGAGCTCGGATCAAACGCCTCGGGTAATCGACAGACTACAACATCGCGAGGTACGAGTGACATTTGTTGTAGCGTCTGTTTATAAGAGACTACCCCCCCCCCCCCCACCCTGTATCCGAAATTTTAATGCCGAACCCCCCTTGCACTCCTGCGCTGGGTGGCGGCCGTCCTCCCCGCGCCCCACCCCGCGACGCTTCACGCCCGCGCCCGTGCGCAAAACGATCACGCCTTCGCAGCTCAAGAAGGCGCTGTTCGCGCTCGCGAGCAAGGGCAAGCTTAGCGGCCTCCCCGCCGAGACCGTCAACCTCCTCGTCTTCAACAACGCCCCCACTGCGTGAGCATGGGCTGAACGCGGGGATAGCGCGGTGGGTGTAATGGACTGACTACATGCGTAGCAGATACATGTTTAATGCGCCTCGGCGATCTCGTAATATTATTATTAATCCTCATTTGGTTTGACCAAAATCATGGAAGACACGTAATTGAACAAAGTGAGATATGATTCTCGGGGATTCCGACTGAGAGATGCGAGTTGGCGAAGCAAGATCACTCCTTGGCCGGCGGTGTATAAGCATGGTGCACTAACTCTATCTCGGGTGGTTAATGGTTTTTCGTTGTCCCTAGACGCATTGCTGTTAATATATGGTGCGAGTGGTCCTGATGTCATCGGGGCTACAATCAGTGGCCGCGATTCAACGTATTGTTTTCTGCAATGCGGTACCTACACTATTCAGCGACCTCGGCACATCTTGTCCTTGAGCAAAAATCAACTTTCAAGGCGATGTGGCTTGTAACTTGGACCTGGTGATGTGGCATGTACATATTCGGCCAGACCACTGGCAGTGCGCGGGCTTCCCAGTTACAGTGAATTAACAAAGGATAAACAAATAAGGAGGACCTGAAGCTATAATCTCATACTCTAGTAACGCACCAGACCAAATACCCGCCATCATAGCTCTTATCCGCCTCGGGCCACGCCTGCAGCTGCGCATCCACGCGTACCGCACCCTCCGGGAAGACCTCTGCCCACATCGCCACCCACGACTCGGGCGAATGGCAGAACATGGGCGCACCGGACCTCAAACTCTTCTGCACGCCCTCCGTGGGCAGCCCGACGTGCAGCCCGAAGATTACGGACCCGGGGAGCGGGAGAGGAGGCCCGCGAGCCCGCGCGCGAGCTGGAGCTGCTGCTGTTCGGGGAAGAGGTGGAAAACCAAGGACACGTAGAGCGGGGTGAGGCGCGTTAGCGCAGCTAACTGGGGCGCAGGGACCTCCAATGGAGCCGACACCGGCGCCGCGGGCTCGAGGAAGTTCGGGTTGAATGCGTCGCCCGCGAGGAAGGCAATCGGGCAGGTCGCGGGTGCGGAGCGGAAGAGCTGGTGCCCTATGTTCCAGAAATCTGCGCACCAGATGAGGAAGGGAGTACACACTGAGCAGGGGCAGGCTAGGGATACCTGAGCGGAGGAAGGCAATCGGGCAGGTCGCGGGTGCGGAGCGGAAGAGCTGGTGCCCTATGTTCCAGAAATCTGCGCACCAGATGAGGAAGGGAGTACACACTGAGCAGGGGCAGGCTAGGGATACCTGAGCGGAGGTCGCTTGCGAGTATGTTCTTCGCGGGGAAGCCATCCCTCGCGGCCGTCCTGACGTCGATGCCAACTAACCCAGCGCGCTGAACACAGAGGTGGATATCACGAAGGAAATGGGGCGTACAGCAGCAGCCGAGATCGAGGAGGATGGCGCCGGTCCGCTCGCGTGCCAGCTGGAGGACGTGAGGGTACACGGGCAAGGCCGAAATCCGCGCCCTGCAACTCGAGGTTTGGGATGAATCCGAGTCAGTTTAAATCGTCATACCGAGTGAATGTAAACAAGCAAATACAGGTGTAGGGGCAGAGCTAATGCACCAAGTACATCCATCAGTGGCAGTTGACAGAGCCGAGGAATTGGGAACATCGTAGGCCTTCGCCTGGACGGCAAGAATGTGCTTCCTCAGCGCGTCGGGGTCACGGATACCGCTCTCCTCTGCAATCAATGTGAGCGCCACGTCGTCCGGCTGTACGGGGGACATTGGACCGGTGGAGCCACTTGGAGGAGAAGATAATCACCTTGTAGAGACTCTCGTCGAGGGGGGGTGTGATGTGGACCATGGACGCCGACTGATACCAGCATTCAAGAATATTTATAGGGACGACGCCATGGCAGGCACAAACGTCAAGGGATAGTCAAGTGATAGCACCGGGTCTCCGGCGAGGCTACAGATCCACAACTTCGGTGACTGACCAGAAATAGCGTGCGTATCACCACCTCTTTGGAGCCAGACGGTTCTTCGATGGCGGCATTTACCTCTGGAACCAGCATGCGCTCAGCGAGCTCGGAGATGTCTGGTCTCAAGAACCGCCTATTCCCTATGGTTCTCTGAAAAACTTGTTCAAGATCCTTCGAGTCCATCTGAATCTTTCACGCCTTCGGCAAGCTCGATCCTGCAAAGATCCCCCACTGGAGGGTCTAGACAAGGTTTCAAGTCGCCTGTTGAACAACTTGAACCACCGGAACCCGACTTGCCTTTCACAGATCTATGAAGGCGGGATGTTTCCGACTGTGCATCATTGGATGCATATTCCTAGACCCGAATATTGCATGGCGAGTTGGTGGCGAGGGCCGGGGCCCGGGCGAGTGAGTGAAGCGAAGAAAAGCGACCGTCACATGTGACCGTGACAGCGTGTCCGACAATCTCGATTCTCGACTATCTTTGCTTCCTCCCGTCATGTTCAAAGGTGGCCACGTCAACTCTGGCTCAGATATTCTTTCAACCGAGGGTAAATGCGACACACAGCCCCCGGAACCAATTCATTTCAGGGCCCACGCTTTCGGTGCCAATTCGGCGCTTATGTACTCTTGAGTCCGAGCTCTTCGCTTCCTGCCAGTGATTACTCTCTTGACATGCTCCTCTCAAACAATTACTGCGAATCCTGGATGCTCCATTACGGTGCCAGCAGCGACGTTGGAAACCTGAAAGAAACATAAAATCACCGACTCACATTGAACAAGGGGGTTTCGGGATTCGAAAAACGGATATAGGGTCGAAAAGTTTTTTTCGACCCTCGGCCAGACCCCCCCCTCCCCCCCTATATAAGGAAGGAGGTTCCCACCCCTAGCGGCGGGCCGCGCTTCCGAGTCATGTGCGGGCTCACAGCCACCACATTGACAGCATCACAGCCACCACATTGACAGCATCCAAATCCAAACCAAAGATGTTGCGGCCCATCTCTATCGATTCAGCTGTGACTAAGAAGACCTTTGAGGTATACATTACATCCATACCACCCCCTATATGAGTAAATTATATTTTTGGAGCTCCAACCATTCAATTTCAACATTGACTGAGGGTCTCCGGAGTGCCGCTTTGACCACATCTCTGACCCACTCACACACAGATGTCAAATGGTATATGAATCTGTTCTCCCATATACTCTCATATATATTGTGAACATGTTTTTGACTGCTGACCACCCTTAGAGGAAACCAGGGCATATTGTTCGCGCCAATTGATGGTGTGTAAGCATGATCCGCTGTCCAAATCGGGATACCCACACCATATTTGACTTCTGAGACCCAGAGTTCATCCTCCTGGCATCCTGTGGTGCTCCAGGAGGTATATATTGCAGTTTTGGAACTCCCTTATACTACATGATAAAAGTTTTTTTCAGCCCTCCTCGGGACCCCCCCCCCCTATATCCGAAATTTTAATCCCGACACCCCCTTGACATTGAATCTTGGAATTGCTCCTTCAGCGGACAACTAACGGGAAACCCGAGTGATATCTCCCAATATTAATGGAGTCGAAAATTAGGTTGAAACAGTCGACTGGGACCAAAGCCTCGGCAGATTTTTGCAACACGCACTCAACTACTGTTTCACAAGATGGCTGGACGGCGCGCGCCAGATGCATCGCACTCCAGATGATGCTACTGCGCCTGGCACATCGCCCATGATTAAGTAGTTCGGATGGTTCGTCCAAACGGCCTCCTCCAGCCGTGCATTCTCGGCACCGCGCAGAAAACTTCACTAGCGCACTATTAGGTAGCGCACAATATAATTCTCCCTCGGAGCTTCGCAAGGGCGGGGATGAATGATCTCACCCATAGATGTCTTATTCCGGCGCAGGCGAAATACAACATGCTATTTCATCGGCTGTGAATACGATGTCCTTCCTACATGGTATGTAATCGATTCCTGCGTTATTCCCGGAGCTTTGCCACCCGTTCACAGAAGCGAACAGTAAACGTAGCGGTTGAATGACGCGATCGCGATCCCAGGCGAGTTGAAGCGAAGAACGTCACCTGAATCAAGGAACTTCGCTTCTCAGTCTATACAGCACAGTGAGTATGGTGAGATTCAATGTAACTTGCCACTTATGCTTCGTCCGGCCCTAGTCTGGACTGACCTCATCAACCGTCTAGCGAATACTGAACGCTTTTAAAGGACCGCCGCTTTTCAGCGATAAACACGGATAAATGCGATACACAGCTAGCTCTGCCCTACTCTTTCATTCTGCAACCGCCGTTGTGCATCGATCAAATATGCGGTCACCACCTCCCTCACCGATACCGATGTCCGAATAATCAGACTGTTGGGAAAGGTACAGCATTCTGTGTCACCTCCTGCTCGTTCTAACGCATTCCAACGCATTCAAATTTGGCTCCTAGGAAGCATTTTCTGCGATATCATTATCGCAGTCACCATGATTATCATTGTGAGTTTCCTGTGCACTATTATATTTCGTGTGATTTACCGTTCGCAGCTTTTACAATATCGAAAAGGAGCCCCATGGAAGAATACCGACAGCCTGATCACGAAGTTGATTTACCACACAGTCCAGACTGGTGCCATAACCGCCATCGTGTCCCTTGTTGACCTCGGGCTTTTCTTCTGGGAAGGGTATCCTCCCGGAATTGTGAGTCATAACCACACATCCCTCAGCAGTCAGAGCTAACTCTCTTCAGCTCATTTATCATCGGGAAGGTCTATTCCAATGTAATGATGGCCAGCCTCAGACGACAAGATCCTCTGCTGGTTCAATGGTCCCTTACAGTACTGAGCTTAGATTCGTCGACACAGGCTCGAACAATCAGCGTAATCATACGGCCTGGTCCCAGAAGGTGCAGGTGTCGAAGGTCCCGAAAATAGACGGGATTTAGATTGTAGACGGATACCAAGTGCCAGAATAACAATGATGTCGAATTTGGTGTGTAGACATCTGCGGGAACCTTCCAGTTCCTCGTCGCCTATCCCGGGCCCCTGGAAAACGATGAAGTATACATGGATTACAGCTTGAATTTGGGGTGTAAGTGTCCGAGCTGGGCCTCCTCGGCAGGGGTGAGCCCGTCGAGGCGATGGTCACGCGCACCACGGGCGCGCTGCGCGTTCTCACACTTCATGTATATCATCGTCACGACGGTGAGGACCAGTACGATAACCATTCCCGCCAGGTTGAGTGTATTCTCCTTGCGGTAGTCTGGCGCGTCGGCGTTAACGTATGTCCAGGTGCTCTGGCGAGGAATCGGCGGCAAGGACGATGGCGGTGACGCGAACAACTCACGATGATGCCCCCGAGATATCCAATGGACGAAAGAATGCCGAGAGCGACTGCGCGCGTGGTGTCTGGGCCGGTATTCACTGCGACGAGCCCAGAGCTGAATGCGTCGAAGAGAAATGCACCTGGAAAATAGAGGCGTCAGGAATGGAGTAAAATATCTGTAAGAAACTCACCTGCGGCCACCAGAAAGCAAGCGGCGTAGCGTGCGTGCAGAGACTTGGAGCCCACGAAAATGGCGTACCCTGAACGCGACCGTCAGCAATGAGTTGGGGAATAAAGGAGTCAAGGTTCCCACCTATTACCCCTACGCTCGCATGGGCGGTCATGAAGGGACCACGAGTATCCATCCGGATTGAAATATACGGTGTGATAATCTGCACGACAGCAGCCGTGAGGTATCTGTAATATCAATTCAGCTTTCATGTATGTCGCTCGACCCACGGTGGAACGGAAAGCAGCAGCTTTTCAAGAGTTGTCTTTTCAGGGAAGAGGGTCGCGATCACGGTTGGGATGAACACGGCGGCTCTGAGACGTCAGTGAACTATGGAAAGAGTGTACCCCTGAACGGCGATATCTGTCCTGGATCGTAAGCAATATCTTCTAAACCACCGTGACTCATGAACAGAAATCCGATGGCGATGAGCCAGGTCTGAAAATAAAATCCTTAAAGGGTACACTATCCAAGAGCTGTAAACACTTGCGTTGATATTCAACAGGCCTTGGCGGACGGTTTGCTTTCTGGTATGCTGCGCAGCTTCATTGATGGCAGGATACTCCGATTCGAGCCTCCCGACTGCGAGGATCTCCTCTTCCTCCGTCAGCCAACGGGCCTGCAGTGGGGAATCGATCACCAGGAAGAAGACGCATATGGCAACGACGGTCGTGATCAGTCCTTCGATGAGCTGTGGTGTGTAAACATGGTGTCCGGCAGCAACTTACGAATATCTGGAAGTGCGCAATGGCAGAGTAAATGAACCATCAGAGAATGGGAACTCACGTTGGCCCAGGTTCTCAGCCAACCGCTGTTTGCAGCTCGTTGGTCAGTTTATATTTGGGGCAACGGAATCCGTACTGGTCAATCTTGAGAATTCCTGGTGCAATAAGACCGCCAAAGGCTGCGCCGAGGTTGCTTAAAGCGAGGACGAGACCCACTGCGGTGGACTATAGGTATTTGGTTTTACAAGACGGGCAGATGGAAACACAGTCCTGGAGAATACAATGAGGTTTCTTAATCAACCTGCTAAAACCAGAAGGCTTACCTGTAGGTGAGCTCTTGGTGGCGGTAGAACTTTGACAGAAAGTACGCAATTCCGGGCCCCTCCTTCGAAGCACCAAGGAGCGCACGGACGAAACAAAACTCGGCAAACTTGCGAACGAACGCCGAGCACATGCAGCAGATCCCGAAACCGAACGCACACCCCGAAAGCCGTCTTCCCATACCGAAGTGCTCGCCAAGCAAGTTGCTTGGGATGTAGCGTCAGCGATGGAAGGAAGGCACGGGGATGGAATCTGCACTTTGGGGTCTCCACGACCACGTAGGTCGTGTAGAAGCATGTAAGACTGGATTGATGAAGTGAGACCTGGAGTTCGAGGTGAATAGTCAAAACTAACCCAATGTTATATTGGATACCATGAAGGCCGAGGGATCTATTAAAGGGTATCTGAGGTTTACCTCCCTTGGACGGACAAAATACGCACGCCTGAAGACCGGAAACGTAGGGGAGCCCAACATTTAGGCGATCGGGAAAGGAGAAGGTTGCAAATTAGGGCGCCGGACCAATAGGATTTAGTTAAAGAGGGCGATCTCAAGACGCGTCGTGAACGTACCGTCTAGGCAGCGATAAGTAAACGCGGAAATTGTGGCTTCGATATAAAATCAGGGAGCAGACATAGCAGAAAGACCAGTGGAATAATCCTGGTGTCGAGCTTGCGTCGTACACCGGTGCGGTGACATCTACGGCGGATTTTTCAGACTCGGGTGATTTTCTGCACTCGGACATGACGGCAAGACTGAGGGCCTTCGAGTGGTTATCGCGGACAAACAGGCCTTCACCACGTTGATAGTCGGCAGGTCTCGAAAGACACCTGACCACACGCGCCGTCCTGCCAGGGACGTCTTCCTCGATCTTTCGTTTTCGTCGGAATTGAGAGGGACATAGAAGACAGTGGCATCCACACGCGTAGGATACAGTCCTGGGGTTGGACGGAGTCTCTAGGTCCACTGCAGCTGAAAATCGAACACCTTCCCTGAGGAGTTCAAAGCAAAGAGTAATCGTGGCACGATACAGCACGATACCAGAGCCGCCGTCGGGATTGATCCGGCGGCATCAAAGACAAGGCCAAACACGCTCCTCTGCTCTCCTCCTCCCTCCACTCGTGCCCGCCTCCTCCATCTCCGGCCAGTCCCCCCCACCCGCACCCGCGGCCCGCCGCCATGCCTCGGCGAGCCCTGCGTGCGACGCCGGTGTCAAGGGCATCACACGCAAAGTCATCCGCACGCTCGAGGGCCTTGGCCACCTCGACCCCGCGCGCGAAGCCGAAGATGACGACGACGACGAGCACGAGGTCGCGCGCGCGCTTGCCGATGCCGAGCGCCGTGTGGGCAAGTGGCGCGGGGCGTCGCGGGAGGAGGGTGGCTGGGGGATCCAGTCAATGTAGATTTCCACTAGTACGTAGTACGTTTTGAGCACGTTTCTCCTTTTCCTTATCGCGCGCGCCGACCCTATCGGTGTCTCGCCATCCCCAGCTCGACGTAGCGCACGCAACTCCTCGCGTGGGCCCATCCAGTCCTACGCCACGCACATCGTGGTCGTATCCACGGCCAGTGCTCAATTACGATACCGTACCGTGCACTGCGGGTCGTGTGCCCGCTTTCCCTTTACCTTTGCCTTTTGCCTCCGCGATCGGGCACCGGCTGAGGTGGTCGTGTGCCTTGCTTCGACCTTCGGCGTTCTTGTTCTCTGCGTCTGCTCTCTCTTTCATCGTTTCTTTCTTGTCGTATGCCCCACCCTGCTCTCGTCTCCCCCGTCCTGTGCACCGTGCTGCGGTGTGGGTTCGATGTTTGGCGCGGGGGGCGGGGGACGGAGGGTGTGCGTCGCTCGCCGGTGATCGGGATTGTGGGCGACGCGGCATGGTGGGCGACGTGGCGAGGTCGGATTGTATCTATTCCTCTGCACGCGGGCGTCTCTGTTGGATTGTGCGGCGGGGCTGGCGAGGTCGGAGCACGGCCCGGATGGGATTCGAGGGGCAGGATGCGATGCCGGCGCGGCGTCCCTGGCGTTTGCGAGTGCGCTCTGCGAGTGTGCTCTGCGTGAGGGTGCTGGAGGCGCGGAGGCGTGGTGCGGCGCGTTCGCGTTCGGACGTTGAGTCGGGTCCAGCCCGCGTAGTCCCTGGAGTTCTGGCCGACGCGCGGGCTCGTCCCGCCGCCCGTGTTTGAGGTCTCCTGGTCGAGGTCGCAGAGGGAGGGTAATCGCGAGGGTATTCGCGAGACGCGCGACAAGCCTGTTACTTCCGGCGCGGTTGATGGGCGCCGGTGGGAAGTGGGTCGTCTGCCGGCGCCATTTCTTTTTAATTCCGCGATCGGGTTGTCGCGCTCGCGCTTTGCGTTCGTTGCCGACCGCTGCGTTCATTCTGCTCTGTTCTGCGGTTCGTTCTTTTTTTGGGCGGCGCTTTTCTGGGTCACGAGCGCTGTCGTTTCGCGGCCCGATGCTTGTCGGGCTTCTCGTTCCTGTTCCCCGGTCGCTATTCGTCTGTGCTCGGCGCGGGGGGTGCGATGTGCACCCCATGTGCTAACGGGTGTACTTGTTCTTATACCTGTGTTGTGGTTCTGTGTTACTGCGTAGCGCAAATTATACCCTGCGTGCGGACGTGGCCCTCGTCATACGCATTTCTCGGCCTTCTTGTGTGCACAGTCTCTGTCCGGCGCACTCGATCCATGTCTGCGTCCGCAGGGTGCGTACAGGGTGGACCGAATGCGTGGATTGGTATCAGCATTGGCGCTCAGATAACATGTCATATTTTGATTCCGCGCTCTTCCACCGCATTCTTTGCCCCTGGTGTCTGTTCTATGTACCGCCCACACGTCTCTGCGTACGAATATCATGTCATATCGGAACCAAATGCTATGGAGTTTTGGGGTTTGCAGCTTTGTATGACTGAACTGACAATGCACCGCTGCTAAACTTCTGGCTCGAGCGTTCTCAAGTTCATCCTGGAATCGGTGGCCAGCACATTCACCCACGGACATTTAAGCCTTCGTCGGCGCTTGGGATTTCCTAAATTGGTCCTGTTCTGTCTCACAGCCCAGGGATAACTGCCCGCAGTGCGTGGCCGTGCACACAACCAAGCGCGCAATACTGTTAAATCTGTCAATCATGGCGTGCGATTATTGTCTAGTATGGGGAGCCCACGCAGCATCAGCGCTACTGGGTTGCTTCCTCTCTCATGCCCCCACTACACCGCCAGCAGACCCGCGAAAGCATATACAGTTGGTGGTCGGACAACAACCCTACGGGTCCCAACATCAACCTCCATGCCGCCACAAAGCCGCTGCTGAGGCGCATGCACGACCGCCAGGCATTAGCCCTCATCGGAAAGAATCGCGAGACTCCGCTGTCGAGTAAGGATATGAAGATTTACACCAGTTATATCTGGTACTATACTTCCATTGTACACTCAAGTCCTAGAGCTGACGGATACCGTAGGTTTAAATATGTATCGCCCTCGACAAAGACCGCAATTCTGACCGAAATTAACGAGAGAGCTGATTCCGAGGAGGACGCGCTCACCGTGGCGAATTCCCTGGCACTATATCACGTCGATGCAATGCTGGAATCACCAAATAACGAATTCCGGAGTCAGACGTGCAAAATGCTAGCACGGCTAGCATACCATGCAACCACAGTAGCAGCTGTGCTCAGCATAAATCCCTGCGAGCGGCTGGTATTAATCTTGCAGTGAGTCGTCATCATTTGTGCCACAGCGGAATGTTGACTCTTCATAGGGACGACAACATCGAGGTCGTTGAGAATGGGGTGTACGCGCTATATTGCCTCGCCACATGGCAGGAAGGCGCGCAGGCTCTCGTGGATGCGCGAGTGTTGGAGTGCGTGGGTATACTGCTTAGCTCCGGGAAGGCCAGCATCCGGACATGGACATGTGGAATGCTGGCACGCCTGCTGCAAAAAGCCCCCACACTCCCAGCGATCGCCGACTCGGTCGTGAAACTTTTCAACCAACTCGCTTGGTTGTTGCGGTGGGCTCTCAGTTCTCTGTTTTTGAACCAGTAGTTGATTCTCGAGCAGTGATGAAGCTCGCCATGGCACTGCTCTCGAGGTCATGGAGAGTGCAGCACACGCACTATTTTGGAGTATCCGCTTTTCCGAAGGGGCGCAGGAGACAATTTTGCTAGATTGCTTGTGGGGTTTATTAAAATCACGGAACTTCGAGGTCCGTAAATTGCTGTGCAAGATGCTGGCAGACCTAGCGTGCCACGAATCCACCGCAATGGCCGTCTTGAGTTTAAACCCGTGCCCACAGCTCGTATCTCTCTTGCGGTGAGTCTCGGTGATCGTTCTCGAACAATGTGCTGATTATCAACCAGGGACACACATATTGAGGTCGTCCAGAGTGCAGCAGAGGCATTGAGTTGCATTGCTACATGTCCCGAAGGCGCGCAGGCAGTTGTGGGTGTAAAGGTGCTGGACTGGGTGGTTGAGCAGCATGGAACACGGAACTTGGAATGGCCAAGGCGGATTTTGGAAAATGTGCTGAGCCACACCCTCGATACACGCCACTACCAGCAGCTTGTCTCGTCCGACTTGCAGTGAGTTTGGATTATTTCTGCCCCAGTAGAGTGCTGAACATGGATCAGGGACCAATATCTTGAGGTTATGATTCAGGTGTTACGCAAACTGTCCAAGATCGCCACATCACCTGAAGGCGCGCTTGCTGTGGTGAACGCGAAAGTTTTGGACCGCGTGGCGGAACCATTTGAGTCACCGAGCACGGATGTCAGGAGATGGACATGCCAGCTGCTGGGGGAGGTAGGGAGCCACAAGAAATTGTTGCTACCTGTTTTCGCGCGGACTCCCTTCGACAAACTCGTGGAATTCTTACGGTGAGTTCTGGATTCTGGAGTCTTCGTGGTGCAGCAGCATATAATTGATTCCGGAACAGGGACGACAATCACGAGGCCGTAGAGTCAGTAGTATGTGCACTGTTCCGGATTGCCGCATTATCCGAAGCCGCGCAGGCGATGGTCGATGCGCGGGCGTTAGACTGCATGGCTGGACTGCTTGACTCACCGAGCCCTGATATTAGGAGGTGGACATGCAGGTTGTTGAGACAGCTGGCGGGCCATCGGACCACAGTGGCCGCTGTTCTCGCTATAAACCCCTGCGAACAGCTTGTTCCATGTTTGCAGTGAGTCTGGATTATTGTTCTGCAATAGACGTGTTGATCCCAGGAATCAGCGACCAAAATGTGCGTGTCGTGAGGAGAGCGGCCGAGGCACTGCATTGGATTGCTTCAGTGCCCGAAGGTGCGCAAGCAGGACTGGACACAGATGTGTTGCAACACGTGATGGAACTGTTTAACTCCCCCGATGCCGTGGTGCGGAGATGGGCGTGTTGTGTAGTGGGACAGCTTTCAACCTACAAGACCACGTTGCCCGCTGTCCTCGCTGTAAAGCCGTGCACACAGCTCGTATCACTTTTGAGGTGTGTTTTAATGATCTATTCTCGAGCAGGCTTTTGCTGATTCTGAATCAGTGACGAAAAGCCCGTGGCTGCCGAGGGTGCTGTAGCGGCACTGTATGCGATCAGCAGGTTGCCGGAAGGCGCGCAGGCCGTGGTGGACGCACATGTGTTAGACTGCGTAGTGAAGCTGCTCGAATCACCGAGCATTGAGGTTCGTCGATGGACATGTAGGATGCTAGCAGAGTTGGCGCAAACCCTCGTGGCGGTGGTCTTGGAAGTGGAGCCCCGCCAAAAACTCGAGTCTTTATTGTGGTGAGTGTTGAGTATGTGTCTCCATGAAGCAGATGTTGAATGCTTGATAGCAACGAAGATCTAGGGGTCGTCGACGGTGCTCTATACGCACTCTCTTTGCTTACCAACTCGCCCGAAGGCACACAATATCCCGCGGACGTCAACTTGTTCAGCTCTATGATCGTTAGAATGCTTACTTCACCGAGCTCTGACGTCCAGGCACAGACGTGTCTGATGTTGGGATCCCTTGCGGCCCAGACGACTACTTCGGCTGCCCTTCTCGGGGGAATCGGCAAGCGGCTTGTGCAAATCTTGCAACGGGACCTTGAAGCAGAATTAGACTTTGGGGCTTATTCTTGGATAGGCTCACCTATCTTGTCGACTGTCGCTAGAATCAGCGAACATCCGGGTGCCATCGCAGCCATTGTGGACGAGACATCCAGACCCACATCTTGGACATGACGGAATCCCCAGATCTCATACGATGTCATTCACTTTGTACATTTATTATTCCTTTTGATTCGCGCGCAACTTTCCGAAGCTTCCGTTTGCACACGTATAATTCTGAGAAACCTTGGCCATTACAACCTCGTGAGGTCCTGTTCCACTGCCATCCATCCAAGTTAACCGTGAAAGCTGTGCTTCATTTTAACCAACTCCTTTACCTTACAGTTGGAACTTACTGAATCCATTGAGTCCAGTGACGTTGCGGGAGGCACAGAATAAAGAGCGCACACCAGTGATGCTAGGATTGCAGTCGAAACAAGCCGAGGTATCCTTCTGGGCGAATCCGGTCGACGGGCCAGGATTATCTGTACTTGGCGGCGGTCGGTCCACTCGCGATCGGTTTAGCACTGGCGGTGTAGTTGTCAGCTCTGTCTTCATACGAGAGATCGGTTACCGGGCGGGGAAGTGGCTAAACCCCAAACCGGGCAACTCGGAGTTGGGAAATAAATATTCCCACGCACTGGGTGGAAACTCTCGAAAGTACGGATACTGGTTTATGGTGACGAACCAGAAGGTCTTTTTTTGGGTCCAAGTTACATTTACGTGAATTGTTGGGCTGTTTTCGCAGCAGAACTTCCAGATTTGTTCATTTCACCCATGGCCTTCTGAAAGTCCGTGGGGAAAATTTCCGGATGGCCCCCTTGGATCCACAGATTGATTCTGAGTCCCATCCACTGGCTGCACTGCATTATATCGCGGCCAACGCGTCAAGTCGCGTCCTCGAATGGTGCACGTGCCTTCCCAAAACGGATGCTTATATAAATATGTTTTGTATCTCACCCCAGTCTCAGTTTGCACTTTTGACCACTTCATACTATTACTCTCTTAATACATAGATCAAGGTCCATACTATAAGTATCTAATGTAAATCCGAGCTGATTTCTTCGCTGAGTGTCCTCAAAGTTCTGTGGATTGCATCTATCAGGTCACGCGCTATAGACGGGATGTGATGTGATTTTCCCACGGCGAGACCATCAATTCCCTTTCTGGGATGCCATCAACCATCAGTCGCACACTGCACAGCCATCGGGTTTTCGGGTTCACATGGAAGAATGGGGGGGCAAGCCCCCCAGTAACGCAGGACGCCACTTGTGATGCCGCGGTAACCAAGCGGTAACTAAAGGACTAAGTGCCCAATTCCGACGAAAACGAAAGATCAAGGAAGACGCCCCGGCAACCTCAATGGCAGGACGGCGCGTGTGGTCAGGTGTGGGTGGATGTTCTTCTTTCGAGGCCAGCCGACTATCAGCGTGGTAAAGGCGTGTCAACCCGCGATACCCACTCGAAGGCCCCCAGTCTTGTCCGTCATGTCCGAGTACGGAAAGTCACCCGAGTCTGAAAAGTCAGCCGTAGATGTCACCGCGCCAGCGTACGACATCAGGTCGGACGAGGAGAATCGACTCCGGCGCAAGCTCGACACCAGAATTATGCCACTGGTCTGTCTGCTCCGTGAGTTTATATAGAAGCCACAATTTCCGCGTTTACTTATCGCTGCCTAGACGGTACATTCCCGACGGGTCTTGAGATCGCACTCCAACTAACTGTCACATCTCTTTACCTAAATCCTATTGGTCGGGCGCCCTAATATGCAGCCTTTTCCTTTCTCGATCGCGTAAATGTTGGGTTCGCCTCCGTTGCCGGTCTTCAGGCGTGCGTACTTTGTCAGTCCATGGGAGGTAAACCTCAGATACCCCTCAATAGATCCCTCGGCCTTCATGGTATCCAATATAATATCGGGTTAGTTTTTACCAGGCACCTCGGGGTCCAAGCCTCACTTCGTCAATTCAGTCTTACATGCTTCTACACGACCTACGTGGTCGTGGAGACCCCAAAGTGCGGATTGAATCCCCGTGTCTTCCTTCCATCACTGACGTTGCATCCCAAGCAACTTGCTTGGGAAACACTTCGGTATGGGAAGATGGCTTGCGGGATGCGCGTTCGGTTTTGGGATCTGCTGCATGTGCTCGGCGTTCGTTCGCAACTTTGCCGAGTTTTGTTTCGTCCGTGCGCTCCTTGGTGTCTTCGAAGGAGGGGTTCACCCCGGAATTGTGTACTTTCTGTCAAAGTTCTACCGCCGCCAAGAGCTCACCTACAGGTACGCCGTCTTGTTATAGCAGGTTGATTAACAAACCTCATTGTATTCTCCAGGAGTGCGTTTCCATCTTTCCGTCTTGTAAGACCAAGCACCTATAGTTCACCGCAGTGGGTCTCGTCCTCGCTTCAAGCAACCTCGGGGCAGCCTTTGGCGGTCTTATTGCATCAGCAATTCTCAAGATTAACCAGTACGCATTCTGTTGTCCCAAATATAAACTGACCAACGAGCCGCGAGCAGCATTGGTTGGCTGAGAACCTGGCGCAACGTGAGTTTGTATTCTTTGATGGTTCGTTCACTCAGCCATTGCGCACTTACAGATATTCGTAAGTTGCCCTTTATAAGCTGCTGCCGGACACCACGTTTACACACCCCAGCTCATCGAAGGACTGATCACGACCGTCGTTTCCATATGCGTCTTCTTCCTGGTGATCGACTCCCCAATTCAGGCCCGTTGGCTGACGGAGGAAGAGAAGATCCTCGCAGTCGGGAGGCTCGAATCGGAGTATCCTGCCATCAATGAAGCTGCGCAGCATACCAGAAAGCAAACCATCCGCCAAGGCCTGTTGAATATAAACGCAAGTGTTTACAGCTCTTGGATAGTGCACCCCTTAAGGATTTTGTTTTCAGACCTGGCTCATCGCCGTCGAGTTCCTGTTCAGTAGTACGCAATCCTCACAGTGGTTCAGAAGGCATTGCTGACGATCCAGCAAAGATATCGCCGTTCAAGGGTAAACTCTTTCCATCTGAGCTTATAGTTCCACTGACGTCTCAGAGCCGCCGTGTTCCTCCCGACCGTGATCGCCACCCTCTTCCCTGAAAAGACAACTGTTGAAAAGCAGCTGCTTTCCGTTCCACCGTGGGTCGAGCGACATACATGCCCATTTATGAAAACTGAATTGATATTACAGATACCTCATGGCTGCCGTCGTGCAGATTATCACACCGTATATTTCAATGCGGATGGATACTCGTGGTCCCTTCATGACCGCCCATGCGAGCGTAGGGGTAATCGGTGAGAACCTCGACTCCTTTATTTCCCCAACTCATTGCTGACGGTCGCGTTTAGGGTACGCCATTTTCGTGGGCTCCAGGTCTCTGCACGCACGCTACGCCGCTTGCTTTCTGGTGGCCGCAGGTGAGTTTCTTACAGATATTTTACTCCATTTCTGACGCCTCTATTTCTCAGGTGCATTTCTCTTCGATGCATTCAGCTCTGGGCTCGTCGCAGTGAACACCGGCCCGGACACCACGCGCGCAGTCGCTCTCGGCATTCTTTCGTCCATTGGATATCTCGGGGGCATCATCGTGAGTTGTTCGCGCCATCGCCACCGTCCTTGCCGCCGATTCCTCGCCAGAGCACCTGGACATACGTCAACCCCGACGCGCCAGACTACCGCAAGGGGAATATACTCAACCTGGTGGGAATGGTTATCGTACTGGTTTTCACCGTTGTGACGATGATATACATGAAGTGGGAGAACGCGCAGCGCGCCCGTGGCGCGCGTGACCATCGCCTCGACGGGCTCACCCCTGCCGAGGAGGCCCAGCTCGGACACTTGCACCCCAAATTCCGCTACAAGCTGTAATCCATGTGTACTTCATCGTTTTTCAGGATCCCGGGATAGGCGACGAGGAACTGGAAGATTTAAACAGCTAAAGCCCACAGATGTTTACATGCCAAATTCAAAATCATCGTTATTCTGAGACTTGGTACCCCTTGAACCTTCCACAACTACGAGTCCCTCCGGGGGTCTTTGTCTTTGGAAAGCGCGAAACGGCAGGGATCTTCCACTTGACATTCTTCCACTCCCCATACAGAGATAGATGCATTTCCATTATGATACCAGGTCATTGAAATTGTTAGAGAGTTTGAACCTTGACCCTAGGAACAGGTGAACCTTGGGCCGGGTCAGCATCATTAACGTAGTACAACCAACTGCTGGTTCCTATCACAGGGGAGACGGATAGCTTGTATAGACTAACATTATTGCGGGTGTACTATGCGACTCGAGTCATTTATCCCTGTGAAATCGCAGTTCTGGAGCGTGTTGAACGGAACTTGAACCAATGTTGAAAAAATCAAAGAGATGCAAGATTGTCTCGGGAGTAGGGCCCAGATGGCCGGATATCACCTTTCACAATATCTGCTGTAAATTGAACTCCCAGCGAATGTCACCACAGAGGAAATGATTCAAGTGTAAAATAAAGGGAGACGGAAGTTGCCGGCCGAAATAGTGCCGGCTCGTGATCAAAACGCGGCTTGTCTTTTCCCACTCTTCGCTTTGAACGATTCAGAGCTTCAAATATGTCTCCTCAAGCAAGGCGTCCCTGGCAGAGTGGCGCGTGGTCAGGTGTGGGGGGATGGTCCTCTTTCGATTCCTCGAATTACTTCTGGGCACTCAGAGGGGATGCACACCATGTGCTACCGGGTGTTTCTACCCTCTGTTGGAGCTTTACCTTGAAGGTGAAAGTGGGGGCCTCGAAATTCAGAGGTGAGAGCTGAATCTGAGGTAAGGAAGTTGGTCGTGCCAGCACGAAAAAAAGGCAGCACGCACTTCTGCCGCCTGTGTATGACCCGACCCCGAATCTAACGGGGACCTCTTGCTTGTGAACTATGCTCAACAATTCTCAGCAAGCGCACTCCTTGTGCAACCGGGTGGTCCTTAGGCCTTACCTTAACGTGTATCCTGGTTGAAATACAAGAGTAGTCATAGTGGCACACGATACCACGGGATTGATCCGGCGGCATCAGCCGAGACAAGGCCAAACACGCTCCTCTGCTCTCCTCCTCCGTCCGCCCATGCCCGCCTCCATCTCCAGCCAGTCCCCCCCACCCGCTCCCGTGCCCCGCCGCCGCGCATCGGCGAGCCCCGCGCGTGACGTCGGCGTCAAGGGCATCACGCGCAAGGTCATCCGCACGCTCGAGGGCCTCGGGCACCTCGACCCCGCGCTGGAAGCTGAAGCAGACGCCGAGGAAGACGACGACGAGCACGAGGTCGCGCGTGCGCTCGCTGCCGATGCGGAGGCTCGTCGGGTGGGCGCGGGAAAGCAGCGCGCAGTGGGGGGGGGAGACGAAGAAGATCGACTGGGAGATCCTGAGGAAGGTGTTTCACTCGTCTATCGGTGAGTCTCTCTCTCCTGCCACTGCGTCGACTAGCACTCAATTCAAGCGGGGTAGGCTTCATCACGCTAGGACTCTACTTGACGCCCAGCATGTCGCCGCGGACGGTGGTGCTGGTGCTGTGGAGCGCGCTCGCGGTGATCGCGCCGACCGACATTGTGCGCCTGCGCAACCCTGCTGTCGAGCGCGTCTATGAGCGCGCGCTGGGATTCCTCATGCGCGAGAGCGAGCGCGTAAGTCCTTGCCTCTTTTCTTCACTTTTCTTTTTTCGCGGTATTCACATGCAATTATTCGGGCCTCGGGAAATCGCCGTGTCACGGCGTGCCGTGACGTGGTTGGCGTGCAGTGCCGTGTAGCGTGCATCACCTTGTCCTCCCACCACCGTGAAACCACGGTGTGCTTGTATTTTAACTCTGGCCCTCATATAATACACCCAGAAGAAATTCCAAGTCAACTTCTGGTCAACGGCTTTTCCCCCAATTGACCACTGACACAGTACACTCACCGCCGTCAGTTTTCAACGTTGTTTGAGCAGTTCCGCTACACCAGGAAGTCGTGGGGCCTAGGAAAAACAGACGCAAGCTTCCTCTCCATCGCAATGTCTTCAGGGTGGGCTATACTCTTGGAACTTACGTGGGTCCAAGTTGCAGCTTGAAAAAGTCCAAGTTGAACATCATTTGTCATTTGAACTCGAGTTACCATAGACGTGAATTATTACTCTGCAATTGATATCCCCGGTGATTTAAATCAAAACTGTGTGCTGAGAACATCTTTCGCCACGCTTCTGCACACAATGACACAGCGCGGCACGCCATAGACACGGCACTGCACGCGATTGGCACGGCACTGCACGCTAACGGTCTGCGTGGCGTGCAGAGGCGTGCAGGACCAAAAGCAGTCTTTATAGAGAAACAGCAAGCGCCAAACAGGGTTTACTGCATCTCTCTGTCAAGTAGGACAATAATTTTGCAATCCCCTTTTTTGCGACACTAACTCGACCAGGATTTGTCACGCACTTGGGTGAAAAGGCAACAAAAAAACCATAACTTCTGAAAGAGTGCACAGAAAAATGGGATTGAAGACTTGAAACCACGCTATATGGATTCAACAGCTTCTCTTAGTCCAATGTGTATCATATGTAGGTTTACGAGTCCATTGCGAGACCATCGCCTCCTCGCTTCGACCAGTGACATCGTCACGTATACGTGACAATACCGCTTGGATTGAGCAGTCTCGAACTGATTTTTCTTTCGGTTTTCGACACAGAATATAGCTAACTTAAACACTGAAAAAGATATACAGGTATTTTGCCTTGCAATTCAATTTTTAAGCCTCGGTGAGTTGGACTGTCATTGCACGCTAATCACGTGCCACGCTTGCACGCCACGCCACGCCTTGCCACGGCGAAAAACCGGTGCCCCAATTATTCAGCACGGAACGAACGGGACGCTGTGGTACATCCTCGGCGTCAACTTTGCGCTCACGTTCTATCCCATTGACGTCGCCACCGTCGCTATACTCATGTGCGTGCTGCTCTTCTCATTTCCTGCTCCTCCATTTCCACATTTTCTGCTACGTCCCCCTCTTCGCTTCCGAGACTCCTTCCATTTTCTTCCCCCCTTTGTTCGTTCCTCCGCTCTTCCGCCTCTTCGCCCCCCTTCCTTTTCCTTTCACCCGCGCCTCCGCCGCCCCTGTCTATGTCTCGCCCTGCTGCGCCGGGTGTGCCTCCCCTACCCGACGTACCACGCACTTTTTCCGATCTTGCGCCCACATCTCCTCACGATGCTCCCTCGCGTCGTCGTCCACGCCCGGTGCTCATTGCCGTGTACTTCGGGTCGTCTGCTGCCTTTACTTCCGCGATCGGGTCGTGTGCCTTGCTTTGACCTTTGGGCGTTCTTTTCTTCTGTGTTGTTACTTCTTTCTTTGTTCTTCCTTTTTTTCTTGCTACTCGCTCTCCGTGCCATACCTCCTCCTTCTCGGATCGTGTCCCTTCCTCGTTTTCATTTCCCATTTCGCCTGTGGTATGCCCCACCCTGCTCTCGCCTCTCCCGTCCTGTCCCCCGTCCGGCGGCGTGGGGCTCGATGTTGGTGCGAGGAGCATGAAGTGCTACTCGCCGATTACCTATGATCGCTCGCCGTCGTTTGTGGAGTCGCGGTGGAGGGCGTGGTGGGGTCGGAGCGTCGCTGTGGGGGAGCGCCCCGCGCGTCTAGTTCCTCTTCCTCTCCGTGGCGGCTCTAGTGCTTCGCGCGGCGCGGAAGGAGTACGCCCTGCACGTCGGTCCGACGGGATCCAAGGCGCAGGATAGGATAGCACGGCGCGGCGTCCCAAGAGGGGGTCAGAGTCTGCGAGTGCGGTCTGCGCGCGAGTGTGGGGAGCCTGGAGCGCCGAGGCGTTGGGAGGCGCGTGGTGGGGCGGCGCGTTCGGGGCTCGAGGTCGCGTCGGACCGGGTCGTGTACGCGTGTCCACTGCGGCGTGCGAGTCCGCGTCGGGTGTGGAGTCCCGCCGACCAGCGGCGGTCGAGGCAGTCGCGCGGATGTGCATGTGATGGGTGGGTCTGGATGTGTATAGACGCGGGCTGTGGTTCCCATCCTCCTCTGGGAGGGTCCGATCCATGGGCGTCGAGACAGTGGGTCGTCCGTTCACGTTGTTTTCAATTTACTTGTGCGATCGGGGCGTGGGCGTTGCCCTCGCGTTCCTAGCCCTTGCATTGCCCTCGGCCCCGACCTCTCCGTCCATTCCTTTTTGGACGGCGGCTTTACGTCATCCGTAGGCACGTCATCCGTAGGCGTGGTCATCTATGCTCGCTGCCGAGACGGGGCGTCGGGGTCTGCTCGCTGCAATGACGCGGATGACCGCAATGGCGGGGACCCTGTGCCGTGGGGCCCGGATGGGATGCGCGACGGAGGATACGACGGCGGCGCCGCGTTCCTGGTGGGTCAGAGTCAAGGGGGTTTCGGGATTAAAATTTCGGATATAGGGGGGGGGGGGGGGGGGGGGGGTCCCGCGGAGGGCTGAAAAAAACTTTTATCATGTAGTATGAGGGAGTTCTAAACCTGCAATATATACCTCCTGGAGCACCACAGGATGCCAGGAAGATGAATTCTGGGTGTCAGAACTCAAATATGGTGTGGGTATCCCGATTTGGATAGCGGGTCGTGCTTACACACCATCAATTGGCGCGAACATTGTGTCCCGGTTTCCCTCTAAGGGTGGTTAGCAGCTAAAAACATGCTCCCAATATATATGTGAGAAAATATTCATATACCATTTAACATCTGTGTGAGTGGGCCAGAGATGTGGTCAAAGCGACACTCCGGAGACCCTCAGTCAATGTTGAAATTGAATGTTTGGAGCTCCAAAAATATAATCTACTTGTGTAAGGGGTGGTATGGATGTAATGTGTACCTGAAAGGCCTTCTTAGTCACAGTTGAGTCCACAGAGATGGGCCGCAACATCTTTGGTTTGGATTTGATGCTGTCAATGTGGTGGCTGTGAGCCCGCACATGACTCGGAAGCGCGGCCCGCCGCTAGGGGTGGGAACCTCCTTCCTTATATGGGGGGGAGGGGGGGGGGGGTCTGGCCGAGGGTCGAAAAAAACTTTTCGACCCTATATCCGTTTTTCGAATCCCGAGTCCCCCTTGGTCAGAGTCTGCGAGTGCGCTCTGTGCGAGAATGTGGGGAGTCAGGTGGGAGCATGGGCAAGGCGCGCGCGTTCGGAACTTGGAGGAGGCGGAGCGTGTAGTCCTGAGGGTGTGGATGTCCAGTCGCGAGTCCGCGTCGGGCGTGGACGACGCGCGAGCTCGTTCCGCCACCCTGTTCCGTGGTCGAGGTCGAAGGGGGGGCGGAGCATGTGGATGTGTATTCCCGAGGCGAAGGTGCTACGACACACCTCTGGGTCCCTGCGCGGGCGATGCGGTTGACGGTGTTTCGCCGTTTCCTTTTCGTTTCTGCGATCGGGGCGGGGCGGGGCGGGGCGGGCGTGTGCGTACAGGGTCATCCGCATGCGTGGATTAGTATCAGCATTGGCGCTCGGATGACGTGTCATATTTCGATTCCTCGTATCTCTTCCATCGCATTCTTCGCCCCCTTGTGTATTTTCTACCACTCACGCGTCTCTCTGTACAAATATCATGTTATATCGGAACCAAATGCTACGGACTTCGGGGGCTTGCAGCTTTGTATGAATGAACTGGCAAAGCACTGCTGCTAAACTTCTGGAGGCCCCGGGACGCTCCACCAAAGGGTTGTCCGGAAAAGTGGCTTTTTGAGGGCAAAAATTCGTGATTTCCTTGGCTAAAAAGTGGCTTTTTGAGGCCAAAATTTCGGCAGCCTTGTCCAGAAAGTGGCTTTTTGAGAGGATTCTCGACCAGAATCGGTGTCTGTTGGTCTCTGTTATGATGATCCCGACGAACTTCTGATGCCTTCCGCTGACAGAGTCAGTATGTCATCCTCCCACCAAGTGTCGCCTGCCTGATGCACATTCAACCGCTCCGAACGCGCCGATGGAGGAGTCCAACACCGAGCGCTGAAACCTCACGCCGCATTGTGCTGGACATCCCTAACTAGGCCAGGGCCGGTGTCCAAAGAGATTAGAAAAATCACGTTGAAGGTACCGAGGAATGCAACTACATAGCTATGTATTTGTGCTGCCAGGTGCGCCGGGGAGAAAAATGTGATTATTTGGCGAAAATTGGGGTCCACGTGACCAGCCTTGTCCGAAAGTGGCTTTTTCAGACCAAATCTCGCCAAAAAAAGTGGCTTTTTGAGGCCGAAATTGACGAAATTTCCGGACAATCCTTTGGTGGAGCGTCCCGGGGCCTACTTCTGGCTCGAGCGTTCTCAAGTTCATCATGGAATCGGCGGCGCCAGCATATCCACTTACTGACATTTAAGCCTTCGTCGACATCAGTAAAAGTACACATTTGTCTTTGGCGTCTTTGGCGTCTTGGCCAAGACGCCAAAGACACGTAAGACACAATTTCTTCAAAGACGAGCGTCTTTGACTAAGAAGGTCCATTTGTCTTGTCAAAGACAAAAAGTCTTGGCAAAGCGCAAAAAAGATGTGCTGCATCTTTGACAAGATGCAACGTTCTTTGAGAAGATGCTGCAAATACACCCTCAATATCTGACCAGACACCCCTCAAGACGGCCCTCAAGATGTTGGTGAGACACATAACACGGCCTAATCGGGCAGGTAATTATCCAAAAGCGGTCACATCAATTCATGCTGACTACGGGTAGGACAGTGGCTAATCGGACAGGATGATCACGTCGTCGTCCAGCATCAGGTCATCACCGGCCTCGGAGGCGCTTCGACTAGAACCAGCGCGCTTGCGGCTCGCAACCTCCACGAACACTGATGCGGCCGCCTTCAGTTCCTCCCAATGCGCCTCATCCCACTGCTGCACCGATCTGAGGTACTTCGTGGTGCGTCGCACCAGCCTGCGCTCGGACCCTTTCTTGTCCTCGACAGCGTGGTCGCCCCAGTTTTCGACCGAGAAGTAGGAGGTGGTCTTGCCGGTATTCACGTATTCACCCGTGCGCCAAAATTGCAGCGCGCGCTGGACCTAGACAGAAAACTGAGAAAGAGTTCGCAAGTTGGCAGGACACTCACAGCCTGCACCGATAGAATCAACGCTCCGACGGGCTGGCTCTTGGGCTTTGGGGGGTCGCCTGGCCGCGTCATCGTGTATGCACCGGGGATTGCAGCCAAGCAGGTGAGATGATACGCGTACGTATAGGCGATGAGATGAGACTTCAGAAAGCCCTGCACTTGAGTATCAGTGCGTGCGATGGTGCGACGAGTTTGGCACGTACCTTTTTGTCTACGCCACCACCCCACGTTTTCCAGTGAAAGGGCATTGTCCCGCTCTCATGAGGCTCCAGCGCCCATTCGACAAAGGCGGAAATTCCGACCGGGGTATCGAAGGTGAACTTCTGGACCTTGGGTGCCACGGTGGCATCGGGAGCACCATCGGCAGCGGGAGCAGGAGGGGCGGGGGCGGAAGCGGAAGCGGAAGCGGCATCGGCACCTTCTTCGACGAAGACGGGATCAGTAGGGACAGCACCTGCAGACTCTGTAAGTGCGAGTCAATCACGAAACAAAACCATTAATCACCGCCGGCTGCGCCTGAATCCAAAGTATCGTCGTCGGCGTAGTCGCTGTCGTACTCGCTGACATCTTCGCTCGCACACGCCGCGGCAATGAGCGCTTCAATCCCCCTCGTCGCTTGCGAGGCGATCCCAGAGCGCCAGTCGCTCAAGCGATAGCCGATCTATTCATTGTCATTGACTGCGGCATCACATTGAAGAGGGGCGTACCAGACCGACCCAGGCGCTCTCCAGAGTTACGGTATGCACGCCTGGGCCGTAGACTCTGTCGGCGAGGCCCTGGATTTGCTTGACAGTCAATCCGGTCCAAGGAGGAAGGGTACCGGCTAGGTCGCGGGCCTTGAAAGGGACGAGTTCATTTGTGAACTCGTCTGAGGTACCGGAGGGAAGATGCTTGAGGGTCCACTTGGCGGCGCCCTGGCGCTGCGCTGTCCTGCTGGGTGCTTTGGATGGGACGGGCTGGATGGCGATGACGGGCTATGAGAACGAAAGTCGTAAGCAGATCTGATCCGATCGGAATGTGCTTACGGCGGGTTGGCCTGTTTTGCTCTTGCCCTTCTTGCCATTGGGCCGCTCGACGTGCTCCTTCGAATCATCATCGAGGGCGGGCCCACCCTGCGCGACCATCGAATCATCCTCCGCAACAGTGGCTGCTACCTTGAGCCCGACGCCAATCTTGTCAAGTCCGCTCTTTTTGCCCGAATTGGACGTCTTGGTTTTCTTGTCCTTTTTGCTGGTTCTTGAAGACGTTATCCAGAGGTTAATGAAGACGAATACTGCACTTACTTTTCTTCTGTGGCCTTGCGCTTCTTTACGGGCTCCTCTGGCGTGCCCGACGAATCCTGAGTCGCGCGAGAGGCGATGACGTCCGCCCGAGAAGTGGACCTCTTCTTTTTCTTCTTCTTCTGCTTCTGCTTCCGCTTCGGAGCGTCGTCCTCACTGCTGTCCTCGGGGGTGGACTCGGACTCGCTGCTGGCCTCGTCATCGGGTTTGTAGGCTTCCGCTTCCAAATCATCGACTGGCTCCGAATCATCGACCGGGTCCACCGCACCGCCTGCTGCAAGTAATAAGAGTCGGGCGACAGGGGAGGAGACTGAGACTTACCCGCCTCCGAGTCTGTCTCTGGTCCAACAGTGCTCGAAGCGACAGGGCGGTCTGCGGGGTGATTTGCCGTTTTAGCATACGCAAGGTCATCCTGCCGCTGCTTATCTTCGAGATCGGCCACACGCTTCTGTTTTTTCTTTTCCTCGAGGCTGGCCTTGGCCTTTGACGTCGTGTCGTCGGCGCGCGCTTGGTCCATTTGCACTGCGGTGCGGCGTGTTTTCTTTTCGAGTCCGGCAGCGACAGCGGGCCGGATATCCTGGTTCGCCCTGCGAGTACTGAGCCCAGAGGCGCGCGCCCTGAGGGCCGGCATCTCCATGGTGGGGGAAGAGAGTGGAAAAAGCACAAAGTCAAGATACCCACGTGCGAGCGATAAGTTTTTTGCGCCGCAGCGCGATCGTGACTCCGCAATTTGCATTTTTTCCAGGGCAACAATCTCCCCGTGAAACACCGGAACCCCGATTTCCCGCTGCTCGTTTTCAAAATATCTGCAGCGACTACCTTTCCGATTGTCCTGCAATGCTGAAGCGCAAAAAATTCCTCGCACGAAACATACCGTGCCCATTCCCAGGCTGCGCGCGATACTCCACGAACGCTTCGGGACTCACCCAGCACATAAATTTTGGGCACGCTCAATTCCACCAACGGCGCACCGCCTCCCCAGATGCTGATGGCGATGTACCCATCGGTTCGCCCCCTGGCAGTCGTCCCTCTTCCGTACTAGGGGGCGGAGACGCTGGGGCAGATGCGACACCTCCACCACCACGTCTCCGAGTCCGCCATCATCCGTACTTAAATGGTGTGTCGCGAGCCTCATTAAGAATGCGCCTTATTTAATATTGTTACAGGGAGACCATGCGACCGCGATGGCAATTTCCTGCTCCCAAATACCCCCCCGGCGCCACAGGAACGGGCCAGCCCCGACGATTACACCCCATATGCTTCGCGGGAAGACTTCGAACTCGCCGATCTTTTGTATCGCCGCGTTCAGATGTCTGCCGGGGCCATCGATGAACTCATGCAAAATTGGGCTGCGAGACCAGAGTCCGCCGGCGATCCACCGTTCGCTGACCATGAAGACCTCTACAACACCATCGACGCCACCGAAATTGGCCACGTTCCCTGGGAGTCCTTTTCCGTTCGATACAATCAACCGATCGCAGCCGGGGATGTAACCCCGTGGAAGACGCAGGACTATATCGTCCACTTTCGTGATCCTCGCAAAGTCTTACAACAACAGCTTGCGAATCCGGATTTCAAGTCTGAGATGGACTTTGCGCCCAAACAAGTCTTTGTTGATGGTATTCGCGATTATGAGGATTTCATGTCGGGAAATTGGGCGTGGCGACAGGCGGTACGTGTCTCAACACCTCGTTCATTGATTGTTCTCATATATTTCAGGATATAATTGTCGAAGACCCAAAGACGCATGGGTCTACATTTGTTCCCGTTATTCTCGGGAGCGATAAAACAACAGTATCAGTCGCGACGGGTCAGAACGAATATTACCCGCTGTACATGTCGAACGGGCTCGTCTACAATGGCGTCCGACGTGCCCATCGCAATGCGGTGACGCTTATCGGCTTCCTCGCCATCCCCAAAAGTGTGTTCATTGTCCCATTAGTAAATCTACCGCCTCTTATTGTGGTCGTTCACAGCCGATCGGGAGAACCAAGACTCGACAGAATTTCGTACTTTTCGCCGCAATCTATTCCATGGATCACTACGAAATATCCTCCAGTCCCTGAAGCCAGGGATGACCGACCCCGAGGTGACATTATTCGCAGACGGGCATTACCGTCGTGTCATCTACGGTCTGGGCCCGTACATTGCCGATTACCCGGAGCAGGTGCTTCTAGCCTGTGTCGTGCAAGGCTGGTGCGCAAGGTGTGTGCCTTCTTACAGACACTTCTACATTTCTCTGAAGTAAAGCTAGGTGTACCGCGTCGAGCAAGGATCTTGACGGCGTGGGCGGTCGCAGAAGTCAGCCTCATACAGAGGCTTTATTCGATGTATTCGACCACGGCACGATGTGGGACGAATATGGTGTCGTCCCCGACGTTCTTGTACGTGGTTTATCGTTCTTTCTATCGTCACTGAAGGAATGCATTAATAGCCTTTCACCTGGGACCTTCCGCGGGCGGATATCTACGAATTACTTTCACCCGATCTTTTGCACCAAGTCATTAAGGGTACATTCAAAGACCATCTCGTGGGCTGGGTCGGCGAATATCTCGAGCTCACGCATGGCAAATCAAAAGCCAAGAAAATCATGGCAGACATTGACCGGCGGTAAGCACCTCGAGGGCTGGTATCATCTCGTGAACTCACATTGTTCCAGAATCGCGGCAGTCCCTCCCTTTCCGGGGCTTCGTAGATTTCCTGAAGGTCGGGGCTTTAAGCAGTGGACGGGTGACGATTCCAAAGCGCTGATGAAGGTCAGTACATTGATCTCGCCGCTCTTTCACTGCGCTGAAATTTGTACTTCCAGGTATATCTCCCCGCCATCGAAGGCCACGTCCCGCCCCAGATGCTGCGCGCCTTCAGCGCTTTCCTGGACTTTTGCTATCTAGTCCGCCGGAATGTTGTTGATGAGCATACGCTCATCGCCATCGACGCTGCGCTCGCGAAATATCACCGGGAGCGAGCGGTCTTCGTCGATTCCGGAGTCTGTCCCGATGGCTTTTGCCTCCCCCGCCAACACTCGCTTACCCATTACCGGTACCTCATCCAAGAGTTCGGCGCTCCGAACGGATTGTGCTCTTCCATTACGGAGTCGAAGCATATCAAGGCCGTCAAGGAGCCCTGGCGGCGCTCAAGTCGTTATGAAGCACTCTTCCAGATGCTCACTATCAACGACCGGCTCGACAAACTCGCGGAGACTCGGGTGGACTTCACCGAACGCGGGATGATGGCCGGCCCATCCGCTCGCCTGCGCGCTGCTCCACCCGCTCCTGCTCCTGCTCCTCCCGCTCCCGTTCCCGCTCCGGCTAGCCAAGAGGATGAGGATGATGAAGACGGCGGTGCGAGTGATGCGAGGGAAATCCTAGGGGAGGTTTTATTGGCCAAGACACCCGGTAAGCTTTTTCTTCCCACTGGAATGTGTATTATCAGCTCACTGAGTTTTGGCAGTCCGTCGTTACCCTCGAGCACCTTCCGCCTTAGCCGACCATCTCCACCTCCCGGAACTCGTCCCCCTTATTCGCCAATTCCTCTATGGGCAAGATAACCCCGACCGCGATCTTGACCTCCCTCTCGCCGATATACCCCTCGACGACTGCCCCGATCCTCCGACCAGTGTCAAAGTTTTCCCCTCAGCCATCGCCAAATTCTACGCACCCAGTGATCAATCCGGCATTCGTGGGATGCTCCACGAGCGCATCCGGGCGGTGCGCTCTTGGCGTGGCGGTGCCCCTCGATACGATTGCGTATTTGTCGAGGGGGACCCCGACCTCCCCGGGTTCCGGGGCCTTCTTGCTGCTCGGGTCCTCCTCTTCATGTCCTTCAAGCATCGCGGCGTCACATATCCTTGCGCCCTGGTGACCTGGTTTTCCACGATCGGAGATGACCCTTGTCCCGATGTCGGCATGTGGATGGTGGAGCCAGACGTTGACCGTCGAGGCCGCCGGGTCATGGACATTATTCATATTGATACAATTCTGCGCGGTGCACATCTTATAGGCATTTACGGCGACTCATTTCTTCCACGACACTTTAAATATTCTGATACACTAGACCGCTTCAAAGCATTTTACATTAATAAGTATGCAGACCACCACGCACATGAAATCGCTTTCTAAATACCTTTGTCTGCCTTATCTTCCTACCTACCACTGTAAACTATGACTGCTAGGCCGAATAAAAGTGATATGCTCTTCACACCGATAATCATGTGACTGCCAAAGCCATTTTCCTGTGCGATTTTTGAGACATGGGGGCTTCTAACAGGTCCCTAAAAAACCCTGGGAACAGTAGGATAGAACATAGAAGGACCCTCCGTTAAATTCACTAGACCTCCCAGTGCATAGCTTCATGGGAAATGATGGATTTAAAAAATCATCAAATTATCGCCCAGCAATGTCTAAAAATCTGGTTTACACTCCACCCGGGTAGTATCTGAGTCTCCCAGCTCTGTCTCTGGCTCCGTCACATCCAGATCTGTATTTCCTCGCACCATATCTTCCACCGCATCAAGCGCGTGCCGCACCGTTGCGAGACTTTGCAAAAGTTGCTGGTCCGTGTATGGGAAATTAAATTGCTCGGCTTCGGTGCGGCGGGCGGCTCGGAGAAATGTGTATATAGGCTCCAATCTCATCTTGATGCGAGCATTTAAATCCTGCGCTTCACTGATGCGCTTCTTCACGAGATATGCACGTTCCGCAAGGAGACAGTCAAGCTGTCGTGAAATCTGTTGCTTCCGCGGGGTTTCGGGGATTATCTGTGAGTTGCCGCGGGTCGATTTTTTGGGATCTATCAGGCTGAAAATGGTCTGGCAGGTCGGGGTGGAGACGTGATCATAGTCGATGGACGGCCATAAGCTAGAGATTTCGGCATCATTTTCAATTCAAGTGTGAGTGTCAGCAGCAAAGCTCACCTGTCCCGATGTATGTTACCCTTTTTTATATCCTGAATGAGGGCCTCGGCCTCCTCCTGGGCGCTGAGAAGCCCCGACATAACGTTGCAAGGATGGTGGAGATTAAAGAGATCGATCAGTGGCTGTGTTACCAGACAGCGGCTTACATGAACGACTGGGGCTTCAGAAACTGGGAATCACACAATAGAACTGAGATTTGAGTACTTTAAGGTGTTCGTACAGGTTCGTACAGCAACTATCTCCAATTTTGTCGGCGCGCAAGACAGATCAAACTCAAAGACACACGTCAAACTGAAAGACACCGGTAAGACGGATCAAATGCAAAGACACAGCTCGATCTCAAAGACACCGCCTGAAAGATCATGGATGATCGGTCAAAGACAAAGATGTCCCAAAGACGCGCCTCAAGATCAAAGACACCTTCCCAAAGACAAAGATGCTTTAAGACGTGCCTCAAAGATGTAAGACGCCAAAGACAAACGTGTTGTTTTACTGATGGAGTCTTGCCACGACAGGACTCCCAAATCGGGATGTCGTGGCAGTCTCTAGCCTTCGTCGACGCTTGGGATTTCCCAAATTAGGCTCATACTGCACGTGAGGGACTAACGGTTCAGACGGGGTAACGGGTCAAACGATTATTTCCCCCGAACAGTAAGGATTATGGGAAATCTGACTCGTGCAATGTTTTGGGTAGCATTTGTTGCCATCAGATCCAGATCCTTAGCATGATACGGCAAGTTATGGATGAGAAATGGGATGATTACTTGCCGATGTGCCCAAATTGCCGTTTTGGGCTGTTCTCGGGTCTCCTCTCCCTTGTTCCTCCACAACCGCTGCCACAGATGGCCTGGAGTGCTCTCATACTTCATTCCAATAGTCAATGAAGACTTTGGGTGCCTCCGAATTGTGAGCGTGTATGTGTAGATATGGTAACAGGCACTTGACCCGGTACTACCTAATTGGTGGTCTCGGAAGTAATATATTCAAGGCACCCCCATAGATGAACTAACCCTCGAAATTTTGCCACAATCAATTCTGCAGCTCGCTTCTGAAGAAGACTGTATATTCAGATCTGTTATAGCTACTGTGGATGCAGAGATATTTGACAATCATTTTGAACTGACCCGTTAATCCCTCACGTGCAGTACTAATAACTGCACCCAGTGCGTGGCTGTGCACACAGCCAAGCGCGCAATACAGTTAAAGCTGTCGATGTCATGCTTATTGTCTAGTATGGGTAGCCCACGTCAAGCCCACGCAGCAGCAGCGCTACTTGGCCGCTTCCTCTCTCATGCTTCCATCTCCCCGCCAGCAGGCCCGCGCCGAAAGCATACACAGCTGGTGGTCGGACAGCAACCCTACGGGTCCCAACATCAACCTCCATACTGCCACGAAGCCGCTGCTGAGGCTTATGCACGACCGCCAGGCGCTAGGCGTTATCAGAAAGAATCGCGGGACTCCGCTGTCGAGCAAGAATTTTGAGATTTACACCAGTTATCTCTGGTATCATCCTTCGATTGCGCTCCCTTCCATGTCCTCCAGCTGACCGAAGTCGTAGGTTTAAATATGTATCGCCCTCAACGAAGGCCGCGATTATGATGGAAATTTACGAGAGAACTGACTCTGAGGACGACGCGCGCACCATGGCTAACTCCATAGCATTGTATCACGTCGATGCAATGCTGGAATCGCCGAACGACGAGTTCCGGAGTCAGACGTGCATGATACTAGCACGGCTAGCAAGTCACGAAGCCACGGTAGCGGCTGTCCTCGCCATAAATCCCTGCGAACGGCTGATATCAATCTTGCAGTGAGTCGTCATCATTTGTGCCAAAGTACCACAGCAGACTGTTGGATCTTCTTCAGGGATGACAACGCCGAGGTCGTTGAGAATGGGGTGTGCGCACTATCTTGGCTCGCCACATGGCGGGAAGGTGCGCAGGCTGTCGTGGAGGCAGGAGTGTTGGAGTGCACGGAGACGCTGCTTAGTTCCGGGGAGGCCGAGATCCAGAGATCGACATGTGGAATGCTAGCACAACTGGTCCAACACAGGCCCACACTCCCAGCGATCGCCGTCTCGGTCGTGAAACTTTGTGAACAGCTGGCTTCCCTGTTATTGTGGGCTTTCCTTTCTCCGTTTTTGTACTAGGGGTTGATTCTGGGGCAGTGACGAAGCTCTCCATGACGCCGCTCCCGGCGTCGTAGAAAGTGCAGGAAACGCACTATTGTGGATTATACACTCTTCAGATCCAGAAGCCCTACAGGAGGCAATTTTTTTGGATTGCCTGTCGGCTCTGTTGGAATCACGGAACTTCGAGGTCCGTAAATGGACATGCAAGATGCTGGGAGACCTAGCGCGCCACGAATCCACCGCAATGACCGGAATGACCGTCTTGAGTGTAAACCCGTGCCCACAGCTCGTACCCCTCTTGCGGTAAGTCTCGGTGATTGTTTTTGAAAAATTTGCTGATCATCGACCAGGGACACACATATCGAAGTCATCCAGAGTGCGGCAGAGGCACTGAGTTACATTGCTACATGTCCCGAAGGCGCGCAGGCAGTTGTGGATGCAAATGTGTTGGACTGGGTAGCTGAGGAGCATGAAACACGGGACTTGGAATGGCCGAGGCAGATGTTGGAAAATGTGCTGAACCACACCCTCGATCCAAGGCACTGCCAGCAGCTTGTCTCCTCCGACTTGCGGTGAGTTTGAATTATTGCTGCTCTCACAGAGGGTTGACCCTGGATCAGGGACAAATATCTTGAGGTTATGACGCGGGTGTTGTGCGCGCTGTCCAAGATTGCCGCATCACCCGAGGGCGCGCTTGCTGTGGTGGACGCAAAAGTGTTGGACCACATGGCGGGACTATTTGAGTCACCGAACACTAATGTCAGGCAATGGACATGGCAGCTGCTGGGTGAGGTGGGGAGCCACAGGAGAATGCTGGAACCTGTTTTCGCGCGAACCCCTTTCAACGAACTCGTGAAATTCTTACGGTGAGTTCTGGATTCTGGTATCTTTGTGGTGCAGTAGCATATAATTGATTTTGGAATAGGGACGACAGTGACGAGGTCATAGTATCTGCAGTGTATGCACTGTCCTGGATTGCCGCATTATCCGAAGCCGCGCAGGCGATGGTTGATGCGCGGGTGTTGGACTGCACAACTGAACTATTTGACTCACAGAACCCTGATATCAGGAGGTGGACATGCAAGTTGTTGAGATATCTGGTACACACGAGGCAAACCCCGTTGCCTGTGATCCATAAGCAACCGTAATAGAAGAAGAGCACATTTGATCTGTCTGTTTGTTGGGCTCATATATCACTCAGTTCTGAATGGATCATTCTGTGTTGTGGGGGCATTCGAGAGCGTATAAGCAGGGCTTTCAAGCCATATCCTACCCGGTAGGTAAAACTCAAAATTCAAGTGATTTAAAATTGCCCCTGTTCGTTTTCAACCTTAGCTTGAACTGCTATTTGCACAGCCAATTGTGATCCAATTGCGATGTTCTTGGGTCCATCCGGAAGGCAGACCTGAGGCCCAGACCTGGCTCAAGTGATATTTTGGATACGTCCTAAAATTAGTGTTCCTGAGTACATCCTTGATATGAATGACTCGACCTCTGTTCTGGGATAGTCAGGAGTGATTGTACACAGTCATATATATTCCACATGATTGCCGTCATTTCACCTTTCAGAAACGCCTGGATTTGAGTAAATCCGTCTAGAATCGAGTGAGACATCACTGTCAGTAGTTCTGGTTCAAAACAAACTGCCCGATTTTCTATGCACACAAATTTCTTGTTTCTCATTTCTTGTACGGCGTGGGTTGAAAGCCCTCTAAACACGGTGTTGAATGCATCTTCAATCAGCCAAATCCATTCAGAGCCAAGTGAGCAATGAACCCGGCAACTCGACAGATCAAGTTTGCTCAAATTTGGCTAGTGCCATTAGATATGCAAAGAGCTGTAAATCACCGGAACCTTGGGTGTGAAGATGGATGTGTGGCATACTGGGGCAGCTTTCATCCCACAAGACCACGTTGCCGGCCGTCCTCGCTGTAAATATTGGAATATGGGCAAGCGAGATGAAGCGGCACATCGATCAGAAGATGTGATCACCCATATATAGATAGGGGGTTAGAATTCATGGTTGCTCAGATTGAGCGACATGCAGATAAATCATGGTGGAGTCATATAATGACTCGCACCCTCGGGAGCGCTTCGGGCCCGTCTCTGTGACTCAATGAGTCATACTTAGAATAGTATATAAGGAGTCTGAATTGTACTCTACTATGTACTTCAGTTCGGTCTTCCCCAATCCCACTGTTCTCCCCACATCCATTAGTCACCTGCACCTCTTACCCCAAGAAATGTTTAGCCTCCATTCTCAACAGTAAAGCCGTCGATACAGCTCATATCACTTTTGAGGTATGTTTTGATGACTTATTCTCGAACAGGGTGTTGCTGATTTTGAATGAGTGACGAAAAACTGGTGGCTATTGAGGGTGCAGTAGCGGCAATGTATGTGATCAGCAGGTTGCCGGAAGGCACTCAGGCCACTGTGGACACACATGTGTTAGACTGTGCAGCGAAACTGCTTGAATCACCGAGCATTCAGGTTCGTAGATGGACATGTAGGATGCTAGCAGAGTTGGTGTATGGGTTAAGAGAGCTTCAACTGTACTCCGATTCAAGCCTCCCGACTGCGAGGATCTTTTCTTCCTCCGTGAGCCAACGGGCCTGCATTGGGGAGTCGATCATCGGGAAGAAGGTGCATACGGCAACGACGGTTGTGATCAGTCCTTCGATGAGCTGTGGCATGTAAAACGGGGTCCGGCAGCAGCTTATAAAAGGGCAACTTACGAATATCTGTAAGTACGCAATGGCTGACTAAATGAACGATCTGAGAATGCGAACTCACGTTGCGCCAGGTTCTCAGCCAACCAATGTTGTTCGTGGCTCGTTGGTCAGTTTATATTTGGGGCAACGGAATGCGTACTGGTCAATCTTGAGACTTACTAATGCAATAAGACTGCCAAAGGCTGCACCGAGGTTAAAGCGAGGACGAGACCCACTGCGGTGGACTATAGGTATTTGGTTTTACAAGACGGGCAGATGTAAATGCACTCCTGGAGAATACAATGACATGGATTATGCCTCTTCGAGGCGGGAGCTGAACCTTTAGGGTATCCGAAATAGCTTTCTGATATTTTGAACTTTCAGCTTTGTCTTACTGTCGTTTGCTTAATTCCGTGAAAACGCGAAAAAGTTTCGCGGTGTCACGTGATCGTCGGCAGACGATGCCGAAGTTCGAAAATGTTCAAATCTCTCTTATTTCCAAGGTATTGGGATCGAAGAAAATTCTACCAGCTTTTTAATGCTATAAACTCCTGTCGAAATCCCTTTCCCAGTACTCCAGGTGCACGGCACTATCCGGCATTGTCTGCCGACGATCACGTGAGGCCGCGAAACTTTTTCGCATTTTCACGGAATTAAGCAAACGCCAGTAGCTACTCTTAGCCGCAATTCTTGGGAAGGCCAAATAACTTAGGCGCCTCGGCGCTTGCCTGTCCCATTTGGAAACAAACCATTGGTGATCGTGTGAGTTCATTGAAATAAATTCATAAAAGATGGGGGGTCTTAGCGCTTTGGAGGACCTTCAGGCAGACAAAGACTTTTCCTTTTCTGAGCCTTGGACCGAAGACCAAGAATCGATGAACACTCTTGAAGTTCAAGGATGTAAACCGGCCGACAGAGCTTCAGATTTAAGAACAAGACACGCAATTGTACACTGATGCATAACAAAATCTGGCCTTAGAGCATCAGCAGTTTTCCGTTTCTGACTTGACATCCATGCACACATATCCTGGTGATACGGAGCCGTCTTCCTTAATACAGGAATAGGAACCTACTTCTCAATGGCAAGAAAACATAGAACCGCATTCTTTTCAGACTCAGTCAAACAGACGAACAAATCGTTCAAAGTGAGGAAATAAATTCATCATTCAAAGTAATATCATCCAAGTCTGGATGCCCCGCTTACGGGGCGCGACATCTCGCGTACAAGAGGTTCTGAGGGGGGCCGCAACCATACAAGCAGCTACTACATCGACGCCCCGCATATGGGGTGTTGATGAGGACGCAAGAGGAGAGGCCGAAGGGTTTGCACTGATCTCTCCTCGAAAGATTGGCGTAATGGATGAGGAGCCTCGGAGGAAATTACAGTTGAAGCTCTCTTAACCCATATCCCTCAGTGGACACCTCAGGGTATGGGTTATCATAGTGTATGGGTTGCCAGAGGGGTGGGGGGGAATTTTTGAAAAAGTTTCTATGGGCTAGGTGAGCTATCTGATGGGTAAACGACGTGCAATCAAAAACATTTTGGAGCGTGTGGTGTAGATGTAGACCCTACTCATTTGTGTACCAAACAATCAGTAACTGACCTGTTAATAGGATGTTTTCATGCTTCCTGACATGTTTCACCACCAAAAATGCATACAAAGGTGTCGACCTGGCACGCGAAAGGCTCATTCAGGTCGGAGATGAACTCGCGCAACATCACAGAAGCTTGATGGACAGGCTTGCAGGTGGATTTTGGCCCTCCTTGATGTGTTTGCACACATTTGGCACCGGGAAATGGGCCAAAACACATTAAAATATGGGTTATGTACCTCCAGAACTATATGGATTATGGGGTACTACGGATTTGTGGGGTTTAATTGGGAACCAAGTCAGTGGACCACGAAAACCTATGGGATTTAATAGATTATGGGTTACCGGAGCTACGGTTTAGGACAGCTTCGACTGTATGACACAGTAGATGATATTAACTGTTGCAGGATTCTGATGCTGGAGGCTGTTGAGAAGTAGGCCCTGGATATTTGAGAAATTCGATGTGAGCTGTAGGGTCATCTCAGAAGCTGAAACAGTTCCTGAATATTTGTACTCGAGTTCCAAAAGCTGATGAAAGTAACTGAAAAGAGCTTGAACAAGGTAGGTCATGGGTGCGTAGGATCTTTGCATATATTCCCGAATAGGTACCAAGGCCTTGAACCATCTCTGGTCATCACTATAGACCAGTGGAAAGTAGGGCTGATTTACAGCTAAGAATGTCTTTTATTGGAAGCTTGCTTTGGACTAGTTCAATATCTGAGAGGCCGTCAGGGAACATTGAGAGGAGACTCAATAGGTCCTGGCAATGAGGCACAGATGTGATTCGGGGGCTTGATAGTGACATGGAAATGGATAGATCAAGATTTGACCGCTTGTCGTAGCCATCTGAGATCACTGAGGTTTTTTCTTCCTCCCAACGGGCTAGCACCTGGGAGCAACTCTCGGAGTCCACCAAGTGGGCGATAAGATCAATTGCAAGTGGCATGTTGTCAGTCAGGAGGAGGACTTTGTCAATGTCATCACTGTCATGGTCATCGTCCGCAATATCGATAAAGGTTTGTCGGGCAGCAGCCTGGGTCAAGGGTTTCAATGCTGGAAGGAAAGGCCGAGTCCAGCGCACTGAGGCTGGTCTCTCCGTCCCTCGCATTGTGATCTGGGATAGAGTCAATTACCGTACCAAGGTCAAGGTATCAGTACTCACAATCAATGCAAGGTGTTTTATATCTGTAACCAGAGATAAAAATTCTTCAATGTTTCGACGAATTTCCGTTGACTCCCACAGTGTTTCCAAGTTATCCTGGATCAAGAGGCAGGCTGGATTGGTTGTAAAATGATGCAAAATCACTTTGGCCATATTTTTTGTCGGCTTCAGCCCCAAATGGGCCCCAATAAGAGTAACCAGTTCATCTTTACTCCATGTCAAGTCACAAGCAATGAAGAAGCGATGCTGCACATATTTCCCAGTGACTGTTGGATGATGCAAAACAGCTCTTGCAAGACTTGTCTTGCCCATTCCACCTGCACCTAAAATTGCTATCCTCAGTGTCTCCTGCACCAACTGCTCGAGGATGTCAGAAAGTTCAGCTTCTCAACCATGAAAGATTTTTGGTTCTGATGGCAGCATGGAAATTGAAGTCGAGCTTGATGATAATAGAATCAGCTTCAATTTTATTAACCTAGTTTGGACCATACCTGTTGTAGGGTCTGGCATGGAAGTTACTTCTCGCTGCATCCAGAATACAAGGTCCACCCACCAATGATCCTTTGTCTGAAACAGTCCCATCAGAAAAGGCTTCAATCAACTCCAGAACTTCTTTGTGTCTGTCTTCGGCAAATTTCTGCACCACTACAACCTCAGTGAGGAGATTGATATCCTGAAGCTGTTTTTTTTTTTCAGGTTGAGTACTGGCATGTACAGATGATATACTGAACCACTTCACCTTGAAATCATCCATTGCCTCTTGCAAACCCAAGTTACATCCCTTGAATAGTCTGCTCATCTCTCCCTGACGGAAAAAGTGCCTAATCTTGCTTTTATCCTGTTGAGCCTCTACAAAGGTATGGATCTTGTAGAGGGTACTGCGAACATGCAATCATCAGCAATCTATTTCCAGGGAAGGACATACTCTGTGAATTTTCCGAGATCATTCAGCATGCTTGGTGACATATCTTGACCACCCTCTGGTTCCATATGGAGAGAAACAATTGCACAGAGCAACCCGTAGGTTTCCTCCAACAATTGGGCACAATCACTCTTATTTTGCCTCACAGTCTGGCAAAGTGAGACAGATTTTATGATCTATAGTAGAAATGTACCTGCACAGCAGTTAGCAGAGACTTGGCAGTGTTGGAGATAGGTTCCAAGAATGGACTCTTGAGGGTCTTTGCAAGGACCTCCAAGCTATCCACTACTATAGTGAAGCGTTCGGTGGGGAAATTCAACATCTCGTCATCTTCTGTTTCCACTGGAGCAGTTGACGGCAGCATGGAGCTCGGATGGCCGGTCCGATCTGTGTGGCCAGAGACAAAACTCGTTCGATAGATTCACCGCCAATCGAACATCTCGACATTGCCTTGGAGACATATTCAACAATTCAATATCGGGACAAACCGTCCACCGGATGAACTCGGGTGCTCCACCTGGCTCCACATTGTTAGCAGATGATTCCCACAGGCACCACTTTTAGCTAGTCAAACCACACCTTTTCTTATATAGACTAGTAACAGCTGCAGATACCCCAAGGAGTTTTAACTCCGAAGTTGGCGCAGATAGCATCCTCAATGGACGTGAGGTTGAACATTCATCAATGGAAACCCATTGATAATGATCGATAAGACGATACGGGACATATCGGCTGGCATTTTCGGGCCATTTTATTCGGCACTTGAAACTTTTGGTATCGGAATCAATTTAGCTTGCACTGAATCATGGGTTATCCCGTGTGACGGGTACTGCCACCCGCACCATGAAGATGCCACAAGTAACCTCACAGAAGGTGTACTTGCGCTATAGATATCCACTGGCTCATCTGCGGTGTCAGGCCATAGCTTATAGGGAGAAAAGTGTGCTGTTGAAAACACAATTGCATGGTGATGGTAACAGCCTTCCTCAAAATTTGATGAGAAACCTGTACCCCGCGAGTCAGCGAGAATTTTGCACACCATATCAAATCAACATAGAGGACCTGATATTTCTGCCTTGAAGTTGCCAACGGCCGGACCATTCATCGATACGGACAACAGTCGAGGATTCTGCGGTCGAATAAAGGCGCAATTATTTTGTCTAAACGTTGGGCACGGGAGTTCGACCGCAATAAATGGGCTCCAATACTTAGTCGGAGAAGGCGTGAATCGAACATGTCGCCAGAACATGTGGTCGTGTTTGTATCGAGATAGCGATCGGCCCACTGCGGCATCTTCGGCTAAGTCGGCGCTTACCTACCACTTGGCTGTCACCATTGCACATCAACCCAATCCTTGGACTATAACCATCATGGACGGCGGGGCTCGACATGGCTTTGCACCCACACCTCAGCACAACATCGCTCTCGAGCAACTCGAGGCTTGTCTCCTTGTCTACCCAAAGCACACAAACCCGGTTGCAGCAGGGCTTGCGGGAATCCGGATCACCCAACGGCACTGGTAGGGCATAGCAAATCGCTTTCGCTGTTCATAAGATTGAATTATCTCTGGACAGCTCCAGGCGGGATACCAAGAGCGGTATATGCAGGCACTTAAGACAGCGCATGCGGTGTGTGTTTTTAATTTTAGCCCGGAAGGTCTCAACGTCTGGGACGGAAGTGGGCACCGTTTGTCGAGGAGGTATGTGCTATGTACCATCTCCGAGATTGGCTCCCTCCGACATGCGCTAATTTCCTCTCGTTTCATTTCATTTTAGTGTGCTACGGCATTGACTTCACGGGGCGCTGGCTGGCGGAACTCAACTACACATACTTGCGCGGCGTGAATCATCGGTGATTGCGCTGCGGTAGCTCCCCCGCTGAATAGTTCAGCGGTCCCCCATGATGTGTTAATTCAACGGAGGATTCGCGCCCCTCAGTGACGCAACAGCTCAGAAAGCGCAAGGAGCCGGATCCGGGGAAGAAGGAAATGGACGAGCGGGTAAGTCGTGGATGGCGTCTATCACTGGGTGAAGTTGATCTCCTCCCCGACAGTTCACCAACCCCAGCAGACAGCCGCTGCCCCGCAGAACGGTAATATTGCTCCGAGATAGTGCTGACTTCCCTAGAGCCTTTTCCTTCGACTTCCACCACCCTCGTCTCGCCCCTCCCCCTCCCTGCCAGTCCCTCATCCCTCCCTCGCTCGCAGCTCGCCAAGTCATGGGGTACTCAGCATATTAGATATTATGTGGTTTCCATCGCCCCTAACGAACTACCTTCTTTCCGACGGGCGAGACGACCTGCGGCCGATCTTGGTGTCGCTGATCGTTTTGGGCACCGATCCGGTTGGATGCGAAAAAGCGCGAGGCTCACTCCCGGATATCTATCGCGCTTCCAGCCCGAACGGTGAAATCGCCGTCATGCTCGAAAGCCACGGTGACGAGACGTGGGGGCGTCCAGCGGAGTTTAAACTCACGGCGAGTGCCCGTTCGGAAGGTCTGGCGACGGATACATGCAAACATGTATGCGCGTGTCAAGAATCACTGACAATGACGAAGAATACTTTGAGATCGGGGTATGTAATTTCTTTCTCCATCCGTGATAATTGAACACAAACACCGATTCGCGGTGCAGAATTAGATTTAATCGAGACCGAGCCTCGATCTAGCAAAGGTATCTGACGGGCAGGAGGATGCTGGGATCGACCCGGAGGGACTCGTTAAAGCGGTGCGTATCATTTCCCGACTTGGGGTTGATCTGCCTCAGGTCTGGTCGATGACTTAGAGTAAATAACCCGAGTTTTTTGCCTATATTCGTGCATATGAAGCGATTCTTTGGCACGCGCGAGAATCAGCTTGCGACGCCGAGGGAATGTAGCGCGCCTGTAAGTCTGATTTCCCCTTCCCCCTTTCGTCCCGAGGTTGATTTGAAATTTTGCAGAGTCCCCTAGCCCACGGAAATACCCGGCAATCGCGCGATCCTCCGCTGGCGGAGGAGCTCGACCCCGCGGTTTTATTCGTGGGAATCGGTGGGATTCAGACGGACATGCAGAAGTAATATTCATGAGCATTTTACGTCGGAAAAAAAAAGGCCACAGCCCAAGCTCTTGCTGAACGTCCGCAGCGGGTTTACCCATTTTACTATTGAACTGCAATCAACCGGATTTTGATTATGGGGATTGACTCCTCGATTCGTACGTGCAGGGAATTTTGAATAATACAGGAGTGGGCGCGCGTGGATAGTTGAGAATAAATTCAAGGCAAGAAAGTGAGCTGCAATTAGAGCTGCAGATAAAAGATGGAACATTCTGCTCACGGTGAGGACGAGTAGACACGCAAGAGTTCACTGTACGCGTCGCTATTTGCTAATGTTGTGCTCGCACGTGGTGAGTTTAGGGTAGGCTCGCTCGCGTCCTGCCACACTCTCTGCTGACTTGACGCAGCCAGTCCTAGCCAGCCATGCATTCCTCCGTTCCACCTCAACTTCTTTTAATGTTACGACCTTAAAAACCCCGTCTGCACCCGCTCTCGCTCACACACCAACGAGGGATGTCGATCGACCTGGCTGCTGATGCTCGTGAAGCACCCGCGCTGGCATGCGCCGATGCAGGGTATTTCTCGACATGGCATCGTCGTGACGAGCCGCAGCTTCTCGTCTATCAATCAAGGGACGCCTGGTATGTCTCGTGACCTCCCGGCATGCGCCCGACGCACTCGATCGACTACCGCCGCCGCCTCAAGAACCAGCGCTGCACCATCCCTCGTGACGCACTGGGGGGAATGTGGAGATCTTTCCGTGCTCCGTCCACGCCGCTCGCCATTCTCGCCCCCATCCCCCACTGCGTGCTGCCTTTCCCGTCTTCCTTCCATTACCCCCATCTACACTGCTGGGGCTAGGGAGCTGGTGCTGTCCGTGGGCGGGGGGGCTGATCTTGGTGCGGGTGGCGCTGGGGTTGCTGTGGCTTCTGATGCTGGTGTCGGATGAGGGGACGAGGTGCCGTGCAGCCGCGGATGTCCGAGTAGGCGGAGTGCAGAGTGGGGCGGAGTACGGCGGGGCGCGGGGCGAGGCGGGAGGTTTCGGGGTGCGACGGAACTATCCTACTTATCGGATGTATACTTTCTTCTGGTGTGCGCTAGCTACGCTATCATTATTCACATCATTTTTTATACATTTGGATGCAACAAGGCGAAATGTCCTATATGCGAGGGATTGTCGCACACCTGCAGACACCCCGCCCACGTACAGCAGCCGCTCCCTCAGCGTCGAATCTCCTTGCCCTCCCCGTCCCTCCCACTGCTACTCCCTTTACCACGAGCTCGACACGGAAGCGCCTTCACGCGCAATTTCTTCGCGCGGTCCGCATCGGCTTTTTCGACGAGGAGGAACGTGCGGCCGGGCGCGTCGGACGGTCGGCGGGGTTGATGGCTTGCCAGACGCGGAGGCGGAGGGGGGTGACGAAGGAGAAGGGTTAACACCATTGTTCGATCTCGGGGAGTGTTATTTAGGGACGGGATGACGGAGGAGAGCAAAAGAGGACGGGGAGCAGAAGAGGCGTGAAGGGGAGAGAAGTGGAACGCGGAGGGGAAGGAGAGGGCGGGAGGGAAAGGGAGGACGGAGTGAGGAGCAACGCGGTCGACCGCGCGGAAGGAACAGGAGGGATAGGACGGTAAGGGAAGGAGGGGTGTGGGGACGTGGACGACAATGGGGGCGACGTAATGGGGAGCCTGAGTGAGAAAGGCGGGGGCAGGGCAGACGAGGAGGGGAGCGCTGGGAGGGGAAGGCAGGACGGAGCGGAGAAGTGGAGGATAGAGCGCGGAGCGTGTGCGACAATAGTGAGGTGCCACAGCGGGGAGGGAATGGGAAGAAGAGGAAGTGCAGGGGATGGGACCGCGGGGAGCGCGAGGACGGAGGAGGTGGAAAGCGGTGGTCGGGCGCACACCGCGGTGAGGAGGGAGGGAGTGTAGAAGGGATGTAAGGGACGGCGGGGGAGTGAGGGGAGGGAGTAAGTAGACACCGGCGGCTAGGGATAGGATGCGGAGAAAGGTAAGTGATGACGAGAAAGGCGGGGGAGGGCGAGGGAAGTGCAAGCAACGGGCTTTCGAGAACGCAGAAGAGGCCGAAGGATGGAGGAAGGGCGCAGCGATGGCTAGGGATGTGATAGAAGGGGGTGAAGGGGTGCAAAGGACCGTGGGGAGGCAAGGGACGACGATGTAGCATTGAAGGAGCGGGCGACAGGGAAGCGGAGGGGAAAGGCAGTGTGGAGAGTGGTGGGCAGGCGCGCGCCGTGAGGAGAAGGAAAGGGGGCGGACGGAGTGCGTGGACGGCGGTGGCTGGGACAGTAGCGGGGCGAGGGGGACGGGACGGAGGCCACGCCATGATGCGGCGCGATGCGAAGAAGGCCGCGCCATGTGGATAGGGGGAGATGGGGGCTCAGGCGGGTGGGAGGAAAATTGGTAGTATATGAAAGGGAAGGAATGGAACACGGGTGTCCAAGGCAGAGAGCCGGGTGATAGGTAAAGAGGGAGAAGGAATAGTACGATAGAAAGGACGGGGGAAACAGCCACACACCTTCCCATACGCCCCACTCAACCCAATAAAACCCAGGTCCGCCGACCGCGCGCACGCGTGGATCTTGTGCGGGTACTCGCTGAAGATGAGCGACAGAGCTATTACCTGCGGGGGAGGGATCAGTATCAGCGATGAGCGAAGAGCGAGAGGGAATGGGCAGCGATGGGTAGACGGCGCAGGGATGCAGCGAGACAGCGACGGGTAGATGTAGCGACCCCGGCCCAGACGCGCCACCCAGCCGCCCAGCTGGAGCGACCCCGCCCCACCTCGATGCCTCGCAGCGACACTCGCCGCCTCGACGTAAAGGAAGGACAACACTAACCTTCGCAGCCACCGCCTTGCTAATCCTCACATTCCCCCCAAACAGCCATCGCCGTGATGGCGCAGAAGATGAAGATGCTCTGGTTCTTGAGCATGCGGAGGTAGCCGAGCAGCGAGCGAGTCGGGCGCGCGGCGTCAAGGACTATGGCGGTTTGGATCCATCCGGTGGGCGTGCCTGCAGGCGCTGGGTGCTCCGAGTTCACCACCCCCACCCCTGTGGTACTGCAGCAGTGGGCGAAAGTCGAGCGGGTGCGTCGCGAATATTGGTAGACTCTGAGTGAGAAGTTATCATGACTAATAGCAGAGGGTAGCGTGTGGGACGCGGTGAGCGAGCCTCCCCTAAACCCATCACGTGGAGCACAACATCAGTAAACAGGACAGGCCTCCAAAAACCCTTGCGCGTTGTTTGCGCGTCTACTGATTCTCACAGTCAGCAGAGTATTCCATTTTGTATCTGAAGCTAGCTCTCTTGCCACGAACTTAGGTTTATCCACCCTGGCACGTAAATAGCCTGCATGATTTAAATCTCGGCGCGCTAGGCTTACTTTATGAATCGACTCGATCCACACGATGCAAGGGACCCACAATCAAACTTGAATCAAACCAGATCAAACCCGTGCCCTGGAGAACAGATTCGGACATACCCCGCTGCGGAGGGTTAGCAAAGAGCTGGGCTTTGGCTCGCTCTGACATGAATATATTCGTGAATTGTGCTCCCGGGCCGTCAGACTCCGTCTGATTTCCAGGAATAAAAGTGCGTCCCCGAGCTGCTCCATGCCGCAGTCCGCTACGAGCACAGCAAACGCGCGTTGCGGATTTTTCCGTTGGAGCAGGCGGTCGTGGCGGGGCAGCACTGTAACCTCATATCAGAACGAGAGGGCTGGGGAAAATATAAATCGGGCTTACAGGTGTGCTGGCCAGGGGAAGGGTGTCCCGCAACGTCCCGGACACGCCTGCCTCATGTGCGTCCACAGAACGCTTGATGTGCACGAATATAGGCCCAGAATAGGGGTACTTCCTCAGCCACGGTTGATTTTCATGGACCTGCGGCGAATCAACGAGCAACATACCGAGCTCGGTGTCGTCCTACTCGCCAAGTGGCCTTTCTAGACCGAGGTACCTTCAATTAATTCCTGTGGCATGAATGGATGGGAGTTCGTTCAACCGTCCGGATCGAGAAAGAAATCACGACCCCCGATCTCAAAGTACACCTCGTCGTCGGCGATGCGCATGTGTTCCTTGGCATGCGCATGTTTACATTGATTCTTCGACAAGATGTTCTCCGATCCTGCCGGAGGACGAACGATCGCCGTCAGTTAAACTTTGGCTGGGCGGCTCGAAGGCTTGTTTCGAGCGATGTCAATTTTTTCGACGTAAGTGAGGTATTCAGACGTGAGGATCCATAGGAAGCCCCCCGCCTTTTTGGGAGCAAGTGATCATTAGCGATGCCTGGGCAGGCCATCTCGCCTGTTGAGAAAAAGCTGCAGCTCGGTAGTTTGTTCGGAGGGAATGGGCGGCTGGAAACCACAGAATACGTCAGTGAAATCACTCGCGTGTGAACGGCGGAGGGAAGAGGGACTGGCAGAGAACTCGGAAGGGCGAGACGAGGATGGGGCAGATGAAGGGGTAATCTTGCGAGCAGAAAATGTCTTAGGAGGTCAAAGTTAGCAGTGCATTATGTATACATAATGGCAACGATTGGGATGACCTACGTCTGCGCTGCGTCTGGTGGGGACGGGCGTGTTGGAGGTAGTCCGGCTCGAGGAAACGGTCTTCAGAGGTCTCAGCAAGAAACATAATGGCGTATGGGGGAGACTACATTTAGGAAACGCGCCGTTGAAGACGAGGCAGGCACTACCTCCGGTTGGGAAGAGCGGCGAGGAGCCGGTGCAGTGTTAGAGGGTGCGCCATGGCCCAAAGACACCCTATCTTCTCGCGCCGCACCCCTTCATTACGTCCTCCTCAACTGCGGAGGAATGGGTGCCCATCTCGAAGCAATACAGTTTTGCGATGTAGGCTGCGTGGCTTTGACCGCTGCCAATCGGGAGGGAGATTAAACTCACTGATCGATTTCCGTGAGTAAATTCACGATATACCGTTCCGTTCACGTCCACGCTCAGTTTTCTTTTCGCCGCGCCCCAGATCGGGGTCCTCCTTGCGCTTCTTCAGCTCTTGCGGTTTTATCGCTTATGTGCTTTGGTTGACAAGTAAAATATGCGCCGCGGTGGGCATGCAAGGCGCGCACCCATTCAATGATCCATGATGGAGTGGAGAAAGAGTTGCCGCGTAAGCGTCCAATCGGCCGAAGATGCCGCATCGGTCCGATCACCCCCGATACAAACACGATCATATGTGTTCAACTTCTCGCGACGCGTTCAATTCACCCGTCCTCCGACTACTTATTGGAGCCCATTAATTGTGGTTGATCTCCTGCGCCGAGTTGTGGAAGAATCACAGAATCACGCCTTTATCTGCCCGCGGAATCCTCAAATGTCGTCCGTGTCGATGAATGTTCCGGCTGTTTACAACTCTAAAAGAGTATATTTGGTATATACAGATGGCATCTTTGAGATGTAGGCAGTGCATTCATGGTATGGTTAAATGATCAATGACCAGAGATGCATATCCATCAGGCTCCATTCATTAGAGAGCTTGCGCAGATGCCATTGGAGCCATTTGATGGTTGGTGGAGCATGCGCAAATTTGGCGGGTGAATGGCTCCACAAAGGCATTTACATCAGATTTTGGCCTGATTTTGGCTGTGGAGCCATCCAGTTGCTCACAGCAAAAAATGCCATCATATGGCTCCAATGGCTCCTGCGCAATCAGGCTATTACAGCCGTTTTCAAAAGTTTGGACGGGTTTTACGAAACGGTGCTGTTCGATTTGTGCTTACCGTTGTTTACTGATTTGGCCCCACTTGGCTCCACCTGACGATGTCATCGTCGTAGCTTTCCTTGTATTCTCTTTCGTACTACCTCCAAACACTTTGCCTTGAATATACGCATCATAATTCATAAATACACTTATTGGGACCCAGGGGTCGTCGTAGAGAGACAAATATGATTTAAAGGAAGTTGGGACGAGGTGTGGAGCATTGGAGCTGGGCTCCACAGTGACAAACAATCGTAAGCACAAATCGAGCACCACCGTTTCGTAAAACCCGTACAAACTTTTGAAACCGGCTGTAGTGCAAAATGAGGGTGACCATGTGATGAGCCAATGAATGTTCAACCTCACACGTACATTGAGGATGCTATCTGCGCCAAATTCGGAATAAAACTTGTTTTGGGTATGTGAGGCTGTTACCAATGGTTACTCAACTTCTGATGGGCCTCGGGGATAAAAATGAGCTGTCTAACAGCACAGTTGACAACGCGGATTGAGGATGCTATCTGCGCCAACTTCGGAGTAAAAATCGTTTTGGGTATCTGAGACTGTGATCAATGATTAGTAAACTTCTGATGAGCCCCGGGGATAAAAGGAGCTGCATAACAGCATGGGTGACATCTGTGGCCCATCAGACCAAATGCCTCAGCCCATTGCGACCGAAATCCGATTAAACAACATTCTCAAATGCTTCACTATAGCAGTGGATAGCTTGGAGGTCCTTGCAAAGACCTTCAAGAGTCCATTCTTGGAACCTATTTCCAACACTGCCAAGTCTCTGCTAACTTCTGTGCAGGTACATTTCAACTATAAATCATAAAATCCATTTCACCTTTGCCAGACTGTCAAGCAAAAGAAGCGTGATTGTACCCAATTGTTGGAGCAAACCAACGGGTTGCTCTGTGCAATTGTTTCTCTCCATATGGAGCCAGAGAATGGTCCAGATTTGTCGCCGAGCATGCTGAATCAGCTCGGGAAATTCACAGAGTATGTCCCTCCCTGGAAATAAATTGTCGCTGAGTGCATGTTCACAGTACCCTCTACAAGATCCATACATTTGTGGAGGCCCAACAGGATAAAAGCAAGATCAGGCACTTTTTCCATCAGGGGGAAATGAGCAATCTACTCAAGGATTGTAACATGGGTTTACAGGAGGCACTAGACAGTTTCAAGGTGAAATGGTCTGCTTTACCATATGTACATGCCAGTACTCAACCTGAGAAAACAGCTTCAGGATATCAAGGTCCTCACTGAGGCTAGAGTCATGCAGAAAATTGCCGAAGACAGACACCAAGAAGTTCTGGATTTGATTGATACCTTTTCTGAGATGTCTACCTCAGACGAAGGATCATTAGTATGTAGTTGTTTTGTTCTAACTCTAGCAAGAAGTAACTTTTGGTTTGCACAGTCAAATAGGGTCTTCTCTAGCTCTTACAACAGGTACGATCCAAAACTAAAAGTAGAGAAAAAATAACTGATCCTATTCTGATCAAGCTTGACCTCAATTTCCATGCTACCATCCGAACCAAAAATCTTCTATGGTCGAGAATCTGAAATTTCCGACATTCTCAAACTGGTCATGCAGGAGATGCCTAGGATAGCAATTTTGGGTGCAGGTGGAATGGGAAAGACATGTCTTGCAAGGGCTGTTTTGCATCATCCAACAGTCATGGGGAAATATGGACAGCATCGCTTCTTCGTTGCTTGTGACACTGCATCAAGTAAAGATGAACTGGTCACTCTTATTGGGGGCCATTTGGGCCTGAAGCCAAAGAAAGATCTGGCCAAAGTGATTTTGCATCATTTTGCCACCAATCCGGCCTGCCTCTTGATCCTGGATAACTTGGAGACACTCTGGGAGCCGACAGAAATCCGTCGAGACATTGAAGAATTTTTGTCTCTGCTTACAGATATAAAGCACCTTGGGTTGATTGTAAGTACTAATATCCTTACTGAAGTAGTATAACTGACACCATACCAGATCACAATGCGAGGAACAGAAAGACCAGCCTCAGTACGCTGGACTCGGCCTTTCCTTCCAGCATTGAAACCATTGACACAGGATGCTGCCAGACAGACCTTTATTGACATTGTAGATGATTGTCATGACAGTGATGGCATTGACAAAGTTCTCCTCCTGACTGACAACATGCCACTTGCAATTGATCTCATGGCCCACTTGGTTGAATCCGAGGGTTGCCCCAATGTCTTGGCTCGCTGGGAGGAAGAGAAAACCTCAGTGATCTCGGATGGCTATGATAAGCGGTCAAACCTCAATCTATCCATTTCAATGTCTCTATCAAGCCCCCGAATCACATATGTGCCTCATTGCCAGGATCTCTTGAGCCTCCTCTCAATGCTCCCTGATGGCCTTTCAGATCTAGAGCTGGTACAAAGCAAGCTTCCGATAAAGGATATCCTCAGTTGTAAAGCAGCCCTACTTTCCACCGCATTGGCCTATAGCGATGACCAGAGACGGTTCAAAGTCTTGGTACCAATCCGGGAGTACATGGCAAGATCTTACCCTACCATCAATTACCTTGTTCAGGCTCTTCTCAATTACTTTCATCAACTTTTGGAATTTAGGTACCAATATTCAGGAACTGTCTCAGCTTCTGAGATGACCCTGAAAATCACCTCAAATTTCTCAAATATCCAGGGCCTACTTCGCAACAGGCTCCAATCCCAGAATCCTGCAGCATTTGATACAATTTATTGCATCCTATATCTCAATGGGTTCAGTAAAATCACTGGTCGTGGGCGGACTCCTTTGATGGACCAGATTAGCCATGTCAAACCTCTCCCCAGTGAATTGGAAGTCTTTTTGATTACAGAGATCTTCGGTTCTTGGCATCATTCTCCAGTTCTCAATCCCGAAGCACTGGTTGAGCAGGTAATAAAACAATTATCTCACATTGATGACTCAGATATCAAATGTAAGTATCCAAGCAATATTTTTTCTTCCTGAATCAAACAGATTCAACAGGTCGATTCTACAACAATTTAGGACTCTATTATCAGAACCACAATAATGATATTCCTACAGCTGCACATTACTATCAGACTGAACTCTCATTGGCAATTTCAACTGGGAACACCAGAAGACAGTGTCAATCATCAATAAATCTTGCATTTAACAAGTGGCAGATGGGTGATCCAACTGCAGCCCAAATGTATACATTTGAGGCACAGAGGCTGGCAAAGATTTCTGCAGATTTATATCATGAAGCAGGGGCACTACAGATTGAAGCATTGTGTTGGCATGCACATGGGAACTACAAATATGCCGCCTCTCTCTGCAACAGGGCAAGAGATCTCCTGGTTCATTGTGGGATGTCTGGCGGTACCTTGGACTTTGACATTATGAATGAACAGGGTGAAATCCACAAGCTAAAGTCAGAATATGTGGAGGCCCGAAATATCCAGATGAAAATTCTTCATGGACGTCCTATTGAGCTTGTCCGATTGGAACATGCATACCCTTTGCTGAATATAGCAGAACTTGATGTGCTGCTTGGTGCACCAACAGAGGAGGTGCAACAGAAGATTGATACAGCAAAATCAATATTCAATTCCATCAATTATTTGGTCTGTGAAATGATGTGTGATGCTGTCATGGGAGCCCTCCATCTGAGAGAAGGGGATCTACAGTCTGCAAAGTCACTTTTCCACAAATGTTTGTCCTCCTCTTGGGGAAGCTACACTGAACTAGTAAACTACTGTCTGGAGAGACTTGGTGACAGAAGTCTCTGGGATTCAACAGATTGGTCCTGGACAATAGTATATCTTGTGCATGCCTCCAAGTCAAACCAGAAGCTAGATCTTCACAAGGCTCTTCAATTTCTAGGGAATGTGTTCCAAGCTGAGGGTGATCAGGATACAGCAGTCAGTGTTCTGACTGTTGCCTTGGAGGGATTCTCACAGATGGATGTCCACTGCAGCCGAGCAGAGTGTATTCTTCAACTTGGATACATCTCAAAGGCAAATGGGGATGTGTTGAAGACAGCAGAGCTTTGGAGAACCGCAAGGTCTCTGTTTGAACAGTCATCCCAAGTGAATAAAGTGGCCCTGATTGATCGAGAACTCCCCAGCATCCCGCGAGATGTGCTGGATGAGAACACAAGGAGCTTGACACTTCTCGCAGAAATCCATGCACCCAGCGCAGCCCTTGAAACAACAGTTGCAAGCCTGGTTGAAGAAATTGGAGAGACAGGTCTTGGTGAGGAGAAAGAGGTTGTTCCAGTCTGAGCAGATTCAGAGCATTGTGTGGTTGAGATGTTCCTTTACTCTCACATCACCATACTTTACTAGGGGTTCATGTATACCCCTACTTAGCTGCTAACTTGTCCTCACCCCATCTCTGTTTACTCATGCCTTCCTTTTTTTTCCAAATTTATAGTATCCAGTGTCTCCTTACTCATCCTTTGTTGTTTCAATATTTTGTATAGTGTTCGTGTTATGGTGTCAAGTATATACCCCTAATTAGTCATTGTTGTTCACTTGTCGACCCAGCCTGCTCACTATCTTGCCTTCTTTTTTTTTTGTTTCAATTATTTCTTTAGTATCTATGGTGTCCAGTGTCCGGTATATACAGTATTACCTTTGAATTCACGTGTTTTACAAAACGGCCTAGATTCACAACTACCCACTCGATGGCCATGGGCTGAGGAGGCATTTGGTCTGATGGGCAAGGATGCGAACTGTGCTGGTGACACGGTCCTCTTTATTCTCAATGTGTTGAACATTCATCTCATCATATGATTATCATTCTGATTCTGCATTGATGATGGGAGCCCGATATATATGCATCTCTGTTCCAGCTAAGTCGAAAACGATAGACATTTTTGATTTGCGAGCAAAGTTCGGGCCGAGGCCAAACAAATGATCAATGACGCTTAGCGCCTGCTTGCTCCACACTTTCTGCACCCTCTCTCGCCTATATACTATACAATGTCTGGAGGGAATCGACGGCATATCCCACTCGAGCAAAAGTGGCTTGTGATCATCATGGCCAATTATATGACCCCGAAAGAAATTGCGGGCGCTACGCACATAAGAGTTCGAACCGTACAACGAATCTTGCGACTGGTGCAATACCGGCAATTGTGTTCAAGTACCACTCGAGCTGGGGAGACCTCGGATTCTGACTGCTTTCGATGTATATGTGGGTTGTCCCTTGTCTCTAGGAACAGTCTCTAATTTGTCCGAAGTTTCTTGAAGGTCTCGTGCAACGAACCCCTGATATATATACATTTGAGCTGCAGTATGCCCTCATTACTCATACCGGGCTGAGGGTTGCGAAGAATACCATCCACGATGCTCTCCATCGTCATGGTTATACCAGGAAAACGGTGCGTATATAATGTCGAAGGCTTCCGATGCTCTAATAAGTGCTATCACTGGAAGATTTCTCGGTCTGCACTCGAAGCCGAGGAACAGAAACGGCTGGGATATCAAGCTGAAGTAGGTGAACATCCTGCCCATCGGCTCATCTTCCTTGATGAAGCTGCGTGCAACCGTCACACGTCCAAGCAACTGAAGGCCTGGGCTCCCATCGGAGAGCGGGCCATGCACCATGATTTCTTTATTAGAGGTGTTCGGTGAGTCAAGGTCCCACCTTTGGCAACATCTAACGACGGCGAGGGCATTAGTTACTCAATTCTTCCAGCAATTTGCGCCATGGTTGAATTCAAAACTTGGGTAGAAGGGAACAGAGTGGTGGAAAAGAAAGAAAGACTCACGACACGACTGATGAAATCACGGCAGCCGATGATGACTGAAAAATGGACGTGACATGTTCTAATTAGCATGCAAAACACGCATTTTCCTGCATACCTCTAGATATGTGTGCTGCGACCCGCTGAGTCATTTTCTTTCCTCATTTGGCCCAAAGTTCATGGAGATAAAGTGCATTCTCCTTGAACTACACAACGGTGCCCTCGGAAGAAAGGAAGGTCAGTGAAAAGTATGTTGATACTTTTGGCTCTATGACAATACAGTATGCACTCATATGTAGCCTCTCCCAACAATTCACTTTTTTTGGACAAGATTTGAGCTCGGTAACCGGATTTGATGGTCGAAAGAAGTTGATATGATACACGGTGAAAGATATTATTATTTTGCTGATATTTTTCTATCACTAATAGCGTATGAATTAGGCCGAATTATTTAACTAAGTTTCAGTTCATTTGGTGAAGATTCTGTCGAGTTATGGGCAAATCGGTCGCGCGAATCGAAAATTGCCCAAAACAGCAATTTTCTGATTCGCGCCTTCGGTACTGCCAATTGCTGTAACCACAAAACATTTTCTTCAGACGCTCTCGGAAGTAACAATCTGCACGCCCTGCACTTTGGGTATAAATTGTGACCGCCAATGACCTGACGTGGCAGATTTTCTGATTTCCTCCCACCGTCATGGCTCAGAAGAACCCGGGTTTGGCTCATCACGCTCTCGAAAGGCATTTAATCGCCTTCCTGATGGTACCAATGGAGAAAAACCCGACACCATCCATCGCGCCCTGATCGAAGAAACACAGGCCCGCATCTAGTCCGGTAAGCACACGCGTCTTTCTGATTTTGACACATCGTGTTGACACAAGATGACCGATATCTACAGCCGCTGCCATTCTCGAGCTCAACAAGTCCATCGAGGATCTCTTGTACCTGCTTCCTGATAGCATCAAGGAAGCCATGAGCTTGAGCGTTTCTTACACGCTTTCAAGGGCTATTTCGGAGATCCGAATAAGCCATTGACATGGTGGAAGGTGCGTGCCCTGCTCGCGTTTTCTCTTGCAGAATCTGATACACCCACTGTTCAGGAGCACGAAGGTGAATATCCGGTCATTTCCAAGATGTCACGTGACTTCCTGGCCATCCCAGGAACCAGCGTCTCCGTTGAACACTTATTCTCAAGATCAAGTCAGTTGTGCCACGAGGCTTGCAGATCCCTGAAAGCACAAGCTATAAAGGAGGCGATGTTGACCAAGATGTGGATCAAGGCCGGATTCCTCAAACACGCGTCATTGGCCTGCGGTAGAGGCTAGTTTTTTGGCCTGTCTACAGTTGACTTAAATAATAAATTTCGATTTTGTACCGCCCAAAGAATACCGTGTATAAGCGGTTATAAACAGTTTTAACTGTTTACATACTGTTTTCGTTTAGTGTACCCAGATGGGTACACGAAAACTATCTGATTGGAGCCTTAATATTATTACTGCGATTTACCAAAGACATTTGACGGAGGAACTCGTTAATTCGGTGCGTTTAATTTTGTGGCGTGGGGTTGATCTGACTCAGGTCTGTGAAAAATGACCATCGTTCTGGGAGTATACCGACTTTTCGCATCTGGTCGTAAGGTGCACCCCATCCACCCTCGACAAATGTCACGTGAGTTTCCTATTGCGGATCGGCGACTTGAAAAAATCTATAAATAATTTCTTGCTACCATTGAGTCAGATCCTTCGACCAGATTTACGATAGGGTTCCTATATTTTTGTTAACAAAAGAAACCGGATGATAACACCCATTTGCACTCGAAGTTAGCCCCACTTTCCACAGGATCAAAATTGGCACTGATTGATGGGGCCGATTGATGCCCTCAGTGTTCACTCAACTCACTTGTCCACGAGGACCGTAAAGCCGTAGATTTTTATTTACAACTTCTTTACATGTATATCTTCAATCTGGTCGTTGGGACGATTATAACCTCCTTTGAACTCTCAATTTAATTTAGAACTTGCGCGCCTTCTATCCTGCTGGCCCCAGTTGTTGTGTTGATATTCCTTCGTTCATCCAATATGGAAATTCACGTGATGTTTGTCGAGGGTGAATGGGGTGCACCTTACATGTAAAGTGATTCTTTGGTGCGCAAGAATGAGCCTGCGACGCCGACGAATATACTGCACAACGCACCTGTAAGCCCGACTTCCCCTACCCCCTCGCGATGTTGGATGGCCCGACCCCGAATCGAACGGGGACCTCTTGCTTGTGAACTATGCTCAAGAACAATTCTCAGCAAGCATCGGCAAAACAGAACACATCTGGCTGGTCTGGCACCAGACCAGCCAAGCGCGTCATGCCGCCAGAATTGCATCTGGCAGCATAATAACCTTCGCAACGCCATATTCAATTCTGGCGCCAGAAGTTCATCAGAAGCTCAATGGTGGCAATGGGTCCCCAGAGACAATCTGCAGCATAAATGATGGAATGCAAATATATTTGTGATAGAAAGGAATTAATACATGAAATGAACCTTCTCCTGCAGCCAGACCACTCGAGCGTCGTATGTCGAGCCCACCGATTGCGCACCGAGTCTCCCTGCGGGCACACAATAGCCACACACACACCTAACCGCCGGCTACTGTCCCCGATGACAACGATAAGACAAAGGCGCACCGCGTGGTTCGTCGACCAAGTGATTATCTGCAACGCGGAACGATGTGGTAGCGGCGGATGCCGCCGGAGGTGGCGGTGGAGGGCTGTCCTGGCATTATTTGCGGTAGTTAGCGGCCTTGTTTGTAGCACGAGATCATTCCACCTTGCACACGACCCCAGAGGATCTCCGTGTTCGTGATCGCCGAGCAGCGCCACTCGCATAGCCCCGGGTCCACCCCATTGTGGTGACAGCAGTGGGATTCGATCTACGCCGCCGATCGGACCAGATCCCGGACAACGACCTTTTTGCTTTTTTTCATCCGCGACCGCCACTGTCTCTTAGACTTCGTGTCTAGCGTATCCGCGTACCCGTGTACTTCCCCCGCGCATTCTGGAACCCCGCGTACCCGTGTATCAAGCTGGCAACGTTGCCACAGCCGACTAGAGTACTTCGCTCAGAGTCGCTCCACCATCGATCGCGTCGAGTCTCCGACCCAAGCAGCCCAATCCCCCGAGGAGGACCTTTCCCACCCCCCACAGGCTCCCCACTGACACCCTCGTCATCTCCCTCGTCACCGCTACTCGGTCATACTCGGCTCGCAGCCGCACTATTGATCACTCCCCCAGCGACGACATCGACAGCTCCCCGTGTACCACCCCCGCTTCCCCCACGTTCGCAGCGACCACCCCTGGGCTCGCAGGCACCACCCCTCAACCGCGTATTCCCCGATCCCGTACCGAGTACTCCCCAGAGTCTGCCTACCCGCGCGCATAAACAAAACACCGCGATGGATCTCCGCTTTTCTGGCGACCGCGACAAACAGGAACTCTCTGCCGCGAACTTCATTAAGCAACTAAACATCTTGTACAGAACCAATGGTACTACGGAACCCCTGAAATTCATCGACGTCGCCGACCGCTTCGAGGATCAATCACCCGCCGACAAATGGTACACCGCGCTAAAGAACGCCACTCCCCAACCCGCCGCCGCCACCGACTGGGATGCGTTCCGCGTCGCCTTCGTCGCCCGCTTCAAAGGAGCAGACCCGGTGCTGAAACCGCGAGCTCAGCTTGAAGCTGACCTCTCGCGTATGCGAATCGGCATCGGGGCGCTTGCGGCGGGGACGGTCGAGGTGCGCGGGCGGCAGGTCTACGTGCTGGCAGACTTCGTCGAGCGTCTTGGGGACGCGATCGTCGAGGCGGACGCGTCGGCGAAGGATGTGGGGCTGTGGGACTTCCACGCGGCTCTCCCCCCAGTTCTGCAGGACGCAGTCGGCGCCATGCCCGCAAATTGGGCGGCCATGGTTACAGCACTCGGAGCCGTGCCGCAGACGAAAGTCGCGCTCGCCGTCGCGGACTATAAGGAGAAAAAAGCGTCCAAAGAGCAAGTCGAGAGCCTCGCCAAACGCGTCGGCGCCCTCAGCATCACCCCCGGCGCTTCTCGAATTACCCCTCCGTCTTCCGCCGCGGCAGAGCTCGCCGCTGCGGCCGCCGTCGTCGCTGCGCCCGCCGCGCCAAAGGGCCGTCGCACCGCCGTCGTCGCCACCGCGGAGATGAAAGAGTAGCTGCGCAAGGTGCTCGTGGAGTGCATCGCGCGCAGGCACCCGAACACGGCCGCTGGGCTCGCCGCGTACGAGGACGATTGCCGTCGTTGGTTCGCGAAGTTCGGGACGATCGCGCGCCAGCAACTTAAACTCGAGATCACCGGCTACCCGCTGAAGCCCGGCGTCCCATCCCCATGCACGAACGAGTGCTGGCGCTGCGGGTACGCGACGACGCCGAACCATGACAAGACCAACGAGGGCTGCGGGCGCCAAGAGTTGCCGCTGCTCGAGACGGCGCTGCGTTCGCTCGGCGGTACGTGGCTGGGGCGTACCAACCTCCAAGCCGCGGTGCCCGTCCAGCACGTCGCGGTCGAGCCTGTCGTGGTCATGGGGCCGTGGTGGGGTGCTGATGCAGCGGTGCAGAGCGAGCAGGAGGATTTTGGTGAGGGGCTGCAGCAGTAGATGGCCGCGCAGTAGTCCCGGACCTCGGCCGACTTGGAGGCGCGGGAATTCCAACGTGTACATTCGATAGCGACGATGAATTGGAAATCATTGACCTGTACACGGTGGGATCCGCGCGCGACGAGACGAACCCCTTCCTCCATTGGGTGATATTGGAGGGACCGAGAGGAGAGAAAGTGAGAATCATTGCGCTATGGGATGGCGGCGCGTTGGTCGGTGCAATGGACAGAGAGGTCTTCGAGAGGGCTCACAGCCGTCTGGGGAATATTAGCGCGCCGATGAAGAGGTTACGAATGGCGGACGGCAGCCTCGTCAAATCCCTCGCGCACTGGGAAGGGTCCATGGAGATCGACGGCGTGCACGCGAGCGGCGCCTTCGAGGTCTTTGACAGCGGCGGCGGCTGGTCGCTACTCTTCGGCAAGCCGTTGCAGGCGGCGTTCGGCGTCATCCACGATATGAAGTCAGACATCGTGACGCTGTCTGCGGGGGGACGCTCGGCGACCCGACGGAACCAGCACCCGAACGCGGTGGAGGTCCAACGGAAGGAGAGGGAAAGTGCAGCGGGAGCAGCTAGGCGCGCAGCCTCAACGGGGGTGACATCGTCAGCGATTCCCCCCGCGAGGCAAGTCCCACATACCTCTAGTGCCGAGACCGTTGACGGACACCTAGATGAAGCGCAGACATTTGAAATCGACGCGGTCCAAGAAGACGAGCGAGAAGGACGAGGGGACGAGGTGTGCGTGGAGGAGGAAGCGACGCAGTGGTGCCGCTCGATGGATAGGATGGCGGACGAAGCTGCAGAGGAAGCGGCACAGCGTGCAGCCGTCTCGGGGGCTGATTCGTACGCGGACGCCCCCGCGAGGCGAGTCCCCCATCTCGAGTTCGCATACACGAGCGCTACTGACCAAACCGGCGAGCAACGATACGAGTACACGAAGGGTGAAGACGAGGGGCTGGCGGCGCAGGACGGGACGCAGGGAGCGAATGGATGGGATGGAGGCGCGAAGCACAGGGCGATAATTAGCATGGAGGACTGGAACGGGGACTCGGCCATGCGAGCGGCCTTCACGGGGGTGGTATCGTACGCGATCACCCCCGCGAGGCGAGTACCCTTCGGGACCTTCACGCGCGCGATATCTGCTGACCAAAACAATGAGCTTCACGGCAAGGACGGCGCGATAACGGTACCGACGGATGCGGGCGCAGACGCACAGGACGTAACGGGATGCGGGAGTCTAAACGAAGGAGTCGCACAGAAGCGCGCAGCCTTCCCGGGGGCATATTCGTACGCGAATGCCCCCGCGAGGCGAGTACTCTTTGACATACTTCCGTGTTGGCACGCCGTTAACACCGTTTCCGAGGCGGTGCCAGTACCAAACTCCATCTTCACGCGCAGTACCGACCCATTCAAGGAGGAACGCGTTGCACGCATCCTTGAGGAAGTACGGATCGGGCCCGACCTCACCCCTGACCAACGCGAGGAGGTTCGGGCTTTCATCGCTTCGTACGCGGACGTATTCGCCCTATCCGTTAGCGAGGTGCGCGCGGTGGAGGATGCTGTCTACGCACCGAAGATTCCAGCGGACTATGTGTTTAACACAAAGATCCATCAACGCCCGTTCACGCGCCCGCAGGCGATCAATGTCAATGCGCAAGTCGACGACCTCGTAGCAGCTGGCGTACTGCGCCCCATCCACCCGCGCGACGTCAAGTGCGTCAACCCCATCCACCTTGCGGAGAAGGAGCAGGGAACTGGGATGTCATATAGTGACCTGCTTCACGAAGTCAGCGAGCAATGCGTGCGCGCTGGACTGGCGCCCACGCCGAACCTACCACCTCGCGATCCCCCGAAACCCGCGCGCGAGCCCGTGGCGCCGAGTTGGCGCATCTGCGGGACGTTCCCAGAGCTCAACCCGTTGCTGAAAGTCGTTCCAGTCCCACAGGGCGACATACGGGAGAAGCAGCGACGCCTCTCGGGGCATCGATATGTATCAGTTTTCGACTTCGCATCGGGGTTCTTCGCCCTGTGTATTGACGACGCCGTACAGCCATACATCGTGATCTTCATCCCCGGTCGCGGATTCTACGCGTACACGCGTATGCCATTCGTACTCACGGACGCACCGACTGAGTTCGGGCACATGGTCGCGCGCAAGCTCTACGACCTCACGATGGAGGAGGTAATGGAGTTGTTTGTGGACGACGGGGGTGCGGCGGCAGACGCGTTCGAGGAGATGATGGGGAAGCTGCGTCGGATCTTCGAGCGCATGCGGGTGAGCGGCCTGTCGCTCTCTGCGAAGAAGACGCAGCTCTTCATGACGGAAGCTACGTTTGCGGGCGCGGTGGTGGGCCCCCGCGGCGTGTCCCCTGACCTCACCAAGCTGGCCACAGTCGTGGGTTGGCCCACACCGGCGACTGCGGCGAGCCTGCATTCGTTCTTGGGGCTGACGTCGTATTTCAGAGACTTGGTGCGCAACTACGCGAAAGCGGAGGAGGACTTACGCGACCTGCTCCGAGAAGTCCCGCTGCCGCCGGGCGCGACGAAGCGCATCCACCGCCAGATCATGTGGTCATTCCGTTTGCCGTCGCTGTGGAAGGAGAAGCACACGGAATGCTTCCTGAAGCTGAAGAGGATACTCACCTCGGAGCCTGTACTGCGCGCGCCGCGCTACGAGACGGTTGCGAAGTACCCGTTCGACATCACGACGGATGGGTGCAGGAAGGGTTTCGCAGGGGTTCTGTCGCAAAGGATGGAGACGACTTTGCCGGGCGGAAAGGTTGTGGTGCGGGAGCACCCGATCGCGTTCGCGTCCAAACGAACATCAGAGATCGAAGAACGCTACGCGCCGCATCTGCTCGAGTTCGCCGCGCTGAAATTTTCCCTAGACAAGTTCTCGCCCATTGTATGGGGCCAGCCGATCACGGTCAACACCGACTGCATTGCGCTGCGCGAAGTTCTCGCGAACAACAAGCCCACCGTCGCACACGAGCGCTGGCGCAACGGCATCCTCGCGCACAATATTGTGTCCGCGAAGCACATCAAAGGCGTCAATAATACAGCCGCGGACGTCATCAGCAGGAAGTACGAGGAGGTGGAGAGGGTCGCGGGAGACGGCCATGAGTGGACGGTCTCGCCGGACTGGGAGGCGATGGTGGGCATCGTCAATGACATGTTCTCGGTTGCGGTGGAGGGAGCGGAGGACGGGGAGGAGTTGTGCTTGCTCGTCACGCTGCCGGCGGGCGCGATGGCGTTGCGGGAGCGGTTCAAGGACGAGCCGGTGTACCTCGAGGTCCTAGACGCGATCTTCGAACTCGACGTGGGGACGACGATGAGGGCGCACCGGAAGGCGGCTCATCGTGCGTCGGAGTACTTCGTCGAGGGCGGGAGGTTGTGGCGGTTGGGAGGAGGAAACCCGGCGCGGGCGCGGGCGAGGAGGGAGTGCCTGACGAGGGCGGAGGCGACGGAGATGGCGGCGAAGATTCACGCTGAGCGCGGCCATTTTCACCGGGACAGCGTCAAGCTAATCATGTCCGACAGCGTCAGCAGCCCGATGCTCGACGAGTCTATTGTGAAGGCGATCAGTGATTGCGGACAATGCAAGGCCTTCGGGCCCACCCACATCGCCGCGCGACTCGACCCCATCATCCGCCGCCACCCTTTCGAACTCATCGTCGGCGACTACCTCTCCATGCCGCTCGGGAAAGGGGGGTACCACACCGCGCTGCTGTACCTGGACACCTGCACGCAATGGTTGTGGGCGTACAAGTATAAGACCGCAGGCACGGCGAAGACGACCACAGCGGCGCTCGGGGACATCTTCTCCAAGTTTACGCCGGCGGAAGTCCACATGTCGGACGGCGGTTCGCATTTCAAGAACAAAGAAGTGGCGGCGTTCTGCGAGAAGTGGGGCGTTAAACAGCACGTCGTAGCTGCGTACTCACCCTGGATTAACGGTCTCGTGGAGGGTACTAACCGCATATTGCTCTATGTGCTGGCACGGATGTGCGCGCCGGACGTAGGCGAGGCCGCATGGAACGCCACGACGTGGGACTCGTTACCCAAAAACTGGCCCGATCACCTTGACGAAGCGGTTCGTATCCTCAACAACCGCATCTTACCGTCGGTCAGGTTCTCGCCGAAGGAGCTGATGCTCGGCACCATTGTCAATACACACCCGACGCCCGTATCGGTGAGCGTCGAGGCGTTCACCGCGACGGACGCAGAGGTACATATGGCATACGTGGCGCAGCAAAGACTCGACGGATACGCCGCGCGCGTCGCTTATGCGCTCAGCCGCAAAGCCGCATTTGACAGGAAGGTGATGAAAAGTGGAGGGGAGGTGACGTACAGGAAGGGAGACCTCGTCCAAGTTTACAGCAGCGCGTGGACTTACACATTCCAATGCCTCAAGAAACTCATATACCGCTGGTCGACTCCGCATCGCGTTACGGAACGGCTGTCGCATTCATACCGGCTAGAGACATTGGAGGGAGTCGCTATGGACGGTGTCTACAACACCCGGCGCCTTCGACCCTTCGTACCCAAGCGTGGCGGCATCCTTGAGAGGGAGCAGCGAGATTTTGAGGCGAAATTGGCGCCGATTTTGGAGGAGGACGAGAGGGCCGATTTGGCGGCCGTGGAGCGAGCGCGTGCGGAGGAGGTGGGGAGCGAGTTTGCGTTGGGGTAGTGTCGTGGGTGGCGGCGTGGACGCCGCCATTGACGAGGTGGGCGCATGTGGTAGCGGCGGATGCCACCGGAGGTGGCGGTGGAGGGCTGTCCTGGCATTATTTGCGGTAGTTAGCGGCCTTGTTTGTAGCACGAGATCATTCCACCTTGCACACGACCCCAGAGGATCTCCGTGTTCGTGATCGCCGAGCAGCGCCACTCGCATAGCCCCGGGTCCACCCCAACGAGTATCAGCGATTATATGGAAGACAGAAAAGATGAACAGCGCAGGAAGGGGGGAAGGGAAGGCAAAGGTAAAGTAGAAATAGACGCACCTTACCGGCTCGCCGTCCCTTTCCCTTTCCCGCTGCCGCCCCTTTTCCGAGTCTTGGCTCGCGTGACTGCGTGCTGGCGCGGCCGACCCGGAGAGCACGCTGAGGGATGTAAGTACATGGAATGCTTGAGATCTTGAAGAACCGAAGTCTTGATGTGAGGTCTTGAAGCGGCAGGTCTTGAAGATCGCCGTCTTGAATGGGGAGGTGCTAGGTCTTGAACCTCGAGATCTTGAAGCTTGAGGTTTAGCTTGAGGTTTGAGGTCTTGAAGCCCAAAGATGTTTCAGGGGGAGAGGAACCGATCCAAGAGCCAGAAAGACAATATTGGTGAAGCAGACCATGACGACGAGCCTTCAATTTTGAGGTTTTGGAGAATTTGAGTCTGGCGAAAGTAAAGAAAGACCATCAACTGCGTCGGATGTGGGGGAAAAGAAAGGGGAAGGATCAAATGCCAGACTGCGAGAGGTCCTTCGGAGAGAGGATGGTGGGAGGAAGAGAGATGTGCCCCATCAAAATCAACCATCGGGCCGAAACACGTGATGCGCACGGACCCTTTGCGCAGTTGATGCGTTGATCTGAGTTGATGCGGACCTCGATGGACCGCGACTTCAGCTTTTTAACTGGCTCGATGGTTGGATTCCATTGCAACACCGCCACACTTTCCAGGCATTCGGGACTCGGACAGCCTTGAGTTAATTTGCCCGTAATATGATGCCGGCTCGATGCCAACTGGAATCCTGGATGCCGGACCCGGTCCTCTCGTGACTTTGGGCATCTTCGTCAATTCTTAAGCAAGTCTTTGGTAACATTGTGATTGTAGGGAACTCGAAAATACCACGAACTCCCATTTGGTTGAGAAAATGGTAGCGTAAAAAATCTGGCGGGTCATGGGCCGTCTGGCTGGTATGGCTGCCACGCCAACCATACCGGTCAGATACAGCCATATGGTGCCATGCGTGCCAGAGAATTTTGGTTGTTTTGCTGATGAGCGCACTCCTTGTGCAACCGGACGGTCCTTAGGCCTTACCTTAGCGTGTATCCTGGTTGAAATACAAGAGTAGTCATAGCGGCACACGATACCATGGGATTGATCCGACGGCATCAGCCGAGACAAGGCCAAACACGCTCCTCTGCTCTCCTCCTCCCTCCGCCCATGCCCGCCTCCATCTCCAGCCAGTCCCCCCCAGCCGCTCCCGTGCCCCGCCGCCGCGCATCGGCGAGCCCCGCGCGTGACGTCGGCGTCAAGGGCATCACGCGCAAGGTCATCCGCACGCTCGAGGGCCTCGGGCACCTCGACCCCGCGCTGGAAGCTGAAGCAGACGCCGAGGAAGACGACGACGAGCACGAGGTCGCGCGCGCGCTCGCTGCCGATGCGGAGGCTCGTCGGGTGGGCGCGGGGAAGCAGCGCGCATCGGTGGGGGGGGAGACGAAGAAGATCGACTGGGAGATCCCGAGGAAGGTGTTTCATTCGTCTATCGGTGGGTCTCTCATGCCACTGCGACGACTAGCACTCAATTCACGCGGGGGTAGGCTTCATCACGCTGGGACTGTACCTGACGCCGAGCATGTCGCCGCGGACGGTGGTGTTGGCGCTGTGGAGCGCGCTCGCGGTGATCGCGCCGACGGACTTTGTGCGCCTGCGCAACCCTGCTGTCGAGCGTGTCTATGAGCGTGCGCTGGGTTTCCTCATGCGCGAGAGCGAGCGCGTAAGTTCTTTCCTCCTTGCCACCCTCTTTTTTTTCGGTGCTGACTGTATTCACATGCTATTAGCACGGGACGAACGGGACGCTGTGGTACATCCTCGGCGTCAACTTTGCGCTCACGTTCTATCCCATTGACGTTGCTACTGTCGCTATACTCATGTGCGTGCTGCTGCTCTGCTCCTCCATTTCCACATTTTCTGCTACGTCCCCCTCTTCGCTTCGCTTCCGAGACATATCTCCATTCTCTTCCCCCTCCCCCTGCGTCCGTTCCTCCGCTGCTCCGCCTCTTCGCCCCCTTTCCTTTTCCTTACACCCGCGCCCGCCCCTGTCCATGTCTCGCCCTGCTGCGCCGGGTGTGCCTCCCCCTGCCCGACGTAGCGCGCACTTTCTCCGATGTGCCGCCGCATCTCCTCACGATGTCCCCTCGCGCCGTCGTCCGCCCCCGGTGCTCGTTACCGTGCACTTCGGATCGTGTGCCCTTTGACTCTATCTTTGCTTCCGCGATCGGGATCGTGTGCCTTGCTTTGACCTTCGGACGTTCTTTTCTTCTGTGTTTTTATTTCTTTATTTCCTTCTTCCTTTATTTCTTTCTTGCTGCTGGCTATCCACTTCACGTGTCCCGATTCCTCCTTTCATTTCCGATTCCTTTGCTATTTCCTATTTTCGGATGTCCCAATCTCGTTTTTCATTTCCTATGACCCATGCTCGCCGGTTATCGTGATTGCGGGCGGCATGGCAGAAACGTCGCGGTGGAGGTGGACCCGCTGTGCCGGGCGCCAGCTCTGAACCTGGCGGCCTCCGAAGCGTGTGTGCATCGCACGGGAGGGTGTACGACGTGGTGACGGTCGGCAGCGGGGCGCGGATGGGATGCGCGACGCAGGATAGGACCACGGCGCGGCGTCCCTGATGGAGATCGAGGCCAGAGTGCCCTCTGCGCGAGGGTGTGGGGAGGCACTGAGCGTTGCGAGGCGCGTGGTGGGCACGGGGCGTTCGCGTTCGGGCCTCGGCGGTCGAGTCCGAGTCGCGTGTAGGCATGACTTCTGAGCGGAGTCCCAGTCGGCCGTGGACGAAGCGCGAGCTTCGGCCCGCCGCGGTTGAGGATGAGGGTGGAGCATGTAGTCGCGAGGGTGCTTGCGAGGCGCGGGATACTCCGACACACCTTTCGTCCTCGGCCTCGGTGGTACCTTTGTGGGCGTGCCCAGCGAGTTTCTTTCTGCTTCTGCGATCGAGGCCGGCAGGCGCGTGCGTGGGCGCTGCCCTCTCGTGTTCCTAGCCCTTGCATTGCCCTTGCATTGCCCTCGGCCGCGACCTCTACGTCCTTTCTTTTTTTGGACGGCGGCTTTACGTCATCTGTAGACGTGGTCGCTGTCGAGACGGGGGTTGCTCGTTGCGTGATGACGCCGATGGCCGGCACGGCGGTGGACCTACGCCGTGGGGATTGGGTCGGCGCGCCGCGCGCCTCCTCCCCGTCGCACAGGCTGTGTCTTATTTTGCATCCCTACCCGCCGCCTTTCGTTTCGTTTTCGTTTTCTTTCATTCACCCTCGTTCTGTGCCCTTCCTCTTCCTTTTCCTCTTATCTTCTCCCCGCCCTCCCTCCCTCCCCTCCCCTCCCTCTTCCCCTCCCCTCCCCTCCTTTCCCCGCTGACCCCCCTCCTCCCCTAGCCTCTCCTGGGCCGACACCGCCGCCTCCACCCTCGGGCGCATGTACGGCCCGCGCACGCCGCCGCTCCCCGCGAGCCTCAGTCTCGCGTGGCTCCCCGCCTGGGTGTGGGTCCCGCGGGTGCTCCTGATTGCGCCCGCGGCCACCATCAAGGAGAATTCGAAGAGCGGCAACGCACTCAAGGAGAATCCGGGGAAGATCATCAAAGAGAATCCGAAGAGCGTCAAGAACAATACGCGCCGGCTGCGGCTCCCGTTCGCGCCGCGCAAGAGCACGGCGGGGTTCCTCGCGGCGTGTGCCACGGGCGCGCTCGTTGCGCTTGTGTTTTGGGGGGGCATTGCGGGCGTGAAGAGGGTGACGGGGGTGGCGGAGATGAGGGCTGTTGCGGAGGGTGCGTTACTTGCTTTCTTGGTTTCTTCGTTTTGGGGGCGAGAGGCATTGGCGAGCCTGGTGGGCTTGACTCGCGGGAGGCTGGACGAGTGAGGCTGGTGTGCGAGGGCGCGATCAGGCCAGTTTGCGCTATTTGGCTGGGTGGGCGACGGCGGCGCAGTGCGAAGGACGGCGCGCGCTCGGACAGAGGACGATGTGCTTCGCTCGCGATGACGATCCCGATAACCCTACTGACGCGCTTTTCCCGATGATCATACTGACGCGCTTTCCCCCCTTTCCGCAGGCGCGCCCGGGGAGAACACGGGGTACCACTCGCAGTACTCGATCGCGGGGCAGTATGTGAGGACCGAGGGCGGCGCGTGGCTTAGGCGGTGGGTGCCGCAGGGCGTCATTGGGGGCGTCGATGCCAACCCTAACGCGAATCATGCGGGTGCGCAGACGACGCCGGCGCGGTTTGGGGTGCAAGGGTGGGCGGGGCTGGTGGCGCTCGTGGTGTGTGCGGGGGTGGTGAGCGGGGTGGCGGAGGCGCTTGGTGAGTGTTTTGTTCGTCGTTTTCCCTGTGGGGCGGAATGAGGGTGGACGGTGCGGAATGGGGGTAGTGCGGATGGAGGCGGGGAAGTAGGGCGCACGTTCGCCCTGGCGTTCTTCCGCTGAGGATTCGGCCTCCTGCCCTTATCGCGCCCTTCGCCTCCTTCCCTTGTCCTCGCCTCTCCCTCCCCTCCCTTCCCTTCGCCTTTCACCGCCTTCGCGTTCTATCCATCCATCCATCCTTATCCCCGCTCCCAATACACCTCCTCTCGCTCTGCCTTTGCCTCCCCTTCCGCTGCTTCGCCCTCCTTCCCCTCTACGCTCCTCAAACCCGCCGCTAACACCCCCACAGACCTCGGCGGGCTCGACGACAACCTGACGCTGCCTATCATCTCGGGCGGCGCGCTGATGCTGTTCTTCCGCGTGTGGGGATGGGCCGTGGGGGCTGCGTGATTGTTCGCGCGACGCTCTTACTGTTATCCCTCATCTCCGCCCTCCTCGTCATCATCTCCGCCCTCCCCATCGTCCCTTCCGTCCATCTTCATCTTCACCTTCACCTCCCTCCGCCTTCCCTACCTTACCTCCGACTCACACAACACACACACCACCACGCCGACTCACCACTACGCTCACCACCGACTAACCCTACCTACCCCACACCTACGCCCGACGAGGCAATAGACGCTACACCCGACTCCCGATCGAGTTCTGCTACATGCTACATACTTATTTTTGTTACGATTACGGTTACGACTAATACTGCGGCACGTTTACGCACGAGGAGGATTTTGATTATGCTGTGCTGTGTAGGGGAACGGAATGCGGAAGGGGAGGGAAAAGTAGCTCACGGTATACCGCGATGTAATGACTGAATGGATGGATCTGGGATCCGTGCGTATATAACATTCGAGAGGAGGAAGAGGCCTAGGGTGGAAACGCTTGAGCGGTGAAAAAAAGGAGATAGTAAAATGGCCCGGCCTCGAATCGAACGAGGGTTCCCCCCTTGGAAGAGTTGATACAACGCTACAGAAAATGGAGGCATTACCACTATGCTACTAGGCCATTGATAATGATGGGAGGAAAGGAAATAACTCGAAGTCGTGCTTCAATCTTAGACGTCGTTCTGAGTAGAGAAAAAATAGTTTAAATCACGCAGACAGACCCAGATTAGACAGGGATGTTCCAATAAGTACAAGGATACTATGTACACTGCTAAGTATTTAAATTTCTAGAATCAGTACCGCCCTTCAAATTGCTGAAATTTGAATCATGGCTATGGCCTTGATAGCTTTGCTGGCATACAATTCCGGCGATTCGATGGCTGAAGGGTGTTTTTACGTAGGCGCTGCCGCGCCTCGAGCGATCCTCATTACAGTTGCGCTGCCAGAACAAGGAGAAGGATCAGACATCTGCCATCAAAATATCGTCTCACAACTGCCTTACACGCTTTCGTCTACAAGTTCACACCTGTGACCTGTGCATACACGTAACGGGGCGAGACTGCTTTACTCCATTGAGGCTGCCATCTTACTTCTCGACCAATATAGTCAAGATAGCTGTGGACGAGCTGTTCAATGGAATGAAAAGGCAATGCAGAAGACGGCTGTTCGCTCCTTGATCGGATCATCATCGCCTTGAATGCTGCAGTAAATAGAGCGCGCTTTTGCCTTCGTCCATCCCAGCGCTCCTGCATACACCATGTCCGACTCTAAAGACGCGGAAACTCTGCCGAATCCAGTCCAAGTCCGTAGCAACGGTTACTTTCCGGCGACGATGTACTCATGTTCAATCCTTAGATGTTGCGCTCTCGGCTTTCTGTTCCAATCAACCTCCATGCGGAACTGTTCTCGCGTCCACGAAACAACGTCGCCATCTCGCGAATGCTGGGTTCCCTGAACGGCATGCGCGCGGTTGTGGACCCCAACCAGCACATGCCCGAGTCTCTCCGCCCGAAGCCATTCTATGGGCGGCCCCCACCGAACCTCGAGCTCTCGGTCACGTTTGGTGCGGTCGATGCCGACATCGACGTCCTGCCCTTCGCGCCGGATATGGTCCACGTACCGCGTTCAAGATCGTACTTGTCCTCTGACAACTACCGTGAGAGCAAGGGCCCGCAAGTGCACCTCAGATCCGGCACGGGCACAGGAAACATCACGCTTCGCATCGTGCGTCGTCCTTCTGCGGCCCTCCTAGTATTCTTTGGGCTGATTACTTTATTTTATTTCGCAGCGCGCACAGCCCGGCGCACCCGTCTACATCGACACGAACTCGACCTTCGGCCAGACCCGCATCTACCTCCCGCGCACCTTCCAGGGCCCGCTCACGATCGACTCCTGGGCGCGCACTCCGCGCCTCTCGGCCGCCCTCATGCACGCGTCCGAGCCGGTGAGCGCCTCGGGCAGCGTGACGCGCCGCTTCGTCGGCGACGTCGGCGCGTGGACCGCGCGCGGCGAGTGCGGCGACCAGGCCGTGGTGGAGACTCTGTACGGCGCGGTGTGGGTCGGCTATGAGGGGGAGGAGGACGAGGGGAAGCGCGCACTGGGGTCGGTGCTGGTGCACTGGGGCGTGAATGTAACGGCCGTGATCGTGCTGCTGTGGGCGCTGGGCTGGGGCCTAGGGCTGTTCCTCGCGTGGGTCTCAGTTTGGTTTGCGTGATGAATGGCTTCTCGTGTGCATCCCTGCATTTTGTATGTTCTTTAATCCTTTTCTTGATGTGTGGATCCAGCCAGGGGGACTTCGACGATGCAATGGGACGAATTTTAGTGCATATCTATTGAGTCGGAGAATTCAATGTGCGGTGAGACACGCACGCGTATTTGACGAGGTTGCAATTTCCATTGAGAGGAAGAAAAACCTCGTTCTCTCCGATGCCATGGCCTGGCCCCGACTCGAAGGAGAGACTTCCACGGTGAATTTTCCCAACTCATAGCAATAGTACCACTATGCTACCAGGCCGTGATTGCAGACAAGGAGAGCTTATGGTGGTGGAAATTTGAAGAGTAAGGAAAAAAAGTGCTACACTTACTTAAAAGTCAATAATGGCCCAGTCCCGAATGGAACAGGGATCTTCCGCGTGAACACTGAGGAAAAGACATAACTCGCGGAGGGATTACCAAGTATGCAACTGGACCATACTTAAAAGCTCCTACAAATGGCTTTATCGTTAAATTTGAGGTGGAGGTTAAAACCCTGGCAGTCACTAAAAAGGATCACCCCACATATATATGGCCTGGCCCTGAGTCGTTGAACCGCTTGCACAAATTTTGACCTATGAAGGGTAGATTTCGAAGCTCCGCCTACAAAAACTAAGCCGTTATTGAAAAAGAAATTGAACTAAGACCGAGCTTACCAGACAAAGTATAGATGTCCGTCGAGCCAACGTCGTGTCACGCTCCGCACTGGATTGGATTGTCAGGCTCAAGCGCCATGAGATTAGGGAATCGCACCGTACGTATGAGTTACGGTGATACGTACGTACGGTACGTACGGTACCCGTACCGGGAGCCCTCAGCCGTCCCTCGGCTCCGTGCCGTACGTATACGGCACGAACCCGTATCTTTCCGTACGGTATGACCCGTATACGGCCGTATACGGGTTATTATCTTATCTCATCTGGTGCCCGCAACAAAAGACCAGGTGATTCGTGATTATCAGGGAACAAAGCTTCACATGTCCTGTGCTTGGCGAGCCGCAAGAAGCGAACAATGGCATAGATCCATTTCGACCTTCGCTCCTCCCAAAATCCAATTGCATCACCCGTCCAACTGGAAGACGTCGATAGAATACCTCTGCTCTATGTGTCGTCCTCCCAAAATGCCAGCAGGCTTTTCACTGTTTTTTTTCTGTCTGACCAAGGATACCACTCATCATTCCCATCAACCCAGGCAGGGCTATCAACGCCGCCTGACTCCCGCCATCATGGCACCCGCCACAGCGCGCCCTCTTTCATCTCAGTGTTGAGTAGATGAGTAGAACTCCCATCAAATCTTGCTCCTTTTGGAGGACGTCCCGCAATTCGGTTCCCGCCACTTTCGTACGCACCCAGGTCCATGGAGGCCCTCAATACTACTTCCGACTTCAGCTGGTCCCCCGAGAGTACTACCGGTTACGGTTTGTTCTGAATGATGGCCAAAAAAAAAAAATCATATAGAAAGGCTTGTTGTTCTGAGTGATAGACGAAATATATGTTTTGACTCGGCACTTGCCAGTAAGCCGGGCAGCAAGGAAATTGGGCACAGATATAGGCCCTAGTATTCACAGTGGGTTATTTTTCCTTCTTCTTCAAAGCGGCTGACTCGGGCGGAAATAAAATAGAAAATGACAATCTGAAGAAAGAGCGATATCAACACTCAATCAAGTGTCTCGGATATTGAATCTTCGAGGATAGGGTAAAGCATTATCTTGGCCCAGGAATTGCCAATAACACGCAGACCATAGCTGCTGCAACACATGAAGAGGTCCCTCTCCTGGTTCAACTTTGAGGTTCAACTTCAACGCATTGAAGAATATTTCAATGGAATACATCAGAAATATTTCAATCTGTTCCTAGACAAGTGACAACATTTCGTATTCAGGACTATACCTTTCCATGGTCTGCTTTGAGTTGTGCCGATTTTTTCGCCTACTGGTCGTTTGCTTTTTTGGCTCCGAAAATGACTGCGACACCTGTTGATCAAACTTTCCGAAATGATCGCAGCTCTACTCATCTACTACAGACTCTCAATGCTCAGCTCCGACTGATGCACAAGAAGGTCCTCGATGCTTTGAACGAGGTAGATGCTATCCGTCTCAGTACTGCCAGTGAATTGTAGATTTTGATTTGAGTTGAGGTTCTTGACCGTACGTATCACGTATTACGGCCGTATATTACCCGTACCGTACCGTGCCAGCTGTTGTTTCTTCTCGCAATCATCGTACGTATACGGAACGGATTCCGTATTCACGTATTTGGTCACGTACCGTATACGGTACGTACGGTGCGATTCCCTACATGAGATGCCCAGAAATCTTGCACTTTCGTTCAATTGCACATTTTCGAATGAGCTAAAATAGGAACGTCACAAAACTGTTCGTTGCAAGCGTTCAAGTGCGTGGATGTAGAGCTTCTAGAAAGACTACAAGAATGCGGGACTATATCAGTATTGCATGGGAAGATTCCGATAGCAACGTGGGAAGCATATGCCATAACAGCGGCACCAGACGGCACCCTCGTCTCCGTCACAAAATCCATGGAGATCAGACTAACGAAACCCGGGACGTTCTTGTGAAAAAAAACGGCGAATACAAGAAGGGAAAGAGAATCGTATCTTCAATCACCTCGTCCATTATTTCCATAAGTCGGCGGTGCCTCTGAGCGCTCTGCGACGACTTGCAGGCGCTGCACCTCCGCGCGCAGGCTCCGCAGCTCCTGTATGATCACTGGATCCTCCATCGACGGGGTACGCGACGGCGCATTCGGTGCGCGCGCGCCAGGAGGTAGCGACGACCCGTTCTCCATTGGTGTGGACGGAGGAGAGGCCCCGGGACTCGCCACGCGCGAGAGCTGTGCTACCGGTGACGTCGGTGGAGAGGACGAGGGCCAGTACATCGACTCGCGTCCCGCGGTGAGTTGCAGGCCGTCCGCCGTCTGCACCACTGAGTCCGGGACAAAATGCGTATCGCCGTAGTGTGCCACCGCGGCGCTCTGCTCACGCTTCATCGTGCTGAGCGACCGTTCGGGAATGACAGACACTGGCGGCCTTGCGGTCTCGCTTTTCTCTCCGTCACCATCGTCGTTGATGACGAACGACAGCGGTTCCGGGGCGGCGCGCGCAGCAGGCGCTGGATCCTCGGTTTGTGCAGCATTCTGCTGACGGCGGCGGCGGCGGTAGAGGAGGGAAAAACCTGCAAATAGGCCGATGGCCAGGAGGCCCCCTACCACGCCGCCTGCGATGGCGTCAGCGTGAGATTTTGGCTTGATGATACCGCTAGGTGAAGGGGATGGACTGGTGCTTGGCGGTGAAGGGGATGGACTTGTGCTTGACGTTGGAGTTGACGATGGAGTGGAAAGTGATGCAATGGATGTCGCTGCAAACATCAATTTAAAAAAAATACTCGGTCAATTTAAGAGATACCCGAAGCCTTCGAATCTTACCTGGGCCCCCTGCAGCTGCAGACAGCTGTGCGAATCCCATAGCAGGCGGCTTCTGGCGAAATACCGAGTATACGTTCCTCTGGACATATCGTGACTCGTGAGGGGCAACACAGGCGTGTCGATGAAAATTTACCATCCACGTATCACCGAAGAGCCAGCCCGCTCCACTAAACGGGAGCGCATATATGGCGCCTCTGCACAGCGTGCTGCCTGATGAGACGGTCCCTAGGTTCATGTCCTCTGGTAGGATTGGCCACATCCGGCCGCCAAACGAGACGGTAATATTCACTGACGTGGTGCACGCTGTGTGAGGGGAAAGCAGTGGAGGTCAGAGCCGGCGCTGTGCAAAACAAAAACTGCCTACGCACGGTATTGGTAGAATCCACTGGAATCGTTTATCGCGCTGGAGCCTGGGACCTGCGACCAAATCGCAGCGACGTCCGCAGACGGCCCAGTAATGTAGGACACCCCGATTTCGAACGCTGCGAGCCTGGTGTTTCCGGTGACGATGATGGGCGACCCCTGTACGGTGATTTCTGCGCGAAAGGACTCTGCATTGGGGCCATCGAGTAAAGTGAAACGGGCTGCCAACGCACCGGAGATATTGAGCCCCCAATATGTGAACGACGTGAGTTGCACATCGAGGTACTCGATGTCGCCGGTGTACAAGGATGTGTTCGTACCACCGAACGTGAACGCGCCCCCGGGTACGCCGCTCTGGTTAGAGCGCGTAAGCCAGAAACTGAATTCTGGGTCTCCATTCACGATGGCCGACTGCCAGACGGCCGTGATCGTCGCCACCGGGGGGGTTAAGCCAAGGCCCAACAGGCCGGAGATCCCGCTGGACAGGACATCATTTGATTGGGTAACATCGACTAAGCGAAAGTCAAATCGGAGAGGAGGTAGCGTCCATAGACAGACGCACGGAAATCGGCATGCAAGACGACGAACGAGCCCATGGTAATAGTGTCCTCAAAGAGGAATCCCGTCACATTGCCTTCCACGAAGCCAATCGATGAAGTCGTGGTAGACTTATTGACCGCCGTTGATGACTTGGTGTTGTCGTACAGGGTGATATCGGTGGGGCAGCCTGCTGCGGACGTGCAGGGAGTACCCGCGACAAAGATGTCTGAGGTGCTCGTGTCAAGAAACATATTGAACTCCTGGGGACTACATAGGGACAGATCAACTTGGCCATGGCTCGAAAGAGACACAAATACTACTTACGGGGTTCCAATGCCTATAGTGGTGTAATAATATATGTCGGCGTCCTGAAACCGCGACTCAGAATCATTCTCCCAAGGCTAGGCTGGTGCGACGTACATTCAGAATACCAAGCTCCGTTGAGGACCTGCGAGCCTTGTCTCTCCGAAACGCCCCACTATAGCGTGCCCGAGTCCGTTCTGCAACAGCGGAGAAGTCTTTACTCGTAAGTGGGCCGGCGCCTGTCCTGAGAAGGGGCAGGTGCAGCGGTTCCGCCGCACAAATGCCGTAAAAGAGAGTCCACGACGCAGCGAGAGCCGTGAAGAGCATCCGGGAATGAGCTCGCGCTGGGCCTCAGCTGTGTATTGAGCCAGGCGTTGAATGTCGATGTCATCAGAATTCCGGATACCTCGTGTATTAAGCAGATGCCTCGAATCAGATTGCACCTGGTTGTATCCTTCCATATTTGCAACATTTTTGCTCTTTGGGCTTCCCATTTCCTTTTATTTTGGAGTTCGCCCGCTGATCCCGCTCTATGACAGATTAGCGCTGGGGCACAATTTAACTTCAACATCGCCGATCAGCCGCTCAAGACCCTCTGATAAGGCAGGTGCTCCTCTGTTATCTTCCTTCGCTACGCCCATCATCTCCACTCTCTCCATAGTATCCCATCGACCTCCCAGATACTGCCCCTTGACCGTACCTTTCAGAAGCACTCAAGAATCACCTAAACGCAGGCCTGTTCGATCTCGCTTTACTCCTCCGACCTGGGCCATGCTAGTCTCTCGTAGACAGACACTCTATACGAACACTCGTGCCTCGCTGTATAGAGTCTGTTAGTTACCGCGGGGTCGTGTATGAAGTGCTCTCTTATTACGTGATTTTACATAAGTTTGGTAGGCCGTAGTTCGAACCCGGCCCAAACACTTGTTTTGTTTTAAAAGTATTTTTTGCTCCGCAGCCTTCCATACCTCTAATTCGTGTTTCCAGGCTGCACCGAGGCTCTGGGTGATCTCTGAAATTTTTCTAGTCCATTTCAAGGTCAACTAACCACTTGTTGTTTCTGGGCCGAGCAAGTGCATACAAAAGTCGCGACCTTTACATCATGCGTTCAAGGGCTTGTTTCAAGATTCTGAATCGACAGAAAGTTAGTCATAGATAATAAAGCCCTATAACTCTTCAAGTCTCACTGAAAATCGTGTTTCCCGTTCGATGGGACGCGACTCGGAAAATGATTACCTAAGATTATGTAATAACGGTGCACTACATACACAGGCCCGCGGTAAACACTAGACTAGGGCCATGCATCATCTCGCACAAGACCTAGAGTTCTGTGGCTTCGAAGCAACCATCTATCAAGATCCTGCAAGATCCTATCCAGGAGACTACTATCATCTGTCAATTCGATGCCTCTCGGTTTCCTCGGGTGCCTCCTAAGGCTCCAACCGTTTAGTTTTCGTTTACGAAAGTCCGTAAACTAAACGGAAACGGGTCAAAAACAGTTTAAAACAGTTTAAAACAGTTTATAAATAGTATTTTGGGGGGTATTTGACTTTGGCTCAACATACCATGTCTCACAGCATTTTGGCCACAGCCGAAGTTATGGATTGCCAATGTGATCACCAAATCACGGTTCTGGGTTGAGCAGAGGTCTGAATCGGGAGTGCCGCAGGCGCATCAATTGATCCGCCGCCATCACTCACGTGAGAAATTACTATATTGGGAGCATATCCCGCCCCTCGAGCGCCGAAAGCTTAGTATGAGGTCAGAACTTCGTTCTAAATTACCAAACACATACATATGGCCCTCCCATATGCCTAGGAACTCGGAGGAATCCAGTATGTAGTCCCTCGCAAAGGGCGAGGTAACACAACCGTTTAAACTGTTTGTTTACCATTTGTTTACCGTTTACAGGGTCCCGTAAACTAAACGGAAAAGTAAACGGTTTTAACTGTTTAAAAACATTTGAAAACGGAAATGGTTGGAGCCTTACCTCCTACTGCAAGGAGTCGTTCCGCTTTCCGCTTTCTTGGTCCGTGTTCCTCAACTTCAAGCACCTTTGGAACATTCGACGTCAACACTGTACTTCCCCCTTTTCAAATGTTTAGCGGTCTTATTTCCTCAAGATTCAAAATTCGGCTCTAACGCGATCATCTCCAGATGAATTCGTCATTTACTTTTGACCCGAATTTGCAGACATTTCGCCACAGGATCCATATCGTCTGATCCTCTCGATAGGTCCAAATTCAATGCAGTCCTCATGGATCGGGGTAACATGTCGAGGTGTGTTCCACGCATGCATCATTCTGACGCGCACCAGTTTCCCGACTGAATTCATCTCCGTCGGCTCCAGATTAAAATTCGTGTTCTTTGCGAGCTTTTCGATGGGCAGCCTTCTGATTTGTTTTGACCCTTTGCTGACCTGAGCCCCACAAGACATTCATGTTCACTGTCGTTCAGGTGCGCTTCATCTACAGACTATATCCTAGCCATTTCGCACACCCTGCATGAGCTGCATATTTCTTTCACCTTTGGGACTGCTTCCGAGCCCGTAAATTGGTGCCTCTCTCATTTTTCCCCGAAATTTACTGATGGTGCGACATAAGCTACTCTCAAGTTAGCGCGCCGCCGGTTTACATCTTTCTTCCACTGAGTTTTCTGTACGTCCTCACATTCGCCGTGCTCCCGCTGTTTTTATTCGGTTTCTCGGCGGCCCAAAATAATGAGGTGTCTGCGATGATCTGTTTTCCAGATATCTTGATTGTGATTATAACCTGCGCAATTTTCGCCAACAATCGGTTCCGACTTTCCGCAAGTACTCTGTTTAGGGTACGTCGTGCCGTGGTCCATTTGCATACCTCTTAGCTAACATTGTCGTCATTATGCAGCGAGAGCAGTAACTTCGATACTTCTCTCCGTTCTGTGTTGTGGGTAATGTTTACATGGTGGGGAGACTGCGACTTGAAAGCGACACGTATTATCGATGTGTATTCATTCAGGCCATTCTTACACTTCGAAAAACCAACCGTGTATGCCGGAGCGAAGTGAAGGCACATCTTGTTTCCCTATAAGGCAATAAAGTGATAGGGCCAACAAGCTGCACTGTAACAGCCCGTGACCATTGACAAAGAGAATTGAAAATTGAGCTTTCTTATCATCAATTGAGGTGTAAAATGTTTCTAAGGGCCTGATCGGCAACCGCAATTCACGCGTGAATGTGGGAATTAATCTTACATAACTGTCACGCACCTTCTTCGCTTCCCCGACCTCGTACCACTCTCCTTCGCTGCCCTCGACCACGCACCTCGTATCACTCTCCTACGCTGCCCACGACCACGCACCAACCATGGACCCTCGCTCCCCCTCTCCTGGCGACAATAGCGACGATGCCGACGCCTCCGACAGTTACATTCCATCAAACGCTGGCAGCTCCTTCACCAGACCTGAGACCAATTTCGCTCTTGACATCTTGCTGAAGGACCTGACGAGATATGAGTGGGAATGGATTCAAGGACAAGGCTTGTACAGAGATCTCGAATGCTTTGAAGGAGAAGTTTGCCCAGCGGCCCGTTCGCAAGACCGGTGTTGTCGGGAACAGACTGCGCTATGTGATTACGCACGTACGCCGTCTGCTGCCCCACAAACTCATCTCTTCCCAGATCAAAAGCGCGTTCGAGGAGTACGAGTTTGTGCGCGGGAAGAGTGGTGTGGGCTGGGATGACGAGGCGAAAATGGCGACAGCGGAGGCGGACTTTGTGGAGAGGTTTACCGAGGTGCTTCTCACTGCCTTCGCATGCCGATACGTGCTAATCGGACACAGGAGTACGGGGCGAAATACGCGAAGTGCTTCAAAAAGCCTTGTCAATATTACAACCGTCTTGTGAAGATCTTCGGCGGCAACAAGGCCACCGGCGCACACATCCTCCACCTTTCCAAATCAAAGAATAAATCAAAAGCCTCGTCTACTGCGCCTTCTGCTTCTGCTTCCACTTCCGCCTCCACTTCGAACCGTAAACACGCTCGTGCTCCCCTCGAGAACCTGGACAACAGCCACATTATCTCTGACCCAGCACCGGAAGACGCTCCCTCCCCCAAACCCTACGACGATGAGCTCCTCCCCGCCCCTGTGAAGCGCTCCTACGCCACAATTGACATCGAAAGTGACAACAAAAAGGAACAGCAACCACCGACCAAGGTGATCGTGCGCAACCACGACCGCGACCGGTCGGCGTCGGGCAGCTCGAGTTCTGGCGGGCGCTGTGCCTCGCGCAACGCGGAGACCGGGACGCAAATCGCCCACGGGTTGAAGCTGATCAGCGAGGGTATGTCGGCACCCATAATCACGAAGGCCGACACCTCCCACGTCGACGCCATCGTAGACGTCTTCATCACCGACCCCACCCTTCTTCCCGACGACCCCGAGGGTGAATATTACGCGTTGTTCCTGGATGCGCTGAGCGCGAACGAGATGCGTGCGCGCGTATTCCTCAAGACCATGAACCAGATCCAACGCATTGCGCTTCTGAAGCGCGTCCTTACGGAGCAGGAGGTGGTCATTCCATTGAACTGGGTTTAGTTCTTGTTATTACTTTTGCTCTATCGCTGCATTCCATTCTTCGTCATCCTGCATTGTCTGTATTATTGTTACAAGCTGTTTGTACTACTCGCCATCGCGCTCTGTAATGTAATGAGCCCACATGCTCATCATGATCCTCTCCCGTCGTGTGTTTGCCCTCTGTGTCTCCTCTGCAGTGATTGCGAGTATGTGATGCTCGGGAATGACCGCACCTGCGAGGAATGGGTGGTTATCAGGATCGTAGTCATCTTGATTGTCGAGATCATATGCGAAAGAGTTGAGTCGATCATGGATGCGAAGAAAGTTGTGGAGAGCTCCAGCCGCTGCCACAATCATGGCTTGGACTTCCTATGAATACTCGGGGCTCGAAATGAGTATGGGAAATTGACGCTTCATCACCCCGAAAATCCTTTCGATAACGTTTCGGAGTCGTGAGTGCCGAAGGTTGTACAACTCCTGTGGTGTCTCGGGTTGGCATCCGCTTTCGTCCCACTCCTTCAGGTGATACCGTACGCCGATGAATGGTGCTAGGATGAGGTTGCAATTTGGAAATCCTGCATCTCCAAGGTAGTACCGGTGTTCAGGAAGCGAGAACCCGTTGCGACGTGCGGTATCAAATAGCCATCCATCTGCTGCCGTTCCCTCGTACCCAGGCATGATGTACGTGAAGCGCAGATCAAAGTCGCAGGCCGCAAGGACGTTCTGGGAGACTGCGCCGTGGCGATCTCGATAACGGACAGTGTCGGAAGCGAGCACAAAGGCGTCAACATGAGTCCCATCAACAGCGCCGCGGCAGTAGCGGAAAAAGGGGAAGTATGCCGCGTCGTTGGAGATTTTGGGTGGAGTGGAATCAGCAGGGTTTTGGACGTATTTCTGGTAGAAGTTGCCGATACAGAGGTCAAGCAAGAGGTTGGTGTATCTGCTTATCGTGTCGTTGGAACGCTGAAAGCGCTCCATCAGGTCCCTCTGGCCACTTCCATGAACAAACCAATAGACAAAAATCGCTGTCTGCTCTGCGGCAGTGATGTATCGACTGTCGCCCAAGCCGCCGTTTGTCGTGAGTTCCCAGCATAGTAACAGAAAAGCAGCCGGATACATCCCAAGCTGGTCGAGGCATCGTTCGGGATGGCCATTGATGATTTCATCCAGCCAGTCTTGGCCAGTGAGAATAGATGTGTGCCGAGGGATGGGAATCGGACGCTCGAGACGCAAGGGATTGTCGGTGCAGAAGATCGTCGCAAGGACAGTGGTGCAGAGAGCGCGTCGGCGGCGTTGTATCAGCTGAAGAACGTCGGGGGAGACGGTATGTGCAACCTCGTCTTGTTGAATGCGTGCAACGGGCATGTAGACACGGAGCGCGGCGCTCGATGCAGCAGAGATGAGCGTTTGATCGGTGTGACTGATTGTGACCATTCAAGATTCAGGCGTGAATTGCGGTTGCCGATCAGGCCCTAAGGGTAAAGCGCAGGGTGAAGCAACTGAAGATCGGTTTTTCTGCTCTAGCTTCGGCGCCACAATGTCGTGGTCGAAAAGAAGTACGAGAAAATTGTGTTTCACGCCACATTGAGAGGAGGAACCATACGAGATTCCATCCATCGTGTGCCGGCATCCACGTTACAATGCTAGTACTATGGCAGAGGAGAACTCAGCGACATTGAGTCAGGCAGGCAGGATCCTATATAACTGCAGAGCCTGCTGTATTTTTGGTATAAAATGCCGAAAGAGCAGGGTGGTGTCCGAGAAACACCGTGGGCAGAAGATCTGAAACTGGCATATATTGAGCACATAGTATGGTCCCATTTTCCGCGTCAACAGACAGCAGTAACCAAACCGTTCGTAGCCACGACATCGGTGGGTGACTTCCAAATTGAAACATTCAAGTTCCGATTGAGTAGACTTTGCAGAGAGGACTTGGACTTGGATAAGTTCTGCCGAAATGCAATAAACATGGAATCATGAAAGGACATTTCGTGTAACTCCACAGGATGTTTTCTTGCGAGTACATCAGAGTGCATAGAGATATAATGGTAGAATGTCCAAGAAACATTGTGATATCAATCCACCTGTAATATGCAAGGGTGAAGCCAAGTTTCAAGAGAGGAAAGGCAAAGGGAGAAACACCTAGTGACCCAGAAGCTAGGGAGGTGACACCTCAATGTCGACATTCATTGCTGAACCTTTAGGTTTGGCTACCAGGAGTAGTGCAGGTCAGAAGGCGTTGGGACCGATGGAGGGCGCTGCCACACGGTGTGAGGGCTGAATACGCTCTGCGTATGCCCTCGCGCAGGAGCAATGTTACACCGGCGATTCCCCAATCCGGAACCACTAGGAAACCCGATTCGGCAAAACACCGCAATTCACCAAACGCACCATACCCACTTCGCACACACCACAGACAAGACCTTTCAAGGTCCTGAAACTCCTTCAATAGGGACGCAGACCAACAGGAAGCAACCCTACATCGACACGGCACTCGCACCAAATGACTCCGACCACTGGTTAGAAGGCGATTCCCTGAAGAGAGTGGTCCCATCCTCAAATTCCACAATCACCATGCACCAGGACACTCACGAGCGTAGCATCGCCAGTTGTAGGAGAACTCTGGTCAAACACCGCACCCCCACTACTTTGTACCCCCGAAACGAGGGCACCGACGCATCGCGGGAGCCCACACCCCGTATACAGCTGAACCATGAAACAGGGTGTCCACTCCTTACGGTCTAGACCCTTGCGCTTGCCCAAGTTGACCTTCAAATTCAAATTGGCAGCTCGCGTTTGTGTAATTCTTCGGTTTTGCTCTCGCGTTCGCCCAGACGCCAACACCGACCACATGGATGAGCCTGCCTCGAGGCAAGTAGCACATGTAGCGGGCGCCTTGAGGCTGTGTAGCGAGAAATGGTATAAAAGAGGACATATTTTAGATACAGTAGTCAGTTTATCTTCGGGTTTCTAGTTCTCCCCCACTTCTACACCAAGTGTACTAGACCCATCAATACAGAAGTTTATCCCACCTCAGTTCATGCTTGTCTTCGGACATTCTATCTTCCTCCCCACCGCAGCTCTCCCCCAGAAGCTTGCGCTCACCACCATCGGACATCCTACCCGCACCACCTTCCTACGCAGACATCCTGTTGTGCAGTAGTGGGAGCCCTGTAAAGAAGTCAACTTAGGCAAATTGTCTGCAACCCTAGGACGTACCAAGCGACACCCCTCGCCGTATTCCAACCCTCGACGACGTTAAAGTCACCTACAGAGCCCCCATTTGGCGGATTCCTACATCTCAGCTCAGGCCTCACGCATTCGGGAAAAAGGTGTTGACCTAGAGAGAAGTAGAAGGCTTTAGGAGTTCAGGAAGCTAGAAGATAGCTAGCCGGACGAGTATATTTCACCTTTGACCCCATTTTGCACTGACTGTCTTGCAATTTCCCAAACGCCAACCAACAGGAACCACCAGAACACGTATCCGCCACTTCCTCCAACTGGATTTCATCTGTATCACCCCCTAGAGGACGACCGAGCTACCAACTGAATACCATCCCATTCACACCTGTAGCACTGCGGTCCTTATCACAATGGGTGCAAACAAACACGTCGCGTAGATGGGGAGAGCAGGGTCGGGCTGATTCGGGCGATGCAGGAGGGCTGGGAGGTGCAGGAGAGAATCAGGAGGGACAGGTGTTGGTCTTGCGCGTTATGTGTCAAGATAGATCGGCGGACTGGTGGCGGTGGTCCGATAAGGGTCGAAATTGAGCTACAGTCTGGCTGCGTGGTAGCACGTGGCATGTAGCGTGTAGCGTGTGGGCGTGGCTGGGGTTTAGGTTTATCAGGCTTGTAGCGCAAAAGGGCGCTACACGGGCCGGCCGTGTGAATACTCGAGTAGCGGATGTAGCGGCGGGCTGCCGAGGAGGTACGGAGACAACTTGAAGAAAATCATCTAAAGCACACATTAATATCTAGTCTCTCCTAGACAGACACTTCAATGTATGCAGCTCCTACCTCGCTTAATGAAGTCTGTTGGTTACCGCGGGGGTCCGATCAGGGTATTCTGTTATTACCAATCATCGGAGTTTGAATCTGAATACATTTTGGTTGCAACTCCCTGTATTTAAGGTCGGCCACTTGGAATACATGCACACATGTTTCAGCATCGATAAAGGCCTTCCAGTATTTTTTTTCATAATTTTATGGAGCCCAGATCTCGACTTTTCATGTTTTCTGGTTGACAAGCGCCCGGGCACATGACATTTTCGATATGTTTCTCTCGCCCGTTTTACCATTGCTGAAAAAAAATATGAAGCGGCAGAACATCGTACAGTTGACTATCTCAAAATACATGATATTAAAATGCATAGACCTGACCATGCATGGGATTTTACTGGAACGTGCTCGAGAGGCGGAGAATTTGGCTGGGAATACATATTGCATGTTGCATACAAACTTTGACCTGAATATGCATTGTCGGCTTCGAAATCTGGTGGTTGGGAATAAATTGATGCCATATTATGAGTTGATTTCAACCTGAAAGTGACTCTCCAAGGCTGAAACGTCGGCCTAGAAGGTTTAATATAGTGCATTTTATAACACCGACCTATTCCTTGCTGACTGTTGGGCTTTGAAGCCTCAAAACTGTGGTTCAACCGCTCTCCGAGATGTCCGAGTCATGGATGTAACAAGATGTCACGTTATGTGACAGTTTTGCAGCTGCATAAAACCTGACAATGCATATATGGTTCTGAGTCTCCGGACCATATGCAATGTGAGATAGTCAACTGTACACAGGTTCCACAGAGTAGTCTGCGTCGCAATCTGGTGAAGAAACACGTCTGATATGAATCCAACTTCGGGCCAGGAATTCGAACTCCGATGATTGGTAATAACGGAATACCCTGATCGGACCCCCGCGGTAACAACAGGACTAATTACAGCTGATCTCGAAACTAAAGAGACACTTCATGCCACCCTCTTGGGGTACCCTTAGGGGTAGATATTTTCCCTGAGGTATTTATCCCAAGAGGTCTAGAATGGTAGTGGGTGTCCCACGTCCACGTCCACGTCCCTGGTATGTCCCAGTGCTGCATATGGGACGTCCAAACACCTGCCATTTAAGGCAATTTCTGGTGGTGGTGGGACGGCCGTAGGCCGGAGAAAAAATTGCCTTTTTGAGCAGCAAAAGTGCTATTTTGTGCACCTATTGCAGTCTCTAGAAAATCCCTGCTGGTAGGACATGTAGCCATCCAGGCTGTCCACCCTCCTGTGTGTCTCTTGGTACCTTTTGGCTCCCAGACAGTCACTATGAATATTACTAGCCTCCTTGTCAGCGGCTATATCTTGATGCATATCTGGATGTAATACCGACTCACGTGCTCTCTCTTCCTCCATATGCATATCTTCATGCATACCGGACTTGCATGCACAACCAGGAAGAAATGCTTGCATCCATGTCTGCAGGGTGTTCATATACCCTCACATGACTCACCTCCAGACCCGCTCTATGAATGCTGGCTGGCCTCAGATACCGACTCGTGTGCAGGACAGTATGAATATCAGCTCACTATATATACCACCTGGCTCGTAATTATGATCCATACCTGGATGCACACTCCCTGGTGTGCGGAGTCACTACATCAATATGTACTGCCTTGTGGTTGGCTGGCTGTGTTAGCGCTCGCGGAGGATAGTCAGTTACATTGATGTTACCTGTGGGATGTCCCATCCCAAGCTGCTCGCCACTTCTACTATCTGGGACTGCACGTGAACGTTTTCCGAAATGCGCAACTTGGGCCAAATGCGCCCAATGGGCATTTAGAAGCGGTGTAAATTCATTGGGGACCTTCTGGAGACATTCCTCTACACTTTTCTCCGTCTTAATTTTCCTGAGCTCTATGCACACTTGCTGAATCCACTGTGTAGTATAGACACACATGGCGGTGTTCAGATGCTGGCCCTGCAGGTTTGGAACTCCTCCCGGCCCATAGCTCTTGAGTGCCCCACACTTTGGGCAGGTCGCCTTCCTGACTTGATGTATGTCCTTTTGCCGGGTCTACAAATGATATGAAATGTGCGGGCCAGCGTGATCCTCACGGACACACCTGTGAATCCATCTCCGAGATTCCTTCGCATCTCGAGCCAGGCAGATATCCGTCTCGTACAAGTCGCATAAGAGAATTTCCATTTGATATTTGCACCCGATTTGCTAGATGGCTTTGCCAAGCATCACCAAAATCTGTATAATGATGTGTGAGTGCTAATCGGAGACTCAGGGGACATAAGAAATGGCTCGGGAGGTACTCGGATTCACCCTGAAGCCATTTTGGAGCAATTTGCACTGACTTAGTGAGAGATGTAAATTATTTTTTTTCGGTCTGACGGCCGACCCTACCTACCTGCCCCCTGTCCTGGCTTGACCGGCCCGAACCCCCTTGAGCGAGTGGCACAGGAAGGAGGGCAGACGGAAGTTGCCGGCCGAACCGGTGCCGGTTTGGGATTAAAACCTGGCGGGAATTTTTCTTTGCTTTTCCTACTGTTTGCTTTGAATTCCTCATGGGAGGCGCTCGATTTTCAGCTGCAGCGGACCTAGAGACTCCGTCGAACCTCAGCATTGTGTCCTACGCGTGTTGATGCCACTGTCTTCTATGTCCCTTCCCACCTAAGCGAGCACCGACACCATGACTAATGGGCCTCTCAGGTGGGTTCTTCTGTATTACGAAAACCCCCCTGAGAGGTCCCCGGAAGCGTCGGGGCCGTGGAGGCGAGGTGCTTCTATTATGTCATCTCATCCATATAGGGTTAAATGGTTGCCGCGTGAGCTCCCGGCATCTCCCTCCATCTTCCCACACCTCCGGCCATGTAGGCGGCGGGCCCACCGCCTCCTCCAGCCATTCATCTGACAGGATCCCTCCCCTGTACTGTACTGTAGCCCATGCATAGCCCTCATAAATGATGTATTTGCTATTGCATATCCATTGAATTTATGGTAGGCTCAATGGTGGTATGGATAGAATTACTGCTGTGCAGGAGGCGACCGGTGTCAATATTGGTGCATCGTAGAATTGATTCCAGTTTACCTACTAGTTGAACAACATTATGGGAAGTATTGGACTAGAATGCGGAGCACAGAATCATGTTCCACATCGTGATTGAACCGATAGGGCGCCTCCGACTCACCAGTTTGGCCTACTGAATTTGGTTGTTAGATTCGAGCGAGTATTAATCCAGTAACATTTTGAATGACAGTCCTCACACGATCGACAAACAACATATACACGTTGATTTGAGCCTTCGGCGGCTCCGACGCCTACGTTCCGGGCATATCAAATGCAGATTGTAAATATTGGTTCACTATAAAATTAATTCCAGTGTACACAGCCGTGGGTTCAGAACATTTGAAGCATTGGACTAGGAAGGGAGCAGACGAACATAGGCCACGTCATGACTGAACTGACATGACACCTCCGATGCACCATTTGACCTGCTGGATTGGGGTAATAAATTTGAGCAAACATAAATCAGGTATTCTCACTGGTTTCCTTCTGAATGAAAGTCATCAGATGAGTGTTGAAGAAAATATAGACATTGATTTAAGCTTTTGGTGCCACCTCCAATGCCTCTGCACATCAGGTGAGGATTCTCTATATCATACAAAAACTGGACACTAATTACACTAATGAATGTAACACATGATCACATCAGGTAGCTCGCAGACATGTCAGAATATAACTGAGGAGTGTCAGAGGGCTGGAGGCAAATGCAGCCTCCATTGAGTATGAGGATTTCCTTGAATCATTCACCCACTCATCAGCAAGATCTTCCTGAAATATGTGGGGGAAGATCAAGTCTGAACTCACCGACCATCCTAAATCAAGTCAGAGAAAACAGATTTGTGGCCTTGTGGCTGCCTCCATTGCCTCATCAGATGCAGATTCTCAAATTGTTTAAGGGAGAGGAGCTTTCCATGGTAATTCCGGTATTCTGGATGGCCTATTTATTATGGTGAGCAAGTGTATGTGTTTCGATTCTTTGTCGTACCTCGTGCCCCTGGAATCCAATAACCACCTATGTCAGGAGCGACAATTGATGCATTATCTGCAAACAATACATGGGGAGGAGGCCTCCAGCTTTTTTTTTTTTTGAGATTAAATTTGGCCTTGAAAGGAGGCTCCTTGTCAAAGATGCAGGTGTGTTGGAGGCGTGTTGGAGGCGCGTTGGAGGCTCCGGCGGCTCCTAAGCGCCTCCAGCACCTTCCAACATACCCAAGATGTTCCATTAGTTCCAAGAATAATTTTGAATACTCAAATGGGGTCCTCAATGCTTAAAAGAGGTGTGCAAAACATCATATCTTATCGTTGGAACAGTCAGAGACGGCTCGGGCCGGAGATTGATGGGCCAATCAGATCACAAATAACGATGAGTGGAATGTAAAACATTGACTACAAGGCCAGTTTCGCGGGGAATAACATCAAATGAAAGGCATAACATGCCCGGACCTTGAATAGCAGCAAAATCTAGCCCTATATTAAGTTATTTATCGGAGCACGAATATTCGGCAAAGTCAACCAAGTTCCATAATTGAATCTTGCCTAGATTACTAGCACATCAGGTTTAACACCTTTTAAAAAAGTCCGAGTGAGAGATCTCTTCGATTTAGCTGTAGGAAGCCCAAAATATGTCTCAGGACAACAGCTGAGAGTTATTTGGAGGGCTAGGGTATAAAATTACAAGGGGAATCCCTAAAATTTGAGACTTAGGTCTACTCTCCCGCAAATTTGTGGTTATATCTGCTCTATGTTGGCTGTCCGGTCTTATTTCATAATGACACGCAATAGGTGTCAGTAATCGAAGATGTATTTGGATTAAAAACACCCTAATGAACATGTGATGGAGGCGATGGAGGCAGCCACAAGGCCACAAATCTGTTTTCTCTGACTTGAGTTAGGATGGTCAGTGAGTTCAGACTTGATCTTCCCCCACATATTTCAGAAAGATCTTGATGATGAGTGGGTGAATGATTCAAGGAAATCCTCATACTCAATGGAGGCTGCATTTGCCTCCAGCCCTCTGACACTCCTCAGTTATGTTCTGACATGTCTGCGAGCTAGCTGAGGTGATCAGGTGTTACATTCATTGGTGTAATTAGTGTTCAGTTTTTGTATGATATAGAGAATCCTCACGTGATGTGCAGAGGCGTTGGAGGTGGCACCAAAGGCTTAAATCAATGTCAATCTTTTCTTCAACACTCATCTGATGACTTTCATTCAGAAGGAACCAGTAAGAATATCTGATTTATGTTTGCTCAAATTTATTACCCCAATCCAGCAGGTCAAATGCTGCGTCGGAGGCATCATCTCAGTTCAGTCATGACATGCCTTATGTTCGTCTGCTCCCTTCCTAGTCCAATGCTTCAAATGTTCTCACCCAACGGCTGTGTACACTGGAATTAATTTTGTAGTGAACCAATATTGACACCGGTCGCCTCCTGTGCAGCAGTAATTTTGTCCATACCACCATCAAACCTACTTATTGGGTATGTTGGAAGTTGCTGGAGGTGCTTAGGAGCTGCCGGAGCCCCTAACGCGCCTCCACCATGCCTCCACCGTGCCTCCAGCACGCCTCCGACACGCCTGCATCCTCGACAAGGAGCCTCCTTTCAAGGCCAAATTTAATCTCAATAAAATAAAATAAAAGCTGGAGGTCTCCTTCCCCATGTGTTGTTTGCAGATAATGCATCAAATATTGCTCCTGACATAGGTGGTTATTGGATTCCAGAGGCACGAGGCACGACAAAGAATCGAAACACATACACTTGCTCACCATAATAAATAGGCCATCCAGATACCAGAATTACCATGGAGAGCTCCTCTCCCTTAGACAATTTGAGAATCTGCACCTGATGTGCCCGGAACGTAGGCGTCGGAGCCGCTGAAGGCTCAAATCAATGTTTATATGTTGTTTGGCAATCATCTGAGGACTGTCATTCAAAATGTTACTGGATTGATATTCACTCAAATCTAACAACCAAAGTCAGCAGGCTGAACGGTGGGTCGGAGGCGCCCTATCAGTTCAACCACGATGTGGAACATGTTTCTGTGCTCCGCATTCTAGTCTAATACTTCCCATGATTTTGTTCAACTAGTAGGTAAACAGGAATCAATTCTATGGTACACCAATATTGACACTGGTCGCCTCCTGTGCAGCAGTAATTCCATCCATACCACCATCAAACCTGCCATAAATTCAATGAATATGTGATAGCAAATGCATCATTTATGAGGGCTATGCATGGGCTACAGTACAGGGGAGGGATTCTGCCAGATGAATGGTTATAGGAGGCGGTGGGCCGCTTACATGGCAGGAGGTGTGGGAAGATGGAGGGAGACGCCGGGAGCACGCGGCAACCATTTAACCTTATATGGATGAGATGACATAATAGCTCGCCTCCACGGCCCCGACGCTTCCGGGGACCTCTCAGGGGGGTTTTCGTAATACAGAAGAACCCACCTGAGAGGCCCATTAGTCATGGCGTCGGTGCTCGCTTAGGTGTCCCTTCCAATTCCGACGAAAGCGAAAGATCAAGGAAGACGCCCCGGCAGCCTCCATGGCAGGACGGCGCGTGTGGTCAGGTGTGGTTGGATGTTCTTTTTTCGAGACCTGCCGACTATCGGCGTGGTAAAGGCGTGTTAATCCGCGAGAACCACTCGAACGACGAAAGCCCTCACTCAGTCTTGCCCGCCGTGTCCGAGTACGGAAAATCACCCGAGTCTGAAAAGTCCGCCGTAGATGTCACCGCGCCAGTGTACGACATCCGGTCGGAGGAGAATCGACTCCGGCGCAAGCTCGATCATAGGATTATGCCGCTGGTGTGTCTGCTCTGTGAGTTGACATCGAAGCCACATTTTCCCGAGTTTACTTATCACTGCCTAGACGGTACGCCCGATGCGTCTTGAGATCGCTCTTCATCTGACTGTATCACCTCTTCAACTGAATCCAATTGGTCCGGCGGCCAAATTTTCAGCTTTCTGCTTCCTCGATCGCGTAAATGTGGGGTTCGCCTCCGTTGCCGGGCTTCAGGCGTGCATATTTTGTCAGTCTATGGGAGGTAAACCTAAGATACCCCTCAATAGATCCCTCGGCCTTCATGGTATCCAATATAATATCGGGTTAGTTTTTAGCAGGCACCTCGAGCTCTAAGCCTCACTTCGTCAATCCAGTCTTACATGCTTCTACACGACCTACGTGGTCGTGGAGACCCCAAAGTACGGATTTCATCTCCGTGTCTTCTTTCCATCGCTGATGCTGCATCCCAAGCAACTTGCTTGGCAAGCACTTCGGTATGAGAAGGTGGCTTGCGGGATGTGGTTTCGGGATCTGCTGCATGTGCTCGGCGTTTGTTCGCAACTTTGCCGAGTTTTGTTTTGTCCGTGCGCTCCTTGGTGTCTTCGAAGGAGGGGTACTCCCGGGAATTGCGTACTTTCTGTCAAAGTTCTACAGGCGTCAGGAGCTCACCTACAGGCAAGCCTTCTGATTTTAACAGGTTGATTAACAAACCTCACTTTATTCTCCAGGAGTGCGTTTCCATCTCCCCGTCTTGTAAAACCAAATATCTATTATCCACCGCAATGGGTCTCGTCGTCGCTTCAAGCAACATCGGCGCAGCATTTGGCGGTCTTATTGCATCCAACGAGCCGCGAACAGCATTGGTTGGCTGAGAACCTGGCGCAACGTGAGTTCGCATTCTCTGATGGTTCATTCACTCAGTCCTTGCGCACTTCCAGATATTCGTAAGTTGCCCTTTATAAGCTGCTGCCGGACCCCACGTTTACACACCACAGCTCATCGAAGGACTGATCACGACCGTCGTTGCCATATGCGTCTTCTTCCTGGTGATCGACTCCCCACTGCAGGCCCGTTGGCTGACGGAGGAAGAGAAGATCCTCGCAGTCGGGAGGCTCGAATCGGAGTATCCTGCGATCAATGAAGCTGCGCAGCATACCAGAAAGCAAACCATCCGCCAAGGCCTGTTAAATATCAACGCAAGTGTTTAGAACTCCTGGATAGTGTACCCTTAATGATTTTGTTTTCAGACTTGGCTTATCGCCATCGGATTCCTGTTCATTAGTACGCCATCCTCATGGTAGTTTAGAAGGTATTGCTTACGATCCAGAACAGATATCGCCGCTCAAGGGTACACTCTTTCCATCTGAGCCTAGGGTTCACTGACGTTTCAGAGCTGCCGTGTTCTTCCCGACCGTGATCGCGACCCTCTTCCCCGAAAAGACACCTGTTGCAAAGCAGCTGCTTTCCGTTCCACCGTGGGTCGAGCGACGTACATGTCCGTTTATAAAAGCTGAATATATCTCATTACAGATACCTCATGGATGCTGTCATGCAGATCATCACACCGTATGTTTCAATGCGGATGGATACTCGCGGTCCCTTCATGGCTGCCCTTGCGGGCGTGGGGATAATCGGTGGGAACCTTAGCTCCTTCCCCGGTTCAATCCTGACGGTCGCGTAGGATACGCCATTTTTGTTGGCTCCAAGTCTCTTCACGCACGCTACGCCGCTTGTTTCCTGGTGGCCGCAGGTGAGTGTCTTACAGATATTTTACTTCATCCCCGACGGCTCTATTTCTCAGGTGCATTTCCCTTCGGCGCATTCAGCCCTGGGCTCGTCGCAGTGAACACCGGCCCAGACACCACGCGCGCAGTCGCTCTCGGTATTCTTTCGTCCATTGGATATCTCGGGGGCATCATCGTGAGTTGTTCGCGCCACCGCCACCGGCGTCGCTGCCGATTCCTCGTCAGAGCACCTGGACATATGTCAACGCCGACGCGCCAGACTACCGCAACGGGAATACACTCAACCTGGCGGGAATGGTTATCGTACTGGTCCTCACTGTCGTGACGATGATATACATGAAGTGGGAGAACGCGCAGCGCGCCCGTGGTGCGCGTGACCATCACCTCGACGGGCTCACCCCTGCCGAGGAGGCCCAGCTCGGACACTTGCACCCCAAATTCCGCTACAAGCTGTAATCCATGTGTACTTCATCGTTTTCCGGGGCCCCGGGATAGGCGACGAGGAACTGGAAGGTTCCCGCAGATGTCTACACATCAACTTCAACACCATTGTTATTCTGACACTTGGTACACCTCTACAATTTAAGTCCTGTCTATTTTCGGGACCTTCGACACCTGCGCCTTATGGGACCAGGCTGTATGATTACGCCGGTCGTTCGAGCCTGTGTCGACAAATCTGAGCTCAGTACTGTCAGGGACCATTGAACCAGCGGAGGATCCTGTCGTCTGCGGCCGGCCATTTAGGCTGGCCATCATTACATTGGAATAGATTTTCCCGATGATAAATGAGCTGAAGAGAGTTAGCTCTGACTGCTGAGGGATGTGTGGTTATGACTTGCACCGCAATTCCGGGAGGATACCCTTCCCAAAAGAAAAGCCCAAGGTCCAGAAGGGACACAATGACGGTTATGGCGCCAGTCTGGACTGTGTGGTATATCAGCTTCGTGACCAGGCTGTCGGTATTCTTCCATGGGGTTTCTTTTCGATATTGTAAAAGCTGCGACCGGTAAACGACACGAAATATAATAGGGAGGGACAGGAAGCTTACAATTATAATCATGGTGACTGCAATAATGACATCGCAGAAAATGCTTCCAAGGAGCCAAAACTGAATGTGTTAGAATGTGTTGGAACAAACAGGAGGCGACACGTAACACTGTACCTTTCCCAAAAGTCTGATTATTCGGACGTCTGTATCGGTGAGGGAGGTGGTGACCGCATATTTGATCCCGCCGGCGATCCCTGTGCTACTTTGAATTAGGGCAAGCTGAATGTAGGTCAGAAAGAGAAGAGGTCGCCTGGTAAACCTCGTACTGCTATTATTACACCGCAAACAGCCCAAGTAAAGCGACTATTTTGTTTCAGGACATAAATACGCCTACAGGCGCTCAGCATTGCAGAACTGGAATATGTACACCGCAGACTCACCATGCAAAAAAAACTTGGACGGGAGCAGAGACCAAGGCGGTGGTCACTGGGATAGCGACGTTTGACCAAGGGGGGTGTATTATCGCTGAGGGGTTTCCCCAACCCGTTGCGAGGACTTCAAATGCAAAATGGCTAGAGAGCGCGGTTTGCAGTACGTCAAGGAGGAATGTTGTGTAAACTGCCACGGTCTGTTATCACCAGGTGAGCATAGAGAAATGGGATTACCAAGGGCCTTGATCGCAGTCCTCTCCTTCGGAAACGAGACATGGAACATATCTGTTTTCGTCTGGGCTGAATTTCCTAATATGTAGATGTCTGACTCACAGACTTGGAGAGTGAGTATGCCAAGCAATGCCCAGTTGAACTGGGATCCCAGAAGCTAGAAAATAGTTAATTCCAGATGAGACAGTCGACACTGGTTGTATTACGAGAGACCCAGTGCTGACAAGAATAAGATCGTCAAGGTGTGCAGAGAAAGTCGGCGGCAGATCAAGGGAAGGCTTACAAGAATACAACATCCGACATCGGAGGACGGTACGGGAGAGGTCTGAGCTGGATATTCTTCGCGAAGCGTTTAATTTAAGGCATTCGGAAATGATGGCCATCACACGCTGTTCGACTTCAACCCCTGGTCAACAGCCGACACTTACAGCCGACCGGCATGAAATGCAGGGAAGTATCCGCGGTTGATGACAGATTGTAGAGCCCCGCGTGTACAGTAGCAGTGGAGTCAAAACAGTGACCAGCGAGTACAGCAAGTATTCGGCCAGAGGACCCCAGAATAGGCCGATCCCGAAGTATCTTGCTGAATATGTAGGCTGTATTAGACCCTTCAATGGTATATTCGCTCCTGCCACAGGTCGAGTTGGCCGGCACACAACAAGTGAGCAGATCTGACCCCGCCCTCCGACGGTACGGTATGTGCCGTACCGTATACCGTATTACCCGTCGAAAATACGGCATCGAACCGTATATACGGGATGATCCCAAAACACCCTAGCAACAGCAGAAATTGAAACCCCGAAATCGTGATCGCCGCCAATGCTGACCTAATCCCTAGTGTTTTGCTGGCTTGGCTTGGCCCGGAAGCCATGGCTTTGGCTTGGCTTTGTCTGGCTCTGGCTCAGCATTTTCCAAGCCAGGGCCAAAGCCAGCAGCAAGCCAGGCCAGGCCAGAGCCAGTGGCTTAAGCCAGGGCTTGAGCGGAAAATTTTCGCGCAGCAGTTCTTGAGGTTCTGGGGCCCAGATGAGTTGTATTGTGCATCTGTCTATTACTTGAACAATTTAGGACCAGAAATAGTCGGATTTACCGGCCATAAGAGTGTTATATCACCTTTGATCTGACATTGGTTGAACTGGAGCCGGCCTAATTGGGACGACATGTTGAAATAACGCGACATTTGCCCATGAACTGGTCAGTAACAAACTGATGCATTCAGATTGCACACTTACCCAGTGAATATATGTAGAATATTTCCTCAATCAACAGTTTAGGGGGTGTCAGGTCAGGCCATGGCTTGACTGGCCTGGCTTGGCTTGGAAAATCTCAAGCCAGAAGCCAGGGCCAGGGTAAGCCAGTGGGAAGGCTTGGCCTGGCTTAACGAAGCCATGGCTTGGCTTGGCTGGCTTCTGGCTTGAAGCCAGGGCCAGCAAAACACTACTAATCCCTGACAGCTCTCCTTTCGACCGCCATGCAGTGATGCACATCTCTGAAGTCTGCAGTCTGTAGGTCTCAGATGTGCCCGTTCATCCGAATCCCGGTGCTCCACCCGAGCTGCACCACACAGATGAATCCCGGCCCTTCCGTGACTTTGGTCCTTCGTGTTGTCAGTGTACCCGGAATCTTGGCGCGATTTTATCCTGATGTCGATATCCTGATTTCTATGTCAAATTGTACACCTGCCTGCTACCATTCTTGGGGTTATTCTTCTACACTGGGAGGCCAAAGAATTTAATTCTTAAATTCCCGTGTGAAATTGGGAATTTTCTCCCAGCCGACCGCGACTCGGGCACTTCAAACACCGCTTGTAATACACTCAGCTCTTTTTGGTATTGCCAATCCCCTCCAACTGTCCCCCTTCCCCGTTCCTCAGCCACCAACTCCACCTCGGACGTTCTAGTGTTGGCCAAACTAGTCCTTTTTAGTATCGGCTATTGCTTTGACGGTGCTCATTGGTCGCGCCCATGGCGGGCTCCATCCCCGGTTGTGCCTTGGGTGTCTTGGCGTCGGCTAGAATTTTATCGACGCTCGTTGGTCGCGCCCGTGCGGGTTACATCCCCGCTGCTCGGCATTGCGCGGCCCTTTTATTCATATCTGGGTGGTCCCATCAGTGAAGGAAATGTATAAAGGCAGCGAGACTTCGACGCAGTCTTACTACCCACTCCCTTCCAATTAGTAAGCCGTGTGCTCTCGGCATATGTCTTATGACGGACTTCGCGCTGACTTCAAGGGGGACACCAACCTCTTGGATCATCTCAAGAGCGCGAAGGACTGATTAAATTACCATTTCAACTCTACTACGCTAATGGAACCCCCGCACGTCCTTCCCAGGTCCCGGAACCCTCTCTATCTCAGCAGAAAGGATCCCCGCAAAAGGACTTCGCCGCTCGCTCGGGTGAAGAACCGTGACGTCATCAACGAGCTTGAGCAGTACTACAGGCTCCCCCGCGCGGATTTTGACCTCTGTGATCCGAGTGAGTGGTGGTTTGGATGTCGCGCGCAGCTCCCCAATCTTTTCTGCCTCGCACGCGATGTCCTCACAATTCCCGGTAAGCGTCCAAAACTCTGTTATCACTGTCGATACTTACCACACCTTTCCCACAGGCTCTACCGTCGCTGTCGAACATATCTTCTCTGGTGGCCACAACCCCATCTCTCTCCGCCGAGCCAGCTTGAAGCCGGAAACCATCAAAAGCCTGATGATTTTCAAACAGCGCCTGCGGCTTGGCACGTATGGCGGTCCAGGAGATGGTTGGGGGTACTTAGTGCACCTGTACGAACGTTTAGAGCCCCGCTGAGATTATTTCACCCACGTTCTTACCGTATTACGGCCATATTTTAGCCACACCGTTGGAATTTTGTTTTACGGGACGGGATACGGAACGGTGTCGGCCGTAATTACCCGTTAAAATGACGGCCGTGCCCGTACACGGTACGGTCACCACCCCTACAGCGAGCGCCGATGCCACGGAGTTCCTAGGCATCATGATTGACTTGTAGGACTTGTGTAGGATTACCTTCTTTCACCCCCACTAGAAGGACATGTCGTAAGCACGAGGAGCCCGCTCGGTTGCCGCTCGGTAATTCGGCGGCAAGCTCCACCAGAGGTCCAAGGAACCACCATAGTAAATCTTCTGGTGAGGATTTGGAGGCTTGACGTCACACGTTGCGAAATTTTGGCCCGGAAAGAGCAGGAATAGTCAATTTGAAGACGCTTGAAAGGTGAAACTTGCTTGAAAGACGTATGTAGTGGCCGAAAGTAACGCCAATCAAGAATTCCGGTGTGGAGATATCAAGCTGGTTACATCTCGGAAATGTTCAGTTTCGCATGGCGGATAAAATCTCAAAGCGGATTCTTCGGCGTCAGGCAAGGAGAAGGGAAGTCACCTGATTTTCCGTCGCGACGCGATGGACCAATCATCGCCAAACAAGCCGATCCAGATGCGCCACAAACTTTGTCCAGAAGCTACAAATATATACATTGGACCCAAAAAGAGGTGTGGCGCGAAGCGGTTGTGGGCGTCGGTGAATTAGAGTAATACACGACGACATCATGTTTGTGGCGTCAAGTGAAAATTATATAGACGGCCATCTCCTACTGGGCTTGAATCGAGGAGCAGCCACGACAAACTCAAAGGGTAGAAATATTCCAAGCTGGTTAACGATCCAAAAAATACGGTAAGTAGCCCGCGTGAAAATATAATCGCTCAGCCTGCCCAGCTCGCGACATCGCGAATGTCTTCTCCGTCGTCGTTCTTGTCTCCAAAGACGACAATAGATCTATATTCAATGAGCACAGTGCAATGAAAACCCAGAGAGATAAAAGACAGGCGACTCCACATCGAAGTCAAAGGGAAAGAATGAGCACAGCGGCCGAGTGCGAGCAGGATGAATCGCAGGCCCGCCGCCGGAGTTCGCCCGTAAGCGTACAATCCTCCGCGACCGCATCACGTACATGGAGATGGTGCGCATGCGCGCGGGCCTGGGGATAGCATGGGCCGTTCAAGCAGGTAGACAGACAACACCGGGGCACAGACGGACAGAGTAGTGAATGGGGTGGCGAGTAAAGAGCCGATTATCGGCCAGCACAGCTCGAGCGGGTGCTCGCTCCAAGCACGTAGATGGCCGACACAAACTCAGATGCCTGCACCTGGATCTGATGCGATCCAGAATAAGGTGGACATGGTCGATGATGCACAGAAATGCACCGAAACCGCGCTCCCCGCACAGGAGAGAACCGGCGAAGCACCTGGGACCATTGGTGCAGGGAGCGCACACGTGACACGCGACGAGGACAGCCGTGTTCGAAAAGCTATGAGGGCGCGCCGACAAAGATGGGGGACGCACGGATCTAGCGCGGGCAGGAACGAACGGTAAGCGGGCGTAAAATGAAGCTCGCAGAGCGTCCGTCCGCAGCGCGACACCTCGACCTCGACACTTGCTCGACACGAGAAAAGGATTCCGGAAGGGGAAAGCAACGAGATGGAGTCATGAAAAAAGACGGCAATGCATGCCGTTATATGGTGCGCTTAACTTATCCACCGCCATGAAATAACTAGTCCCAAATCGGCCGAAGGCCGAAATTGTTTTTTGGTGTATACCTCTGTGGCCGCCAGGAGCAATGTTTTTTGCCTCCTACCTATCTTACCTACCCCCCACTTCTGTATAGGGCCTACACTTTTGCTTCTGAGCTCCGCCACACTGTGAAAGTCCTCGCAAACCAAAATACTTGCGAGATGTATCGATGGGTGGATGCTTCCTGCGCCAGCATGAGGACTCAAGATACTCAATTTCATGTCCGGCAACTTGATTACAAGCAGCCTAAATCACACAGACGTGTTCCAAAGCGCGTCACAAAGGATTTTGACCAGTAGGCGGCCAGTTTTGGTAGGCAGTCCCAATTTGGCTGATCCGAAAGTTTATAACTCCCTCAATTTTGCTGCTAATAAAAATCTGTCTTGCCAAAAGTTCCCCCCCGCTGAACTGAGTGTTTTCCCAAGAGGAATAAAAAAACGGATTTTTTCTGACCTCCTAGTGACAGTTGTTACAAATTGGTGGTGTTTAAGGTAAGCGCACCATAGGTTTGTCGCCCAGCGGGCAGGGATAGTAACTCCGAGTCCTCCTTCCATGTTTGCACCCCATCTCGGTGCTTTTACTATGGTGCGCTTACCTTAAACACCACCAATTTGTAACAACTGTCACTAGGAGGTCAGAAAAAATCCGTTTTTTTATTCCTCTTGGGAAAACACTCAGTTCAGCGGGGGGGAACTTTTGGCAAGACAGATTTTTATTAGCAGCAAAATTGAGGGAGTTATAAACTTTCGGATCAGCCAAATTGGGACTGCCTACCAAAACTGGCCGCCTACTGGTCAAAATCCTTTGTGACGCGCTTTGGAACACGTCTGTGTGATTTAGGCTGCTTGTAATCAAGTTGCCGGACATGAAATTGAGTATCTTGAGTCCTCATGCTGGCGCAGGAAGCATCCACCCATCGATACATCTCGCAAGTATTTTGGTTTGCGAGGACTTTCACAGTGTGGCGGAGCTCAGAAGCAAAAGTGTAGGCCCTATACAGAAGTGGGGGGTAGGTAAGATAGGTAGGAGGCAAAAAACATTGCTCCTGGCGGCCACAGAGGTATACACCAAAAAACAATTTCGGCCTTCGGCCGATTTGGGACTAGTTATTTCATGGCGGTGGATAAGTTAAGCGCACCATACCACTTGGACACTTGCGTTTTACTCAATCATTTCTGGGCCGTTTTTCGAGATCTTTGTTTCTATGGACTCTCCAGGATGTGCTCTGAAGTCTAGGACAAAAAATCCACAGGCTACGGGCCCCATTCCCTCATTTATTACCCAAGGAGTTGGCAGGTGGTAGGAAATTGATGGGTTTCACCTGTTTTATGCATTCCAAAGATAAATGGAAGATCAGAAACATTGAAGGAGACTTTCAAACCACAGTTCTACACCAAGGTATGCTCATACAGAATTTTGTTCATGTAGATGGTCTGGTGCTTTCAGAATGAACCAAAAATCAAAAATTTCCATACTAAAAGTGTTCAATTGTCAATGAATGGCTTCTGCACTTCTGGAAAAATGCCTTGTAAAAGACCCTTCCAGAGATTTCCTTAAACATTGGGGCATGCAAGAAGGGATGAATCTATTTGGCAACTCCCGTGCCAGAGGAACGGGGGTTGCCATATAACCGATTGCTATTTAGCAATCCCCACGTGACAAATCTCTCGGCTAGATAATCGCTTGAGCGCCCCGCCAGCATGATGTCCCGCCGCTTTCTGAGCTCCTTCTGGCTTTCGTATTGCGCAAGCCCCGCTTCATACCCTCGGTTGCTTGCTCTTTGAGCGCTGGGCCATAGAGGATATTCTCAATAGAGAGCTTGCGCAGAAGCCATTGGAGCCATTTGATGGCTTGTGGGGCGTGCGCAAATTTGGCGGGTGAATGGCTCCACAAAGTCACTGACGTCAGATTTTGGTCTGATTTTGGCTGTGGAGCCATCCAGTTGCGCACAGCAAAAATGCCATCATATGGCTCCAATGGCTCCTGCGCAACCAGGCTAATGCCTGAGCCAAGTTGGCCTACTTTCGGCGCGCTGCTAAATTCCTCGAAGAAGAACCTTCCTTCCTATTCCTCCCGACTTCTTTCATCAACGACTGCCGCTAGCTATTTTTGCGGCCGAACGCCCAGTACACTATAAATATTGTAAAATATCGGGAGCGCATCCGGAGTGGTAGCATCCGAATGCTTGACTTCATAGCCTGGACCGCATCCTATTATGAGCATATTAATGATGCTTTTGGCCTCCTAGAATAGTGTGCTATGTGTGGAACTCTCGCAGTTGAGAACAAACTTTGTTTGGTTGTGTCGAGCAGCAACTTGCCACCGGCGCTCCAAGTCCATATCACAGAGGATTGAGAGAAAGAGAAATTTATATTCCTGGGAGGAATTCACGTCCTAAACTTCTTGCCAAATAATTGTTGTCAACTATAATAGTATAATGAGCACGTCGAAGCATAAAAATAAAAGGTATACTCCTAGACATATTCCGACAAGATTGCGGGGACATAGTAGAGCCAGGAGTAATGGTTCACAAATCATCCCGCGAGGCTACTCAGGACCTTCATGAGAGGAACCCTACCCAATCTTATCTCGGTTAATAGCTGTTACATAATCTTGGGGTTGCCACATAGCGCAACCCCCGTGCTGTTGGCAAGGGGGGGTCGACTTCCCGATGAGCTAGGTTAAACGATGGAGGTTGTCAACCATCAACCATTTGAACCGGTTAAACCGTCTGTTAAACCACGAATTGGTAGTAGTGTGCCATAGTCGCAGTAGTAAACGAGCCAGTTAAACCATCCCTTTATAACCAACTCTCGGTTTATGTAATAAACCGTTCTATGCAGAGCAAACACCGTTTAAACTAACCGAGATATTTTATCTTTATCTACTACTAGTACATCACACTTGTGGACTGTGTGAAAAGGTGGGATACTTGTGGGGGTGAAGAGTCTGAGTCCCTTCAATTTATAGTCTCAGAGCGCCTACTGCCTCTTCAAGACAACAATGAAGGTCTGATTGATCTCGCCATTGTCCGCATAACTACAATCGGACGGTGGCAAGATTTGATTGCATGTGTAGTTCATGGTGGCCCCCGTTTCCTGTCTTCTCTCTCTCTCTCTCTCTTTCTCATACCAAGATAGTGCTACTGGTCATTTTCTCCTGTAACCTCCCGCCATAATGCTGGCCTAACATTCACTTCTGTCTCAGTTATAATTCATGCGCCCTGAAGTGTCTCATGTTTAATCAGGGAAGCAAGCAGCTGTATTGAGGGATTTTGATTTGTAGGGTTGTTTCCTAGTTCAGTTTCATGTATGGTATACTGGCATCTGGAATAGCCGTTTGTAACAGTTGGTTTAATGGGTATTGATACCAGCATTACCACTGATAAGAACCTGCCAGCTGCGATTAAACCGAAGGGTTTAACCAGTTTAAATGGTTAATGGTTTGCAACCTGCGAGGTTTAACCTGACTCATCTGGGTCACTGGGGGGTTGCCAAATAGATTTATCCTGCAAGAAGTCCATATGATGCATTCGAACTTGCGTGTCAAGTTTGGAGGTCTTCCGATGTGCTGGGACTCTGGTGCGGGGTCGGCAATCAGCATTTGATGTGTTACCTATAACTCGGACACTTAAAAGAATTATGCCGTTCATCGACGAATGGGCCATTTCACACAAACCAAAATACTAGACCACATTAAAGGAAGGCTCTGCGTTGGATGGTGTACTCGGACTGTGCTATGGTGCGGGCCGCCTAGCTGCCGCTACCAAAAATTAGTGGCCAAATCGGCCGGAGAAAAAAAGAAGAAAAAAAGGTGGCTGGGACTGAATTTTACTGTAGAAATTGTTCGCTTTTACTGAAAACATTTCCGTAACCTCGCACCTCAACTTACCAGAGCTCGAACACTGTGCTGAGCCAAAAGCAGGCATTGATCCGGAACCATCACGAGCAAGCAATATGAAAATACATATACTTCTCACCGTCGCGTGTCCGAAGCATTTGCACGGCGGTTTGACCAGTAGATCCAGTCTGTATTTAGCGTCATTGGATGACTTTCCACAAGCATAAAATAATGATTTGGGTTATTCTACACCGTTTCACCGAGATGCCGGGGCACCTGTCAGGACCCCATCGGCATTGGATCTCGCTTTCTGTCAACTCGGGCCCTCGCATTGGGCTTAATAAAATATAATCTGTAGGAGGGGTCCGGACCCCTCCTACAGATTATCTTTTCCTTGAACACTTGGATTCTGACCGAATTCGGTCGTCCTCGTCCATCAGCGTCGCCGCATTGGGGCTGTAAGCGCGGTCGCTTCCGCTCTTGAAGAGGACCTGCCATGGAGTATTTTCCCCTCGGATTCGGAAGGAGCTGTGACCGGCAGAGGTATAGCCTGCTTGGCTTTCGTCGTTCTGGCCGCAGCGTGTGGGCTTGTATCGCGCCGAGCAAAATGATGGTGAACGCGGTCCCAAGTAGCTGTTGATCCTCCAATTCATCCTCTTCCAGCTCCTCAATCCGCTGCCGAAGGATTGACACGTCAGAATCCATCCGCGCGTGTCAGAGTTTGGAGGGTGTTGGTGTAAACGAAGACACATTAGGTCTTGTTTGGCGCAGCGGAACAACGGTCCATGTGGCCGACTTGAATAATCATAATGGACTAGATTTTACAAATGTGTGCTTCTGGGAACCTCGGACTACTATTTTCGCCGACTATCCCAACGCTGACGGCATGGTTGGCACCCCTTGGAAAGTCCGCCTAGATTATTTTGTCCTTATGGAAAGTCATCCATTTTAAGACTACTTGGAGCTTAAACGGAAGTTTTTTGAATATATTACGTGGATGTGGCCAAATCGGTGGTCAAGTTTTTTTTTGCTCACTCAGTTTTGACTTAAATGAAATCCCTCTAGCCATTTTGCTTCTAGGTTGAAAAGGAGCACTTTGGGTAGAGGAATAAGAAATGCGATTAAATTTGAACCGCCGATTTCCCATCAAATTTCGGGCATCAACTAGCGGCAGCTAGGTGACCCGCACCATAGAAATATGTTGATACCAAGATATTCACCGATCTTCGTTAAATGTCCGGAATAACCGGGAAGGATAGTATTTGGCTTTGTCTCGCTACCACCGGATCAATCCCGGCTTGATCCCGCACAAACGACAACTTGAACCCGTAAGGCAGGACAGGTAATTGAGCCAGCATGCACCAATGGGCGCATCTGCTAACGATTCTGAAACGGGTTCACACAATTGTACAATTCCGCAAAGATCCCCCTGCTCGACCCGAGGTACTAAGTAAGATTTTAGCCGGTTTTCGCGTCTTCAATTTTCAACGGTGATCTCCCATCCCAATTTTTGCAATTCAAAGACCTTCTGGTTCGTCACCATAACCAGTATCCGTACTTTCAAGAATTTCCACCCGGTGCGTGGGAATATTATTTCCAGTCCCTAGTTGCCCCGTTTGAGGTTCAACCACTTCCCCACCTAGACCGTTAACCGATCTCTCGCGAGATACAAATCGTTCACAGAGCAGGATTCAGGAATCTTAGCCAGACTGTACGGCTAACCTCTGTACTCCTTGGTTCTTTGAGCTGAAAACTACACACCGCCAGCGCTAACCTGATCGCCAGTGGGACCGCTGCCAACCCGTCCCGTCGACCGGATTCGCCCAGAACGATACCTCGGCTTTTTTAGACTGCAATCCTAGCATCACTGGTGTGTACTCTTTTTTCTGCGCCTCCCGCAACGTCATTGAACTCAATGTATTGAGTAGTAATTTCCAACAGTAAGCTAAAGGAGTCGTGAAGAGTTGGTTAAAATGAAGCACAGCCTTCACAATTAACTTGGATGGATGTCAGTGGAACAGGACCTTCCGAGGTTTTAGTGGCCGAGGTTTCTCAGAATTATACGTACGCGAACGGAAATTTCGGAAAGTTGGGAGCGAATTAAAAAGTTGGGCACAAATAATAAATGTACAAAGTAAACATCATAGATCTGGGGACTCCGTCGCGTCCAGTAGATGGGTCTGGATGTCTGCGTCCACAATGGCTGCAATGCCACCCGGATGCTCGCTGATTCTAGCGGGAGCTAAAAAGATAGGTGAGCCTATCCATGAATAAGCCCTAAAGTCTAATTCTGCTGCGAGGTCTCGCTGCAAGATTTGCACAAGCCGCTTGCCGATGCCCCCGAGAAGGGCAGCCGATGTAGTCTTCTGGGCCGCAAGGGATGCCAACGTCAGGCACGTCTGTGTCCGGGCATCAGAGCTCGGTGAAGTAAGCATTCTAACGATCATGGAGCCGAAGAGATTGGCGTCCCCGGCATATTGTGTGCCTTCGGGCGAGTTGGTAAGCAAAGAGAGTGCGTATAGAGCACCGTAGACGACTCCTAGATCTTCGTTGCTACAAGGCAGTCAACATCTGTTTCACGGAGACACATACTCAACACTCACCGCAATAAAGACACGAGGTTTTTGCGGGGTTCCAGTTCCAAGACCACCGCCACGAGGGTTTGCGCCAACTCTGCTAGCATCTTACATGTCCATCTACGAACCTGAATGATCGGTGATTCGAGCAGTTTCGCTACACAGTCTAACACATGTGCGTCCATCACGGCCTGCGCGCCTTGCGGCGACCTGCTGATTGCATACAGTGCCATTACAGCACCCTCGACAGCCACAGGCTTTTCATCACTGGTTCAGAATCAGCAAAAGCCTGTTTGAGAATAGATCATTGATACGCACCTCAAAAGTGATACGAGCTGTGTGCACGGCTTTACAGCGAGGATGACTGCCGACGTGTTCTCATGGAATGCAAGCTGCCCCACCAGACCACACGCCCATTTCCGCACCACGGCGTCAGGTGATTTAAACAGTTCCATCACGCGTTGCAATACATCCTTGTCCAGTGCATCCTGCGCACCTTCGGGCACTGAGGTGATCCAATGCAGTGCCTGGGCTGCAGTCACCACGACACGTACATTTTGGTCGCTGATCCATGGAATCAGCATGGCTGTTCTAGAACAAAGAATCCAGACTCACTGCAAACGTAGGACGAGCTGTTCACAGTGGTTCATAGCGAGAACAGCGGCCACTGTTGTCCGATGAGCCGCCAGCTGTCTCAACAACTTGCATGTCCACATCCTGATATCAGCATTCTGTGAGTCAAGCAGTTCGGCCGTGCAGTCTAACACCCGTGCATCGACCATCGCCTGCGCAGCATCGGATAATGCGGCAATACGGGACAGTGCATACATTGCAGACACTATGACCTCGTCGTTGTCGTCCCTGTTTCGGAATCAGGTATACCACAAAGATACTAGAATCCGGAACTCACCGTAAAAACTCCACGAGCTTGTTGAAGGGGGTCCGCGCGAAAACAGTTTCCACCATTATCTTGTGGCTCCCCACCTCCCCCAACAGCTGGCATGTCCATCTCCTGACATCAGTGTTCGGTGACTCAAATAGTCCCGCCACGCGGTCCAACATCTTTGCGTCCACCACAGCAAGAGCGCCTTGGGGCGATGCGGCGATCTTGGACAGTTTGCGTAACACCCGCGTCATAACCTGGTGATATTTGGCCCTGATCCATGCTCAACGCTCTGTTAGAGCAGAAATAATTTAAACTCACCTCAATTCTGATGAGACAAGCTGCTGGCAATGCTTTATATCGAGGGTGTAGCCCAGGACGTTCCCCAACATCCGCCTTGACCATTCCAAGTTCCGCATCTCATGCTCCTCAGCTACCCAGTCCAACACCTTTGCATCCACAACTGCCTGCGCGCCTTCGGGACATGTAGCAATGCAACTCAGTGCCTCTGCCGCACTCCGGATGACCTCCAAATGTGTATTCCTAGTTGATGATCAGAGGATTGTTCGAGAATGATCACTGAGACTCACCGCAAGAGGGATACGAGCTGTGTGCACGGATTTACACTCAAGACGGCCATTGCGTTAGATCGGTGGCACGCTAGTCGTGCAATTATCTCGCATGCCCATGTACGGACCTTAAAGTTCCGTGATTCTAATAGATCCGACAGGGAATCTAGGAAAATTGCCTCCTGCGGCCCTTCGGGAAACCGGATAATCGAAAATAGTGTCTGCGCTGCACTCTTCATGACACCGAGAGCGGTGTCATGGAAAGGTTTGTCACTGTTCGAGAATCAACTCCCGGTTCAAAAAGGAAGAACTGCGAGCCCACCGCAACAACGAAGTGAGCCGGTTGAAAAGTTTCACGACCGAGACGGTGATGGTTGGTGCTGTAGGCTTGTGCCACGCTAGGTGTTCCAGTATCTCGCATGTCCATTTACGGATCTCGAAGCTCGGTGATTCCAACAGATCCGGCAGACAATCTAGCAAAATTGCCTCCTGGGGCCCTCCGGGAAAGCGAATGATCGAAAATAGTGCGCGTGCTGCACTCTCAATGATTTCAAGAGCAGTGCCACGGCCAGCTTCTTCACTGCTCCAGAATCAACTCCTGGTTCAAAAACGGAGAATTGAGAGCCCACCGCAATATGGAAGCCAGCCGCTTGCAAATTTTCATGCCCGAGTCGGCGATCATTAGTACTGTAGGCTTGTGGGACGCTAGGTCTTCCAGCATCTTGCATGTCCATTCACGGACCTCGAAGTTCGGTGATAGCAATAGATCCGACAGGCAATCTAGCAAAATTGCTTCCTGCGGCCTTTCGGGAAAGCGGATAATCGACAGTAGTGTGCGTGCTGCACTCTCCATGGCGCCAAGGGCGGTGTCACGGAAGTGTTCGTCACTGCTCGAGAATCAACTCTTGGTTCAAGAACAGAGAATTGAGAGCTCACCGCAACATTGAAACGAGCCGCTTGCAAATTTTCATGCCCGGGTCGGCGATGATTGGTCCTGTAGGCTTGTGGGACGCTAGGTCTCCCATCATCTTGCACGTCCATTTACGGACCTCGGAGTTCCGTGATTTTAACAGATCTGACAGGCAATCTAGCAAAATTGCCTCCTCAGAAAAGCGGACACTCGAAACTAGTTGTGCTGCACTCTCCATGGCACCAAAAGCGGTGTCATGGAAAGGTTCGTCACTGCTCGAGAATCAGCTCCCGTTTGAACCGGAGAACTGAGAGCCCACCGCAACACCAAAGCGAACTGGTTAAAAAGTTTCACGACTGAGTCGGCAATCGCTGGGAGTGTGGGGGTTTGTTGGAGCAGGCGTGCCAGCATTCCACATGACCATCTCCGGATCCTGGCCTCCCCGGAGCTAAGCAGCGTCTCTGTGCACTCCAACACTCCTGCATCCACGAGAGCCTGCGCGCCTTCCCGCCATGTGGCGAGGCAATATAGTGCGTACACCCCACTCTCAACGACCTCGATGTTGTCGTCCCTGAAGAAGATCCAGCAGTCTGCTGTGGCACAAATGATGACGACTCACTGCAAAATTGATACCAGCCACTCGCAGGGATTTATGCTGAGCACAGCTGCTACTGTGGTTTCATGGCATGCTAGCTGTGCTAGTATCATGCACGTCCAACTCCGGAACTCGTCGTTCGGTGATTCCGGCAGTGTGTCAACGTGATACAATGCAAGGGAATTGGCCACGGTGAGCGCGTCCTCCTCGGAGTTAGCTCTCTCGTAAGTTTCCCTCAAAATCGCGATCTTTGTCGAGGGCGATACATATTTAAACCTACGGTATCCGTCAGCTCTAGGACTTGAGTGTACAATGGAAGTATGATACCATATATAACTGGTGTAAATTTCGAGATCCTTACTCGAAAGCGGAGTCCCGCGATTCTTTCTGATGAGGGCTAATGCCTGGCGGTCGTGCATGCGCCTCAGCAGTGGCTTTGTGGCGGCATGGAGGTTGATGTTGGGACCCGTAGGATTGTTGTCCGACCACCAACTGTATATGCTTTCGCGGGTCTGCTGGCGGTTTAGTGGGGGCATGAGAGAGGAAGCAGCCCAGTAGCGCTGGTGCTGTGTGAGCTCCCCATACTAGCCAATAATAGCACGACATTGACAGCTTTAACGGTATGGCGCGCTCGGCTGTGTGCACGGCCACGCACTGGGTGCAGTTATCCCCGGGCTGTGAGACAGTACAGGCCCAATTTGGGAAACCCCAAGCGCCGAGAAAGGCTTAAATGTCAATGGGTGAATGTGCCGCCGATTCCAGGATGAAGCTGAGAACGGTCGAGCCAGAAGTTTAACGTCTAGCGGCGACGCATTGCCAATGCAGTCGTACACGGTAGTATTCCGATCCGATATGACATTATATTCGTACAGAGTCTGAGAGATATGTGGGTGGTAGAAGATACACCAGGGGTGAAGACGCCACGCGTGCGGCCGACCCTGTACGCACTCCCCCACAGCCTGCGGACGCCGCAGACATGGATCGAGGGCGCCGGACGGAGACTGTGCACCCAAGAAGGTGTGTGACGAGGGCCACTTCCGCGGGTAAATGTGCGCTACGCAGACGAGAGAGTACGACCCTCTAATTCACACCCTCGCGACTACACGACCTCCGAGAGGAAACCTGGGCGACGAGACGAAGATCACGCCTCATCCACGCCCGACGAAGCCCATGCCTCGTCTACGCCCGACTCCGACCCACACGCTGGGGAGGACGCGAGTTCCATCCGCCTCGAGCACCGAGCTCTCATGCTCTGAACTCCAGAGCTCGACCTCCGAGCTGCGAACGCGCACGCGCCACCCCCCACGCGGCTTGCAAAGACTCCGAGCTCCAGGCTCTGTGCCTCCCACAGCCTCGCGAAGAGGGTACACCTCGCCGTCGTCGTATCCTGCGCCTCGAATCCCATCCGCGCCGCACATGCTCCGCGTGATGCACGCGGTCCTCAAGGGCTGCCAGGGAGAGGAACTGGGGACGCGCGGCACAGCGGGTCCACCTCCACCGCGACGTTTCCGCCACGCCGCCCACAATCGCTGTCGAGCGATGAGCGACGCACACGCTCCGCCCTCCGTCCACCGGCACACCGGCGGCGAGGACAGGGAGGAGGACGGGGGACAGGACGGGGCACGGGACGCGGGAAACGAGAACGGTACACGAAATAGCAAAGGAATTGAGCATGGGACATGGGAAATGACAAAGAAGCAAACGAGAAAGTGAAAATAGAGGTAGGACACGGACAGCAGTAGCGAGAGATAAAGACAGAAGAAAGAAAGCAAGAAAGAAATCAAGGAAGGGAAGGAATAACAGGGAACAACGCAACAGGGACGAACGCCCGCCGGTCGAAGGTCGAAGCAAGGCATACGACCATCCGGCTCGATCGCGGAAGTAAAGGAAAAGTCAAAGGTAAAACGGGCACACGACCTGAAGTGCACGGCAACAGTAACGAGCGCCGGGCCCGGACGACGTGAGGACGCATCGCGAGGAGGTGTACGGGGCGCAGGGCTCGGGAGGGGTGCGCGAGGGATGCGAGCGCTACGTCGGGCAGGACCCGGCGTCACAGGCCGCGGATTCAAGGCACGGACAGGGGCGGCGCGAGTAAAAAGGAAAAGAAATGGAAAGGAGGCGAAGAGGCGGAGGAGCGGATGCAGGGGGAGGGGCGGGAGGAGGATGCAATGGCAAGAGAATGAGGGGGGGGGGGGGGGGGGAGAAGATGCAAGGGACGTAGCAGAAAATGTAGGAGAGTAACACGCACATGAGTATGGCGACATCAATCGGATAGAACGTGAGCACAAAGTTGACGCCGAGGATGTACCACACCGTCCCGCTCGTCCTGTGCTAATTGCATGTGAATACAGTCAGCCTCCAAAAAAGAAACGAAAAGAAAAGAGGGAACGACTTACGCGCTCGCTCTCGCGCATGAGGAATTCCAGCGCGCGCTCCAGTCGATGTTCTTCTCCGCCCCGGGCCCCCCAATGCGCGCTGCTTCCCTGCACCCACCCGACGAGCGTCCGCATCGGCCGCAAGTGCGCGCGCGATCTTGTGCTCGTCGTCGTCTTCCTCGGCGTCTGCTTCGGCTTCGAGCGCAGGGTCGAGGTGTCGAGCGTGCGGATGAGCTTGCGCGTGATGTCCATTGCCCTTCAAGTTGACGCCGGCGTCGCGCGCGGGGCTCGCCGAGGCACGGCGGCGGGGCGCGGGAGCGGGTGGGGGGGACTGGCTGGAGATGGAGGAGGCGGGCATGAGTGGAGGGATGAGGGAGAGAGGAGCGTGTTTGCCCTTGTCTCTGATGCCGCCGGATCAATCCCGACGGCTGCTATCATGTGCCACCATGACCAGTACTCTCGTATTTCAACCACTGACAACTCCACCAGGGCCTAAGGACCGCACGATTGCGCGAGGAGTGTGCTTGCTAATAATTTCGGGCCATACGCAGAAGTGCGTGCTGCCTTTTTTTCGTGCTGCACGGTCCAACCTCCTTTGCCTCAAACTTTACAGTCCTACTTTCGACTCTCAAACCCCAGAGGCCTGTCGCCAATCTCCAATGATTTTATGCTCTTCGTGTTAAACCTCTTTCTCAATTGATATTCTCCCAACCTCCCTGAAGTCACCCCTATAACCTCGACCTCCAAACAGAGCACAGAACCACCCAGTAGCCCATGATGTGCATCTGCCCAAAATTATAGCTTCCAGGAGTATGAAAGCAGAAGACCCCGTTCAATCCGGGGTTGGGCGATGGTTTGGCAGAAAGTGTTTTTTTTTTGCATCCCTACTTACCTTCAAGTCAAATGAATCCAGACTAAACCAGAGTACAAGACCACCTGGTAACACATGGCGTGCATCCCCTTTGAGCGCACAATATTTTGAGGACTGTTGCTGGGGAAGGCCTCTGTTCGATTCGGGACTAGGTGATAGCTTTTCTGCCAATTTTTTTTCCCATCACACCCCCAGCTTCAAGGTACGTTAATCAATGTTCCAAACAGAGTACAAGACCACCAAGTAGCACATGGTATGCATCGGCACAAATGACACTCAAGTATATTGTATGCAGAAGACCCCATTCGATTCGGGGCTGGGCGATACTTTGGTGCCTGCTTCACTTTCACATTCACCTTCAAAGTAAATAAAGTTGAACTAAACCGAGTCCAAAACAGAGGATAGTACCACCTGGTAGCACGTGGCATGCATCTGCCCAACATAAATTTGAAGCATGTATCGGTCATGCAAAAGACCCTGTTCAATCCGGGGCTAGGTAATTAACAAGAACATTTGTTTCCCCTTCTACTTATCTTCACCCTTGAAGTAAATCCAGGTTCAAAATGCAAAATAGGACCCAGTAGCACATGGTGTACATCTGCCCCCATTCGATTCGGGGATGGGTGATTCCACTGTTCGCGCATTCTTTTCCCTTCAGCTTCATGCATATTCAAGGCAGATAAATCTAAATTCGAAGCAGAGGATAGAACCAACTGGTGGCACATGGAGCGCATCTGCCCAACATACTACTGTCGGTGTTAATTTGCGAGCAGAAAACTCCCCTGGGGCTGAGTGATAACAGTCATTTGGCCTCCCATTTTCAACCAGATTTGAGCTGAATATTCATCCTTTTCCTCTGCCTTCGATCTATCTGCAAGTCCAATTTCTATGGTCTGCGCTAGGATCCCAGTGTTCAAAGCAAGGCTTGTCCGAGTCCCTGACTCGGTGCTGAAATTTTCCAACTTGAAGTTGAAGTTTCTTGAACTGCAACAATCTCACTCCAAGTCTTCCAGCCCCTGATTCCCGTGATTGACATCCCCAGATATCACCCGGTTTGATTGATCTCTGTCGGAACGCTCAGGAGGATCCTTCCGCTTAGAGTGAGTTGAAAAATCGACAGTCACGTGTATTCTCGACGCGACGCGACGAGCCAGATAATGCCACACAATCGCCGAGAAGAGGCCGTTTATAAATCTTCATTGCAAAAGCGCTGAGTCAATAGCTAAAAAGACATAAATGGAAAAGGACTACAATGATTGCAAGCTGATTCAGACAATATCTGTGTGTACACTCGAAAGGACAGAAACTACGAAAGATTCAGTGCCAAACCGTTTCCACCCAGATGTGTCAGTCCAGAAAAGAATCTACCCTTCACAACATCAACCCACGCGAACTTTTTCCAATGCCACGGTCCTGTCGAACAATATCACACTTCGGCCTTGTCGATCTTCTTGCTTCTTGCCTCGATCCAGGGACCACCGTGCTTCTGCAGAAAATGCAGGGCAGCTGTGGTACACGGTATGTTGGCTGGGCGACGACTCTTCTAGCTCAGATTATATATTTAGCAGGTTTCTTACTTGATCACTCGTGGAACTTGAGTGAATTCAATATAATGTATTTAATTTCCAGGCAACTGTAACTAAAGGAATCTTGAAGCTTGAAGAGTCGGTTAAATAAAGCACAGCCTTCAAGCTTTACGGTTAACTTGCATGGATGACGGTGGAATGTGACCTCCGGAGGCTGTACCGGTCGAGGTTTCTCAGAATTATACGGCATTGGGCTCGGATTTCGAGATCTGGGGACTCCGTCATGTCCACGATGTGTGGCTCGATGTCTGCGTCCACAATGGCCGCGAGGCCACCCGGATGCTCGCTGATTCTAGCAAGAGCCGAGACGGCGCTTACATTTACAAGATCGGTGAGCCTATCCTTGAATAAGCACCAAATACTATTGTCTAATTTCGCTTCAAGGACTCACTGTACATGTAATATTTGCATAAGCCGCTTGCAGATTTCCCCGAGAACGACTGCCGATGTGTTCTTCTGGGCAGAAAGGTGTCCCAGCATCAGGCACGTCCGTGTCTGAACATCTGAGCTCGGTGAAGTAAGCAGTTTGACGATGATGGCACCCGACAAGTGGGCGTCCACAACATCTTGTGCGCCTTCGGGCGAGTTGGTGAGCGAAGAGAGTGCGCATACTGCACTTTCGGCGACGTCAATCGGATACACAGAACATGAGCGCAAAGTTGACGTCGAGGATAGTGTCCCGTTCGTTCCGTGCTGGGTGAATACCGCAAAAAAAAAAAAAAAAAAAAAAAAGAGCGTGGCAACGCACGCGCTCGCTCTCGCGCATGAGGAAGCCGAGCGCGCGCTCGTAGACGCGTTCGACGGCGGGGCTGCGCAGGCGGACAAACTCCGTCGGCGCGATCACTGCGAGCGCGCTCCACAGCACCAGCGCCACCGTCCGCGGCGCCATGCTCGGCGTCAAGTAGAGCCCTAGCGTGATAAAGCCTACCTCCGCTTGAATTGAGTGCTAGTCGACGCAGTGGCAGGAGAAACCGAGACGAGTGTCCTCGGGATCTCCCAGTCGATCTTCTTCTTCTCCCCCCTCATTGCATGCCGTCGGGAGCGCGCGCGCGATCTCGTGCTCGTCGTCGTCTTCCTCAACGTCGGCCTCGGCTTCGAGCGCGGGGTCGAGGTGCCCGAGGCCCTCGAGCGTGCGGATGACCTTGCGCGTGATGCCCTTGACGCCGGCGTTGTGCGCGGGGGTCGCCGAGGTGTGGCAGCGGGGCGCGGGAGCAGGTGGGGGGGTCTGGCTGAAGATGGAGGAGGCGGGTATCAGTGGAGGGAGGAGGAGGAGAGGACAGAGGAACGTGTTTGGCCTTGTCTCAGCTGATGCCGCCGTACAACCGTCGTATCAATCCTGACGGTGCACATCTCCTTCTTCTCTAAGGCTCCAACCATTTCCGTTTTCAAACGCTTTTAAACAGTTAAAACCGTTTATTTTTCCGTTTAGTTTACGGGACCCTGTAAACAGTAAACAAATGGTAAACAAACAGTTTAAACCAAGTTTGAACGGTTGTGTTACCTCGCCCTCTGCGAGGGACTACATACTGGATTCCTCCCAGTTCCTAGGCATATGGGAGGGCCATATGTATGTGTATGGTAATTTAGAACGAGGTTCTGACCTCATACTAAGCTTTCGGCGCTCGAGGGGAGGGATATGCTCCCAATATAGTAATTCCTCACGTGAGTGATGGCGGCGGATCAATTGATGCGCCCGCGGCACTCCCGATTCAGACCTCTGCTCAGCCCAGAACCGTGATTTGGTGATCACATTGACAATCCATAACTTCGGCTGTGGCCAAAATGCTGTGAGACATGGTATGTTGAGCCAAAGTCAAATACCCCCCAAAATACCGTTTATAAACTGTTTTAAGCTGTTTTTGAACCGTTTCCGTTTAGTTTACGGACTTTCGCAAACGAAAACTAAACGGTTGGAGCCTTATTCTTCTCTCACAACGACGCCTTTATCCAGCCCTTTCGTTACGCTCCTATTCCAGTGGTCGACCCGAATATCTGCAATTGGCGTCTCCACTTTCTCCCAGGCTCTCTTCTTGTCCGACATGGGCTGGAAAACGTGCCCATCAAGTCTCTGCTTCTGAGCCGCACTACTCACCTCGCTGCCCAGGTCGTCTGTTTCTTCCGTGTTATTTCTGGTCGTCATGTCCTGCTCTTCCCTGCGCTTTTCGTTACATGCGTTGCCTTCACCCTGACTATCCAGTCGTATCTCTTGCTCTCTACGCATCACTCACATCCTACTGGATTATGGCTGCCAGGAGTTGCAAGTCAGCTTGTTGAGGACATCGGTCATTGATCAACGCTTCTTGCCCAGTCTTAGTGTTCCCCCGCCTAATATCTCTCGCAAAACTCGCATAACCGATTAATCCGTGATTTTCTCCTACCATGGAATATTCGTATTGATCCGCAAGCGTGATGAGCTTGTCAAGACTCCGTAGCCTGCGTCCGATGGCGCGCTTCTCTCTTCGACAATTTCCAAGTCATTATTGGCCGCCGCACCATTCTTTCGTCGATTGACTGAGTGAATAATCCGTAATCCTCCTGGTGCTGCAGCTGATGTAGAAATAGATCGTCGCTGGACCCAACATTTTGATTGCATGCGATACTTACGTTTGAATCCAGATCCATCCCTCTCGGACTTGGTAGAAGGGGACACAGAGCGAAGGATCCGAGGGCAAATATTTCCACGATTCCCAGAAATCCCCGCTGATTTCAGTCGTATCTCTTTCTCACGTCGCCGTGCGCACACTTGAATGTACTAATCCGAGACTCCTGACTCGCTGCCAGGAATATTGGTCTCGAATCTGAAGCGTTAGGCACTGACTGTGGAACGCAGGATCGAGAAACCCAGTTTCCTGCTCTGCGGCAGGAATAACTATCGTTCGCGAAATGCCGAGGCCCGTGGACGAAATGGAAATATTAGCTCCCCCGGCCCGTCGAAACGGGCGATACGGACGACAGGTCGCGAGGGTGGCCGCAAAGGAGTGCTTCAAACTCTGTTTCAGATTCGCGGACACAGAGGCGCCAGCACTGAACGGCATGCCTGCCGTGGCCTATCACAACTTTCTTCATTACCACTATCTACGCGGTGAGCCTGCCTGGCAGACAACGGTGTCCCCACAATGGCCCGTTGGCACCGGAGCCCTCGGGCAATGCTCCCAACACTTCGAGATCGGTGGTGCTTTCCTCAGAGAATGTCTCCCACCTTATGGCGGTGCTGACGCTACTTTGAATTGTCAATACCCTGTACCTGCACCTCACTAGCGCCGCTGGACGCGTTCTGCGGATCTGTTCCATGCACTTCGGGGTGTTGAAGGGTTCGACGACCTGGGTGCCTTCCTTGGCGCTCCGGAGGCCCTAATCGGCCTGATAGATTTGTGGTAACAGCAGGGCGCCAATTTGAAAGCCTTGATGTTTGAGATCCGTGCCATTCTATATGACTGGATGACGATGGATGGATGGACTCTTTGGGGCGCTTTCGTGCAATGGCATTGTAATTTGCCCCAGTGGTACGCATCTTTGCACTTGACATCGGCACTGCCTTGGGCGTTGTGTAGTCGCCGCCCTCGAGACGGAGACGTCATTGATAAGCGCAATCTCGAGAACTCGAATCATTGGCCAGAGACCGTCGCGACCGCCCCAGAACATCAGCCAAGACAGAACGGACCAATATATATATTTAATGGAAATTTCTCTGTCCCCAGGATGACCGAGATTGTTAGTGGATTCAGATCTGTGCAATCTGTCTAGCTGTTACTCATGGGCCAAAGATTTACCGCGACTCGCCGGTGAGTTCTCGACGGTAAATGGCTAGTGCTGTAGCCTGGTACATTTTGTAGGCCGATTTATCATAGACTACAACCTGACACGATCCGAAATGGGACCACGCTGGGCTATAATATTATCCAGAGTCTTATCCACTCATTTACGACCTTCGATCACTTGATTTCATGTCTCCCATTTCGTCTACAAAAGCCGCTGGCAGTAAAATCTCATATCTCTTCCGGTGGCATTTCATATTTCCTCGGGTATCTCCTCAGGCGTCTCTTAAAGTGACATTTACATAATATCCTTTAAGGGACATCTTGCCTGCGACATTCCATATTTTCTGGATGAACTTTTGATGATGCTTGTTTGATCATTCCGGTCCCGCACGCTGATTTCTCCATTCAAATTGACGCCTTGAGCGGCCATTCAATGAATCCTCGGGATTCGGGAATCGGAGTTGCCCAAGAGTTCAATATCCAGCCAATTTCAATCCAAGTTAAGGGCAACTATGTCCAATAAGGTTGACCACACCAGAATGTGCGCGTTAGGGCTGGCGCCCGTTGCCGTGACGACAACGGCCGTCGATTCGACGGCCGTTTTTTTCAAACGCATCCATTGTGGCACATAATGAGCCCAAAGCGCAGGCCCGGACCGAACGAATACCTTTCTGGGATACGAGATGCCGCGCAATGGCCGCACTCCACTAGTCTAGTGTTTACCGCGGGCTTGTGTACAGTATGTAGTGCGCCGTTATTACATAATCTTAGGTAACCATTTTCCAAGTCACGTCTCATTGCACGGGAAACGTGATTTTCAGTGAGACTTGGAGATTTATGGGGCTTTATTATCTATGACTACCTTTCTGTCAATTCAGAATGTTAAAACAAGCCCTTGAACCTATGGTGTAAAGGTCGCGACTTTTGTATGCAATTGCTTCGCCCAGAAACAACAAGTGGTTAGAGTTGACCTTGAAATGAACTAGAAAAAAATCGGAAATCACCCAGAGCTTCAGTGCAGCCTGGAAACACGAATTCAAGGTACGGAAGGCTGCGGAGCAAAAAATACTTTTTAAAAAAAACGACCGTCTGTCCCGGGTTCGAACTACGGCACACCAAAACTTATGTAAGATCACGTAATAAGAGAGCACTTCATACACAACCCCGCGGTGACTAACAGACTCTATACAGCGAGGTAAGAGCGTTTGTATAGAGCGTCTGTCTACGAGAGACTAGAGACAGAGGGTCTGCCGCGGTGCGGCCGCACAGGTCGGTACAGGGGGAGCCACAGGTCTGCATCGCTCAGATATAAATCCTGTGGCTTCATTTGTGGTGTGAGTATGTGGTGAATAGATGCGGTAAAAGCACCTCGATTCGTCGAACAATTGACCCAGATGAATTGCACATATTTGGCAAAAGCGGTGCCCATCAATTCGGGCCGTAACTCCGCGGCTTCCTTGACCTCAACTTTCAAAGACCTCGCTCGTTCATCACATCCATGGCAAGAACATATGATTCATTCAAGGGGAATATGTACAGTTCAAAATCCAGTCCCTTCCTACCCCGGATAGTGCCTTTGACTGCACTGTACGGCTGCCGGCTGTATATGGCCAGTCACTGGTCAGCGAAGCAGACGTTGGACGACAACGTGTGACTAACGTGTTAATAGTCTTGGGCAGTCAGATGGTGAGCTAATACCCATCGTAGAGGACTACGAAGTTCGACCTGCATTGGAGCGCAGAGGGGAGGGTCGGCGGCTTAGGCAGTGTTTGGGCAGCGTAGTAGTGTTGCCGGAGTTCGGTTAGGTTCAGTTTTTTTTTCGAAATTTTCTGAACCCTGAACCGAACCCCCGCCGAACCTGGGGTTCAGTTCTTACGGGTTCAGACCAGGTTCAGAATCGGTTCGAACCCCAACGAACTTGTAAATTTTCCAAAGGCACTGGTGGGTTCCTGGAACTTTGCAAGAGGTCCTATTGGGTGTAGAGTGCATGGTATGCAGTTGGATCACACAGTTACTTGTTCAAGTCTTGTTTTACAGGCCCAAATGTCTATGTTCCTCGGTGAAGTGACATTTACAAATTGGATTTCGGGTGCTGCCGGGAGGTGCCTGTGATCTACTCGTCATCATCAAAAGTAAATATCTATCAATGCATTGTGTCATAGCACATGCACGAACTTCAATCACCAACCACCAGCATATGGCCCACCATAAAGACGACCCCCAACTCGACTCTCCTCGCAAGAATCGGTTCATAGGAGCAGTCCAGAGCCATGGAAATGTCACGCGTGCCGCTCGAGACCACGGCATAAAACGATCAACTGCCCAAAAGCTCTGGGAAAAATTCCAGGACACTGGCTCGACGGCCAATCGCCCTCGGAGTGGACGTCCAGCCACCTTCTCCACCCCCGAGAAGTCTATCATCGTCAATTACGCCACAGAGAACCGCCGGAAGCCTTTTCGCGACATCGACAATGAAACCACACCACGCGTCAGCGACAGCACAATTCGGCGGGTCTTGGCCAACGAAGGCTACCATAGACGCGTCGCCAGGAAGGTTCCTTACCGCTCAGCCACTGTCAAGCAAAAACGGCTTGCATGGGCCCTGGAACAGTCCAAAACGCGGTCAGCCAAATCTTGGCGTGACATTGCCTGGTCCGATGAGGCTTACATCTGCCTTGACGACAAAAAAGGCTGTGTGTGGGTCACCCGCAAGCCCGGGGAGGAGCTCCTGGATGAGTGCTGTGTGGCTGTTGTGCCGCAGAGCCCCGTACGACTCATGGTGTGGGGAATTGTGATGAAAGGTGCAAAGGGGCCCTTGGTGGTTCTCGAGTATCCTGGCGGCCGTGGTGGTGGTATGATGGCCCAACGGTACATCGATCAGGTACTTGAGGGACCTCTCTTGGAGTTCTACAACAGTAGAAAGCAGAGGCACCCCGGGTTTCGCTTCCAGCAGGACGGCGCGGCAGCGCATCGCGCCAAGGTCACCAAGGCCTGGCTTGCCGAACATGACATCCCCATTTTCCCGCATCCTCCGACTTCTCCCGATGTTTCACCCATCGAATGTGTTTGGCACATTCTCAAGACCCACCTCCGTGATTACCAGCCTCGCCCATACAACGAGGCGACATTACGGGCGGCAATTTTCGAGGTGTGGGAGAAAATCACCTGTCAAGAAATCGATCAATTTATCGACCGCATGCCAGCCGTTGTTGAAGCTGTAATTGAGGCAAAGGGTGGCCATACATCCTACTGAATGTGTTCATGTACTTTAGCTTGGAAAATACTACATACTGTGGCCTATAATGGCCGATTGATATTTACTTTTGATGACAACGAGTATACCCAATAAATCACTCACATACGCCAACATGAACGCCAACATGAACATCATCCAGCAGGTGAATGCAGGTTACTTGAGGTTTAAAGTCGAAAATCACCTCTGAATCTGTACTAAATACCCTTCAAAAGTTTCAGGTTCGAACCGGTTCGCACCTGTTCGAACAGGTTTGCAAAAAACCAACAATCCCTGAACCTTGAACTGCACCTGAGGTTCGGTTTGGGTTCGGTTCAGGTTTGGAAGAGGTTCTGAACCTAACTGTGGCAACACTACAGCGTAGAAAGATGGATTCAAAAGAATCAAGGTTTTTGCATCACAAAGACAATATGCAGGCAGTGGGGTTGGTATCAAATAAGACGAGAATGACTCCAAGCAAAATGTACGCGAGGTCGACCAGGGTGCGTCGCGAGGGAGAGGCACAGGGTGAAAGGGTCCGTCGACCCGACGGCGGCGAAGGCGTCGGTTAAGGACGGCACAGCTGTGCTGACGTGATAGACACGTGGTCTGTCTCGGCACCTCGGCACACGTCGGTTAAGGGCCGCAGCCCCTGTCTCCGGGGCCACGGAACGCAGTGTCTAGGAATAACGATGTTGAATTTGGCGTGTAGACATCTGCGGGTACCTTGCAGTTCCTCATCGCCCATCCATGGGGCCCTGGAAAACGGTGAAGTATGTTGGAATATCTCCAAGCCGACCCGTACAAAATGTGTATTAAGCTGCTGGCACAGCAATACACTGCACGGTTGCGATGCTGGCATGGATATGCACAGCAATGTTGCGAGACACGTTTCAGCTGGTCTGAAACACATTGTTCACTATGTTCATTGTTCTATGTCCATTGTTCTACTTACATTGTTCCTGAGGTATAAAAGGCCTCTCAATATCTTGAATAAATTACCATCTTGCTTTCCCTACTCTTCCCTTCTCTTTGGATACCCCATTCTCACAAAGTACACATGGATTACAGCTTGTAGCGGAATTTGGGGTGCAAGTGTCCGAGCTGGGCCTCCTCGGCAGGGGTGAGCCCGTCGAGACGATGGTCCCGCGCACCACGGGCACGCTGCGCGTTCTTCTACTTCATGTACAGTATATCATTGTCACGACGGTGAGGACCAGTACGATAAACATTTCCGCCAGGTTGAGTGTATTCCCCTTGCGGTAGTCTGGCGTGTTGGCGTTGACGTATGTCCAAGTGCTCTGGCGAGGAATCAGCGGCGACGCCGGTGGCGGTGGCGCGAACAACTCACGATGATGCCCCCGAGATATCCAATGGACGAAAGAATGCCCAGAGCGACTGCGCACGTGGTGTCTGGGCCGATGTTTACTGCAACGAGCCCAGGGCTGAATGCGCCGAAGGGAAATGCACCTGAGAAATAGAGGCATCGTGGACGGAGCAAAATATCTGTAAGATACTCACCTGCGGCCACCAGGAAACATGCGGCGTAGGGTGCGTGAAGAGACTTAGAGCCAACGAAAATGGCGTATCCGGAACAACCGTCAGTATTGAGCCGGGGAAGGAGCCAACGTTCCCACCGATTATCCCCACGCCCGCAAGGGTAGCCATGAAAGGACCGCGAGTATCCATCCGCATTGAAACATACGGTGTGATGATCTGTACGACAGCAGCCATGAGATATCTGTAATGAGATGAATTCAGCTTTTATAAACGGGCATGTATGTCGCTCGAACCACGGTGGAACGGAAAGCAGCTGCTGTGCAATATTTGTCTTCTCAGGGAAGAGGGTCGCGATCACGGTTGGGAGGAACACGGCGGCTCTGAGACGTCAGTAGTGGAATTTTAAGGTCAGATGGTAAGACTTTACCCTTGAACGGCGATATCTTTGCTGGATCGTGAGCATGCCTTCTGAACCAGGGTGAGAGTGGTGCATTGATGAACAGGAATCCTATGGCGACAACTTACAAGCCAGGTCTGAAAACGAAATCCTTAAGGGGTACACTATCCAAGAGTTGGAAACACTTGCGTTGATATTCAACAAGCCTTGGCGGATGGTTTGCTTTCTGATATGCTGCGCAGCTTCATCGACGGCAGGATACTCCGATTTGAGCCTCCAGACTGCGAGGATCTTCTCTTCCTCCGGCTTCCAACGGGCCTGTTGGGGAGTCGATCATCAGGAAGAAGACGCATATGACAACAACGGTCGATCAGTCCTTCGATGAGCTGTGGTGTGTAAACGGGGTCTCCGGCAGCAGTTTATAAAGGGCAACTTACGAATATCTGAAAGTGCGCAATGGCTGAGTAAACGAACCATCAGAGAATGCGAGCTCACGTTGCGCCAGGTTCTCAGCCAACCAATGCTGTCCGCGGCTCGTTGGTCAGTTTATATTTAGGGCAAGGGAGTGCGTACTAGTCGACCTTGAGAATTCCTGATGCAATAGGGTTGCGTCGAGATTGCTTGAAGCGAGGACGAAACCCACTGCGGTGGACTATAGGTATTCGGTTTTGCAAGACGGGAAGACGGAAACGCACTCCTGGAGTATACGAGTACAATGAGGTTTTTCAATCAACCTGCTAAAACCAGAAAGCTTACCTGTAGGTGAGCTCCTGGCGCCAGTAGAACTTTGACACAAAGTACGCAAGTCCCGGGAGTATCCCTCCTTCGAAGACACCAAGGAGCGCACGGACGAAACAAAACTCGGCCAAGTTGTGGACGAACGCCGAGCACATGCAGCAAATCCCGAAACCGAACGCGCAACCCGCAATCCATCTTCCCAGGGTGGAGGCAAGGTAGTGGATAAAATATGTTGCATTGATCTTTTTGGCCAGAGAAATGCGGGGAGTGGCCACTGACTGAGTGGTGGGAGTCAAAGACATGTTGACAGTGTTTGGTGGGTTCTCGCTGCGAGAACCCGATCGCGTGTTTGTCAAGCGCAGCACGGACAAACAACGCGTCTTTCCTCTTTCACTGCAACTACCTTCGCTCATTCATTGCCCTCGCAGCATTACTCCCAAATATGACTGACATCGTGTTTTCGGTACGTTCAACAACTCAAGTCGATTCTGTTATGAGTCCGTCTGAGGCAGATCCGATTCTAAGTTCTAACTGTTTGTTAGTTCGGAGTGGCACATGCCACATCCCCCTTTCAACTTACTCTTGCTGGTGTACATGAATACCAGTGAAATGAGGGTTTCACTTTTGATTCCATCTGTCTATTCCGTGCTGACATACTTCGTCGTAGCGCCATACTTCAAGTTGATCCTGGGACTTGTCATGGCCACCCGCAGCCACGTCAGCTTCACCCGCGAGGGGCGCCTAAGGATCTCCGGTCAGTACTTCTGGATCAAACCACACCATTAGATTTACGTGGCTCGAGCGGGCAAGGATGGTGGGTGGCAGATGGCATGCAGGTGAGTTTCGTTGTGTTTAGTTCATCAATTGCCTAGAAAACTCGCGTATTTCATGGGCTGTACTGTACCTCACTCACTCCTGAGCAGATGTGACTGATATTTTCGGAGACCCCATCCAATCACAGGTTATTTTTGACTGGGAACTTGGATCGAGCGTAGATAGATCGAGCCGGCTCGAGCCGATCAAGTGAAATATGCTTACAGTCTGGTAATACAAAAACGCAGTTTAAACCACGGGCTCGAGCGGCTCGATCCACTCGATCCGACTCGATCCAAAATGCATGTCTCAAACGGCGCTGGATCGATCTTGGCTGAGCAGGACTCATCAGGATCAACGCTCATCCAGAGGCAAATACTCTGAGCTTCTGGGATCAGACCGATCCCGATCTCTCTTGCAATTGTGTACATCCTTCGCATTTATGACAGTGCAGTAAGTCACTGATTCCTTGCCATTCAAGTGTATTCTAAATTGACTCAGATAATTTCATCCATGAGGCACAATTTATTTTCCAAATACAACTTGACTGTGGGAGTTGAGTACTTGAGATCAATTACAGGTTCAAGGTTCGAACCGGGTTCAGCGAGGTTCAGCAAATTCTCTATTTTTTTGAACCTCGAACCGGACCTCAGGTCCGGTTCAAGTCCGGTTCAGGTTCAGCAGCGGTTCTAAACCTGACCGCAGCAACACTAGGCCGAGGTACCGCGGTACCTCGATCCATCAAGGCCATTTGACGAGCAGGAAAACACTGATATACTCATTAAATCTGCTCGTACATTCCCAGCTCGGGATGGCTTGTCATTGATCTGCCTCAGATGTGTGAAGCTCCAACGTCGATGAGGAAGTACACCGAGATTTGGCCTATATTCGTACATATAAAGTATTTCTTGAGCGTACAAAAAGCAGGGTCCCCCGGGACGCTGAGGGCTATTTTGCCCAGCCCACCGGTATGCCGGCTTTACCTGTTTTGTCCCGAGGTTGATTTATATTTCTGCAGCCTCGCCACGAGTGCCCACAGCAACGACAATACCTAGTGGACTATGGTATGGAGCTCGGCTCCGTGCTTTGATTTCTGGGGATCCAGACAGACACACAATTCATGAATATTTTTACTTCGGAGAGGGCCAAACCCCAGCTTCTTGCTGACCTTGCACCACTTGGTTTATCGGTTTTCCAGGCCAGCATGATATGGTTTAGCATTCAATGGGCTCAATAGAAAATTTGTTGTCTAGTGTGGATCAAGTAAATTTGTAAAGAGCTGTGTAGGCTAGTCAAACATGTTGACATGATCCAGAAACGGCCAGTCCAAGAAAAGGAAGAAACAAAAGGAATTGTATATCTGCATCAATCTCATGAGCAGAACTATCCTCTTGTTAGTCCGATGGCGGAGGCCCTGGAAGTTTTTACCTCAAAGCTTGTACAGTCAGCCTTCATTTTCTCACCAGAAATATCACTGATTCCGCTATATCTTCCCAGTGGCCTTCACCCAGGCACTGTCAAGTCAAACTGTGGTGGAAGGTGCCCAATCCGAACAATCAAGTGGGCCCTTGAGAATCCAGGCCTCTGTGTAAACACGTGAATTTCTAATACTGTATATACCAGACACTGGACACCATAAATACGAAACAAAGGATTGAAAAAGAAAGGAAGGCAACATAGCAAGTGAACAACAACGACTAAGTAGGGGTATATGCTTGACACCATAACATGAACGCCAAACGAAATATTAAAACAACAAGAGATGAGTAAGGAGAGACCAGATACCATATAGTTGATGCCATGTGATGAATACCGAGTAAAGTATTGAAACGAGAACGTGACGTAAGAGTAAAGGAATATCTCAACCATACAACACTCTGAATAAACTCAGACTGGAACAAGCTCTTTGTCCTCACCCAGACCTGGATTCTCTGCCCCTGCAATTTCTTCAACCCAGTTTCCGGTTGTTGTTTTGAGGGCTGCACTGGGTGCATGGATTTCTGCGAGAAGTGCCAAGCTCCTTGTATGTTCTTCCAGCACACCTCCCGGGATGCTGAGAAGGTCTTCATCAAGAAGGGCCACTTTATTCGCCTGGGATGACCGTTCAAACAGAGGCCTTGCAGTTCTCCAGAGCTCTGCCGCCTTCAAAATGTGCCCATATTTCTTTGAGATGTATCCGAGTCTTAGCATACACTCTGCTTGGCTGTGGTGGACACCCATCTGTGTAAATCCCTCCAAGGCAACAGTCAAAAGGCTGACTGCTGTATCCTGGTCATCTTCAGTGCAGAAAATATCCCCTAGGAATTGGAGAGCTTTATGAACATCCAACTTCTGGTTTGACTTTGATGCATGCACAAGATATACTATTGTCCATGACTGATCTGTTGAGTCCCAGAGTGTTCTATCACCAAGTCTCTCCAGACAGTAGTTTACTAGTTCAGCGTGGTTTCCCCAGGAGGAGGACAAGCATTTGTGGAAAAGTGACTCTGCAGATTGGAGATTCCCTTCTCTCAGATGGAGGGCTCCCATGGTAGCATCACACATCATTTCATCGACCAAAGAGTTGAGGAAATTGAATATTGATTTTGCTGCATCAATGTTCCTTTGTACCTCGTCTGTTGGTGCACCAAGTAGCACATCCAGATCTGCGATATTGAGCAAACGGAAGGCATGTTCCAGTCGGCCAAGCTCAATAGAATGTTGATCAAGAATTTTTGTCTGGATATTTCGGGCCTCCACATATTCTGACTTCAATTTGTGGACTTCTGCCTGAGTGTTCATGATTTGAGTGTCCAAGGGACCACCAGACATCCCACAATGAGCTAAGAGATCTCTTGCCCTGTTGCAGAGAGAGGTTGCATATTTGTAGTTCCCAAGTGAATGCCAACACTGTGCCTCGATAGCTAGTGCCCGTGCTTCATTATTTAAATCTGTAGAAATCTTGGCTAGTCTCTCTGCCTCAGATGCATACATTCGACCTGCAGCTGAATCACCCATCTGCCACTTGATAGATGCTAGATTTATTGATGATTGACACTGTCTCCTGGTGTTCCCAGTTGAAATTGCCAAAGAAAGGCCAGCCTCAAAGTATTTTGTAGCTATAGAAATAGCATTATTGTGGTGCCGATAATAGAGTGCTAAATTGATGTAGAATCTACCTGTTGAATCTGTTCAAATGATAAAGAAGAAATATTACTTCAGTACTTACATTTGATATCTGAGTCATCGAAGTGAGGTAATTGTTTCATTACTTTGCCAACCAGCTCTTCTGGATTGGGAACTGGATAAAAACTCCAAGAAGCAAAGATCTCTGTGATCAAATAGACCTCCAGCTCACTGGGGAGAGATTGAATATGACCAATCTGGTCCATCAAATGAGTCCGGCCACGACCAGTAAGTCTACTGAAAGCATTGAGGTTTATGACACAGTGGATGGTATTAACTGCTGCAGGATTTTGGTGCTGAAGCCTGTTGAGAAGTAGGCCCTGGATATTTGAGAAATTCAATGTGATCCGTAGGGTCATCTCAGAAGCTGAGACAGTTCCTGAATATTTGTACTCGAGTTCCAAAAGCTGATGAAAGTAATTGAAAAGAGCTTGAACAAGGTAGGCCATGGGGGGGGTAGGATCTTTGCATGTATTCCCGAATAGGTACCAAGACCTTGAACCGTCTCTGGTCATCACTATAGACCAGTGAAGTGGAAAGTAGGGCTGATTTACAGCTAAGGATGTCTCTTATTGGAAGCTTGCTTTGGACTAGTTCAATATCCGAGAGGCCATCAGGGAGCATTGAGAGGAGACTCAATAGATCCTGGCAATGAGGCACAGATGTGATTCGGGGGCTTGATAGAGACATGGAAATGGATAGATCAAGATTCGACCGCTTGTCATAGCCATCCGAGATCACTGAGGTTTTTTCTTCCTCCCAACGAGCCAAGACATTGGAGCACCCCTCGGATTCTACCAAGTGGGCTATGAGATCAATTGCAAGTGGCATGTTGTCAGTCAGGAGGAGGACTTTGTCAATGTCATCACTGTTGTGACAATCATCTGCAATATCGATGAAAGTCTGGCGGGCAGCATCCTGTGTCAAGGGCTTCAAAGCGGGCAGGAAAGGCCGAGTCCAGCGCACTGAGGCTGGTCTCTCTGTCCCTCGCATCGTGATCTAGTTTGGTGTTAGTTACCATATCGAGGTGAAGGTATTAGCATTTACAATCAATCCAAGGTGTTTTATATCTGTAACCAAAGATAAAAATTCTTCAATGTCTCGGCGGATCTCTGCGGGCTCCCAGGGTGTCTCCAGGTTATCCAAAATCAAGAGACAGGCCGGATTGGTGGTAAAATGATGCAAAATCACTTTGGCCAGATTTTTTGTCGGCTTCAGTCCCAAATGTGCTCCAATGAGGGCAACCAGTTCATCTTTTGTTGATGTAGAGTCACAAGCAATGAAGAAACGATGCTGAGCATATTTCCCAGTGACTGCTGGATGATGCAAAACAGCTTTTGCAAGACTTGTCTTTCCCATTCCGCCTGCACCCAAAATTGCTATCCTCGGTGTCTCCTGCACCAACAGCTCGAGGATGTCGGAAAGTTCAGATTCTCGACCATGAAAGATTTTTGGTTCTGATGGCAGCATGGAAATTGAGGTCGAGCTTGATGATAATAGGATCAGCTTCAATTTTATTAACCTTAGTTTGGATCATACCTGTTGTAAGAGCTGGAAAGGACTCTATTTGTCTGCACGAAAGTTACTTCTCGCTGCACCCAGAATACAAGGTCCACCCACCAATGATCCTTTGTCTGAAGCAGTCCCGTCAGAAAAGGCTTCAATTAACTCCAGAACTTCTTGGTGTCTCTCTTCAGCAAATTTCTGCATTACTATAACCTCAGTGAGGAGATTGATATCCTGAACCTATTTTTTCTCAGGTTGAGTACTGGCATGTACATATGATACACCGAACCACTTCACTTTGAAATCATCCAGTGCCTCTTGCAAACCCAAGTTACAATCCTTGAACAGTCTGTTCATCTCTCCCTGACGGAAAAAGTGCCTAATCTTGCTTTTATCCTGTTGAGCCTCCACAAATGTATGGATCTTGTAGAGGGTACTGTGAACATGCAATCACAAGCAATCAATTTCTAGGGAGGGACGTACTCTGTGAATTTTCCGAGATCATTCAGCATGCTTGGTGACATATCTTGACCAGCCTCCGGTTCCATATGGAGAGAAACAATTGCACAGAGCAACCCGTAGGTTTCCTCCAACAATTGGGCACAATCACTCTTGTTTTGCCTCACAGTCTGGCAAAGTGAGACAGATTTCACGATCTATAGTAGAAATGTACCTGCACAGCAGTTAGCAGAGACTTGGCAGTGTTGGAGATAGGTTCCAAGAATGGACTCTTGAAGGTCTTTGCAAGGACCTCCAAGCTATCCACTGCTATAGTGCAGCATTTTAGAATGTTGTTTAATCGGATTTCGGTCGCAATGGGCTGAGGAGGCATTTTGTCTGATGGGAACAGATTTCAACCGTGCCGAGGCAGATCCTTTTATACCCGAGGCAATCACAAGTTGAGGAATCTGGTAACAGTCTCATATACCCAAAATAATTTTTACCCGAAGTTGGCGCAGATAGCATCCTCAATTTACGCTGTCAAGTGTCTTGTTAGACCATTCCTGTTATCCCCGTGGCCTATCAGAGGTTGAATAATCATTAGTAACAGCTGCAGATACCCCAAGGAATTTTGACTCCGAAGTTGGCGCAGATAGCATCCTCAATGGACGTGAGGTTGAACATTCATCATGTGGTCACCTTGATTTTGCACTGATGAAAGAGGCCCGATGAATATGCATCTCTGGTCATTGATCGTGTAACCATGAGTATGCACACACGGATAACCCGTGATTCAGTCCAAGCTAAACTGATTCAGATACTGAAAGTTTCGGTTGGCGGATAAACTGGCCCGAAATCAGAGCCGATATGCCATCACCAGCCAATGGAAACCCATTGATAATGATCGATAAGACGATACGGGACATATCGGCTGGGGTTTTGGGACCATTTTATTCGGCATTTGAAACTTTTGGTATCTGAATCAATTTAACTTGCACTGAATCATGGGTTATCCCGTGTGACGGGTACTTCTACCCGCACCATGAAGATGCCACAGGTATCCTCACAGAAGGTGTACTTGGGCTATAGATATCCACTGACTCATCTGCGGTGTCAGGCCATAGCTTATAGAAGAAAAGTGTGCTGTTGAAAAACACAATTGCATGGTGATGGTAGCAGCCTTCCGCCAAATTTGATGAGAGACCTATACCCCGCGAGTCAGAGAGAATTTTGCACACCATATCAAATCAACATACAGGACCTGATATTCTGCCTTGAAGTTGCCAACGGCCGGACCATTCATCAATACGGACAACAGTCGAGGAATCTGCGGGCGAATAAAAGGGCAATTATTTCGCCTAAACATTGAGCACGGGAGATCGACCACAATAAATGGGCTCCAATACTTAGGCGGAGAACGCGTGAATCGAATGTGTCGCCAGAACATGTGGTCGTGTTTGTATCGAGATAGCGATCGGCCCGCTGCGGCATCTTCGGCTGAGTCGGCGCTTACCTGCCACTTGGCTGCCATCATTGCACGTCAATCCAATCCTTGAACTATAACCATCATGGACGGCGGGGCTCGACACGGCTTTGCACCCACACCTCAGCACAACCTCGCTCTCGAGAAACTCGAGGCTTGTCTCCTTGTCTACCCAAAGCACACAAACCCGGTTGGAGCAGGGCTTGCGGGAATCGGGATCACACAACGGCACTGGTAGTGCATAGCGAATCGCTTTGACCGTTCATAAGATTGAATTATTTCTGGGTGGCTCCGGGCGGAATAACAAGAGCGGTATATGCAGAGGAGTAGCCGGATTTCACCACCTAGAATCAGGTCGAGATGTCCTATATAATTGCTGCTTCGTTCTGTGATAAAGGACGGTGGCTGGGCGCATACCACAGCCGCACTCCGAGTATCCTAATATTATGGGCACCCGGATGGGATTGGTTGTCTGCACGCCCATGAATGACGAGTCGACGACATTATTGACTTCTCCTCGAGTCCTCTTTCGTTCTTCCTTGTTCCTTGTTCGTTCGCCAGTAAGGTTTAAATTCAACCCAATCCAGCAAGAAAAACAATGCGTTTCGAAGACAAAGAGACTACGTTACATCATAGACAGGTGTAGCTTCTGAAAATTAAAGCCTGCCCAAGGGAGCGAAAGCGGCCTTCTGAAGACAAAAAGAAACGTTAGTGAAACAAACTAAGATCGGAGGGTTTGGGCATACCGAGAAAAAAGGTCGCGAGTCATCTTCGCGCTCTTCATTCCTCCTCTGAGAGCGTATAGTTTGTGGAAGCGGAGACAGGTTAGGTGCCTTCATGAAGTGAAAAGACAAGAGAGTACCTGCAGCCCAAAGTTAACCCCGATCCAACTGAAGAATGAGAAGGTCAAGACAATAAAAATAAAAAAAGAATAAACCCTCCCCGTCCTGCAAACACGTCAACCGCAGCGCCTCCGTAGAGCCTGTGGTCAGCCCAGCGTATTGCGCTACTGTCGATGACAAGGGATGAGCGCGAACAGCGCGGCGTAGGTACACAGGAGGTAGATCTGGAAACGATGGTCAGTACGAAGAACGCCGTCAGTGAAGACTAGGAAGGGGAGAAGAATGGAAGGAGATGTATATGACGGAAAATAACGAAGGGAAGAGACCGAGAAAAAAAAAGGACGGCACGTCAACACTCTGACCGGCCAGCGGAGAAACGAAGGCTTGGCGACAAGAAAAGAGGGTGGGAGGAGGAGGGTGGGTCGGGTGGCGAATGTATGACGGAGACAATGAATGAATAAATGAAATTTGCGGCGTAATCCAACGAAGATAATAGCTACAAAAGTAACCGAAAAGGGAAGAAGTAAAAATAGGTAGGAATGTATATAGAAAGAAAGAACGGGCGGCTAAAGGAGAGGTGGTGTACATCCCAATCGTTTCTATCCCTCGTCCCGAGCCAAAGTTCGGCAGATAACACGCGAGGTGACTCAGGTCGCGATCTTCAGGAAAGCTGGAAATCGCCGGGAAAACACCGGTCCGCGGATGCGATAATCGTAGGTGCTAGAGCTCATGGCGCGGTGGATGGGGAAGGCTGTAAAGATAATCGGTCAGCGACGCATTAAGAAATAAGGACGACTGGAAAGGAGATAAACTTACCGACTGACCACCTTGAGCACGGCGCGAATGAGCGTGACACCCGTGATACCACTATCCGCGCTCTAATCCTAGCCCAACCCATCCCTCGCGCGATTCCCTCGTTCTGGCGGCACCAATAGATCAACTATCTTCTTGGCGTTGGCGCGAGGAGTGCGCACCGGCCGTAAGAGATCGGTATTGTCCCTGCAAAAAAAAACGATGTAATCAGCTCCATGGTAAACAGAGAAAAAATCGTGAGGGGCGTTACGCTTACTCACCTGCCCAGCCGCACCCCGATATCATGTCGAGTCCGTCGAGTTGACGTGGATGTAGCTCTCCCGGCACACCATCGAGGTCGAGTACTGAAGGTGCGGGGAGGCAGCCGCTACAGCGCAGATTGCCATCCCTCTCTGCCATGGGAGGGAGGAGACGACCGGTCGCAGTGCTGGTTCTTCGTGTCGAGGTCTGAGTCGGGCGTTCTGGATATCGGCGCTCGCAGGTATTGGGGAGCGAAGAGGTAAGAAGAGGATGGGCAGGTGTGGGTCGATGTAACACGCAATCTTGGGTGCGGGGGGGTGGGGGGCTGGATTCGCGCCGAATGTGAGCTGGTGTGGGGTAGATGCTTGGAGAACGACGTCTCGAGGCCGGGGGGTGCGCAAGAAGAAAGTCCTGGAAAGGAGAATGTTGATTGGCGCTGATAAAGGAGGAGAAAAACAATGGTGAAAACAGAGGAAATTTAGATAAGAAAGAGTTACGCGACCCCACACATGGAGACGCCGCGTAAGGGATATGAAAGGAAAGAAATGAAGCAAATTTTGAAGCGGAGAAAGAGAAAAAGAAGCTCAAAATAAGAAGAAAACACACCTCGTATCTTCGAAACCCATCGCTCTCCCTTATCGACATCTCCCCCCATGTTCCCGGTTTGGCGCGGCATGAAAAGACCGGCCGATTCCCCAGCCGTAGCGGCGGATGAGGCCGATCTCCTTAGAGGCCATGGAGATTATCAAAAATGAGGGAAAAAACGAAGAAAGTGATATACAGAGACGGCATGCCACGGGAACAGGTATCGCGTGAAGCCAGAGGGATGCACAGTTAAATCTTGAGCGAGGTGCAACAGAAGGGGAGCAGCGGCGATGGCGGGTGGAACGCACAGCGGCGCTGGATGGCGGCGTGGGTCAGCGTGGCGACGTGGATATGAGCGGTGTGGACTGGAGACATGCGGCGCTGGACGGTGGGTTGGCGGCTTGGATAGGTGGAGTGCGGACCAGAGATGGGCAGTGGGTGGCAGCATAGTGGGCGATGGCGGCATACTCACTGTGAACAGCGAGTAGGTCGTGCGTCGTTGTCGTAGTGCAGGTCAGAAGGCGTCGGGAGCGATAGAGGGCGCTGCCACACGGGCGCAAACAAACGCGTCGCGTAGATGGGGAGAGCGGGGTCGGACTGAGTCGGGCGGTGCGGGAGGGCTGGGAGGTGCAGGAGAGGATCGGGAGGGACAGGCGTTGGTCCCGCGCGTTATGCGTCGGGATAGGTCGGCGGACTGGTGGCGGTGGTCCGATGAGGGCCGAAATTGAGCTACAGTCTGGCTGCGTGGTAGCGCGTGGCGTGTAGCGTGTAGCGTGTGGGCGTGGCTGGGGTTTAGGGTTATCAAGCTTGTAGCGCAAAAGGGCGCTACACGGGCCGGCCGTGTGAATACTCGAGTAGCGGATGTAGCGGCGGGCTGCCGAGGAGGTACGGAGACAACTTGAAGAAAATCATCCAAAACATACATTAATATCCGGATTTCGCCGGAGCACATTACGCAGTAGTCTTTTATAAACAGACGGTACAACTATATTCGCTCGTACCTCGCGATGTTGTAAGTACGCAAGCGGCACTGGGGTGAGGTGCTCTCCGTCGAAGGCTGATCGGTAGTCGATACCTTATTATGATACTGATGTAGCTTTAATAAGTGGTGTACTTGGCCTTTAGGTCCCTGCAGGCGACGATAGGATGGGAATTTGAGCTCGGCGGGAAGGTGGCAGTGCCGAAATATCCGATTCGTAGGCTAATAGGGTAGGGAGGGTCTAGTAGTGATGTTCGGGTCGGGTCGGGCCCGAAAGCCCGGGCTTGGGTCGGGTCGGCAAGAGCTTGGGCCTGAAAATATCCCAAGCCCGACCTGACCTCTTGGGTCGGGCCTGGGTCGGGTCGGGCTCGGACTTGGGCCCGGGCTTGATTGGAAATTTTCAAACAGCTTTGAAGTGGATCCTCATGTCTAATTTGATGCTATTTGTGGATTACTCATTCATGGGGACACTCAGCGAATTTTCTACGCCCTTCACATTCAACAAGCATGCTTTTGAACACGACGTGATGCGCCATCACTCGATGATCAAAACATCAAAACATGTTGAAACTCATCGTTCAGGTCGAAGTTTAAATTGTTGAAAGTGATTAACATTTGTGTATACCCTCAAGCGCCACCCTCATGTATAAACCTCGATCCTAAGCAACCAAAATCCCAGTTGGCGGGTACACCAAGAAACCCGGGCCCAAGCCCGGGTCGCGGGTCGGCGAAAATCCCAAGCCTGACCCTGAGCCCGACTTGAGCCCTACTCAGGGTCGGGCCTGAAAGCCCGACCCAAGCCCGGGCTTGGGCTTGAAGCCCGACCCGGCACATCACTAGGGTCTAGACGCTCTTAATCCACTTTTCCGACCCTGTGTAGCAAATTTTAATACTGCATACCTCTTGGTCAATCATGACCCCCGCACTCGGGATCCACCTGCTGCCTTCGTGAGGTCCGATCTTCTCTGTTGTTTCCTTCAGATAACTGCACCCCACGTATTTCCTATGCCACCTTCCGTCGCCGACATATCTCACTCTGGCGGTTTTGATCTCGATGTATGATACTGCTCTTCTGAATCCGTTGCTCGTCTCTCTACCCTGGGCATTTTCCCCCTCAGGTGCTAGATCTGTCGTCATTTCAGACGGCGCATTCGCTAAGGGAGAGATCAATCACCCACCCAACTAGCCCTCGTGACTCCATTTTGCGCACCAAATTTCATCTCGGCGGTGACAAATTCAATCACCAGCTACTCTGGTCTTTACACGTTGGTCGCTACATGTTCTTGCCAATTTCTTCCATGTCTTGCGGCCCACATAGCTCTGCACAAACATTCTAATGCCTCACAACACTGACCTCTGCGTTCCTTCTTCCCTAACCGTTCCTCTGCCTCCCCGCCCCCCATCTCGTTCGCCTGAGAGCCCAAATGCAGGTGTGTCGTGTACCAGTTATTTTGGCTTGTCTGCTGAGCCGATCTCCTTTACTATCCCGAAGTCAGCGGTCCGCTCCTACCCAATTGGATTATCACCTCCACCGCGCAGAGCATTCGTCTCGTCTGGATTGAGTTCAAGCTGCCTGCGCATCCAAACTTTCTTCTTCGTCTCTATTACACCGAAATTTTGAATATCTGGCGGTCAGGCTCTCCGGCATCCGGTCCAGTACGAGTCATCCTCGCCATTTCCACTTCGCCTGCTTTCTTGAATCGGTATCCCACTCTGCTCCTCCGATTCCCTCCCATCCTCGACACCGCTCTGCATGACAGCTCGCTCATCCCATCGCACATCGGTGGATCGTGGGCCCGGCGGGTCTTTGTTTCTGTTTCTGCGGCTTTGATGGTTTCTCAGGTTGATTGAACAAGAACAATTTCTCCCCAACGAAGGCGAGGAATTTCAGTCTGTTCCTCCTTCCTGCTCGTCTCGAGGACGTCGGCTCCTGCATGTCTCGCTAGCCGCTTGACGGCCGGTCGGTTGTACGGGGCTCTTCGAGACTCTTGGCGTTTATTCGGTCGGTCGGTCAGTCTCTCCTCGATCGCAAGACTGGTTCGGCTCGCACGGCGTTGGCAATGGCCGGGAGAAATCGGGTGGCCGGTCTTTGCCCGGTCATTTGGATTGGGCGATGAAATACTAGTCGTGTTGAGGAAAGAAGCGGCTTCAAGTTTGCTATGTTGATCTTTGATCTGGCTCTCTTGCTTTTCATCGTCCGGAGCAAGGAGCATCATTTTGTGCTGTCGGATATGGTGTGCGCGTTCTTCTTTCATCCTTCTGTCTTCTTCTGACTTCAATTTCAATCGCAAACTCGTTCTGGATTTCCGGTACGTCCTACTCGTCACTGCAGACCACTGGAACGCGGAGCAGATGCGCAACGTGGAGACGGCCGCGCCGCATAGCGCGCATTAGTCTCATCGGTGTCGTTCATCTTCGAGGGGAAGGGCATGCACCGGTTGAAGGCAGAGGCGGATAGCGGGGATGACGACGGAGGAGCCCGGCGAGTTGCGCGATGTGACGGCTCGGACATTGTTTTGAACCCCCCGGCAAATGAGTGGGGTGAGATTGAAATGTTCAATTCTTTATTTCCAGCACAGGTGTGGAGTCTGATACATGGGAGCGTGAGGATTCCCTTGCATGGTGAGTCTCCAAAAGAGGAATAGTGGGATGCGAGCAAGTCCTAGGGCCCATAGGAGTTAGCCGCCCAAGTCTCCATCTGTGCTAATTCTAGTATATAGCGCATAATCCGAACAGGATTGATGATCTGTCCCCACCATCCATATCCCCCATCGCCAATGTCTAGGCACAACTTTCCGGTAGTCAACCGGATCCACGCAGTACCTTGAGTCCGGTCAAGGTCATCCCCGGTATGCTTTCTCCAATAGTCCCAGATATCCTTGAACGATGATCAGATCAGGAAATCCGGAGACTTGCGAAGCGTACGTAGAGGTTTCCCAACTAGATAATGGATCAAATTATGCTACTAGGTTTGGGACACCAGGAATGGCCCACCGCCGATCCAAGATAATACAAGGCCAAAGTTGAGTGCGCGTGAAGTTTTTTGATTTGCGAAATTGTCATCATTTCTGCTTGAATTAGAATCGAACGGCTTGACTGTAATCAAAATCTCACCGTCGTAGTCAAGTCGTGGTAGATCGACGCAGTGAAACCAGTCGATGAACCAACCCGAAATAATTGTGCCAAAAGAGGATGCCTGTCGCGAAAATATACGGATTGAATACATAGAAAGGAAGAGAACCGAGGACTGAGTACCGAAATTGTTGTTCTCCATGCACTTGAGCCTTTCTCTGCGACAAAATGATAAGTCAACAGTCATGAATGGTGAAACGCTTGGTGCGTGTTTAACAGTGAACTCCAAATATCAACCCAAACCAACCAAATGCCGACCAGCAGCAAATATCAACCCCAATACCAAATCCTTCCTAATCCAATCCTTCAAGAGTTCGACCGTCCAACACGTTCCGTATAGCGTGCAAGTTCGGGGGCTCCAACTAAAATATTTAGTTGTTGCAATTCAGAAAATAGCTGTACGTTCAACTTTTGATAAATCTGTTCCGTTCCATTCGTTTGTTGCGTTTCGTTCTGTTCGTTCCGTTCCGTTCAAAGAGAGAGAGAGAGAACAAGAGAATCCCAAGGACACAGGTAGAAACCCGGGCGTAAATTTTCTTCTCTACCTACTCACAACTCGCTCTTTTATACCCCTACTGTTTGTACTTCCTAATAATTAATAACACCTGCAACTCTTGGTGTGAATCCTTTAAAACAGCCATGTGTTGCCCAAATTTGAGGGATACCCAACCCGAGATGGACAACTTCTGTTTCCATTTCACTGGTGACTCGGCAACCCGGGCTATGCACAATAGCCAACCATTGTGGAATTTACACTTTTTCACCACATATTCTGTGCCCCATTGTACCCAGGGCTGTGTATCTGAGTCATACCAACTCAAAACATGCTTCAGAACCCCCTGTGACATGTTTGAGCCCACTCGCGACGTGTTTCAACGATTTTGATGGCGACAATTGTTTGGTCACGTGACCGTAGCTGTAACCCCATTGTTCAATTTCCAGCAGTGTTGCCCCTCCTCCATTGTCCCCATTGCACAGCACACTCTAGGCTGTCCCATTGTTCTCACTCTATCCATTGTTCTTTGCACAGCCCGTATCCACAGGTATGCCAATGTTCCAATTGCCATTGTTCAACCTCAGTGGCATTGTCCTTCCCTGCGCACCCTCTCATCGAACTCTGCCATTGTTCATGCACAGCATTTCCCATGCTGTGCTACAACAATGGTTGCCTTCTGCACTGCCCGTACCATCGAGTACACCGACTCATTCATTGTTTCATCACACCCGTGATTGCTGACCAATCACCGGCACTTTCTGGTGCCGCGCCGCATTGGTTGAAAACTCTAAAATTCTGGCTGCTCCGGTGTTTTCCCCCACAGAACGTGAGGTCCCCTTTCAATGGAATGGTGGCTTGCTTGTCCAAACGTCTGGTTGTCATCATAGACAACCGCCATCATTGGGTCCGGACATCCAAAAATTTGTGCGTGATAAGCACTATGTGTTCCAACGACGACCTTTACTTGCTGGATCACAGCTCCCGTGTTTCTGCGGTGAATGGGACGATACTTGACCAAATCCTCGGTGCAGATCTCTTCCAACAAATTCAAATCGCCCAATCTCACAAGACGAAAATCTGCTGGACCGCTAATGAAGAGTCAAAGTGCACGGTATTATCTCACCCCTTGGAGGCTTGTCCACCGTGGCTTTGACGGTAAAAGTGCCACCCTGGATTGTGAAGTCATGACAATTCTCGAGGGCAGACACCCTAAGAGCAGTGAGCGCTCCGGGGGATTCACACGGATACGACTGCACCTTGTTGCGTCAGATCGTGCGGAGGCCATATAATGATCGGTGGTTCTGGATTCAAAGGCACGCGACGAGATGAGGGTTTGAAGGAAAGAGAAAAAATTGAACCCAATCTAGCCTAATGTAGGCACACTGCTGACCTTTTAAGTTTTGGAGAAGCAAACAAGGCGCCCTGGAGTATACACAGCGGAATGAGACAGTCTTCGTTGCGCCATGGGAGTAAATATACACTTATCATCAGGCTCACTATCCCGCGCTGCCAAAGAATCAGACACTCATCTTCCTTTCTCACGTCATTCTCATCGCTTCCTCACGCCTCGTGCGACGCTCGCCATCTCGCCTTCATCTTGAGCTGTGAGTCTTAATTTTTGGATGGGCATGATGGCTTAGGCCGCTTAGCTCAAGTAGCTTTGAGAGCGTACTGAACTTAACTTATGGAAACAAACGTTCTGGCAACGCCGACGCCTCCGCTTCCGGACGACGGCCCACCTTTTCGCGGAGGATTCGGTGAAGGCGATAGACGAGGCGTAGGCGGTCGAAATCACAGAGGGTACAGAGGCAGAGGTCGCGGTAGAGCACGCGGAAGGGGCGAAGCACTCACATTGCAAGCCCCGCCCCCCCAAGATGTCACTGATCGTGGTCGCGGAACAGTCGTTAGACGGGCAAGCGGAGGGGAAGAACGCCGAATCGGAAGAGGGGGAAGAGGGCGTGGACAAGGACTCGGAAGAGGTGGAGCGGGCGAGCCGCAACCGCAGCCTCCGCAGATTGTCAACGGGCGCGGTCGCGCGGCAGCCGTTGGCGCGGAGCGAGGAAGGGGCCGCGGTGGAGGGCGCGGTGAAGGCGCAGCAGCAGCAGCAGCGACACAGTCTCCGGCTTCCCAAGATTGCAATGTTCCCGAGCGTGGATTCGCTCGAGGACGAGAGAGGGCAACCCAAGCCCCGGGAGGACGCGGTGCAGCCACAGCATCAAGAGGGGCACAGAGAGGACTAGAAGCGCTGCCTGCGGCTCCCCAAGCTGCAGCCTTGCCGGGCAACAGCGGAAACGTAAATGGCGAAAATCACAGAGGTGGACAGCGTGGATTCGCTCGAGGACGAGGGAGGAGAGCCGGAGCACCGGGAGGACGGGATTCAGCCACAGCACCAAGAGGGGCACAGAGAGGACGAGGAGCGCTGCCTGCAGCTCCTCAAGCTGCAGCCTTGCCGGGCGAAAGCGGAAACGTAAATGGCGGAAATCACAGAGGTGGACAGCGTGGATTCGCTCGAGGACGAGGGAGGACAGCCGGAGCACCGAGAGGACGCGGTGCAGCCACAGCACCAAGAGGGGCACAGAGAGGACGAGGAGCGCTGCCTGCGGCTCCCCAAGCTGTAGCCTTGCCGGGCGAAAGCGGAAACGGAAATGGTGTAAATCACAGAGGACAGCGGAGAAGAGACGACTCGTTTTGGAATAACCGTGCACAAGGGTCGAGCTGGGAACGCGGACTAAGTGGTTGTTTGCAATCTGCAACGTTCTATCTTCCACTTGCATATTGCACATTTCAGAACCCTGGCAGATACCACGAAGATCTCATCTCGACGTTCGGAGGGGTTGCAGGGGACCTGAGGATGTTTTACTCGGATTGATGGGTGTCGGGGAGTACAAAGGCTTGTGTTGATTGGTTGGTTGATGGTGCTGAGACGGTTTAAGAGGGTTCGATTCGGATCAGGTCTTTGTAAAGTCGCTGCAAGTCGGAAAGCCCACGTTATATTGTTCATTCATGGAACGAGGCTATCAGAGCTGGTAAACAAACCGTTAGCTCAAGATGAGAATTAGGATAGATGGTTCTCGCCTGGATCCATGGAACTGTGATCTCGTTACCAAAGCTCGTAGCCGTGTTACCAAGTCCGAGTCCAACTGATCATGTTCGTCCTCGGAGTTACATTGCAGCTTGAACGATTTGAGTTTTTTCACATCGCCGCCGCTGCGACAATACCATCTCGATTCCAGCATGTCGACCACTTCTTGTGGCAAATTCGGAATGAGCCACTGCTTGCAGAGTGTTTCCAAATTCGGGAGGAATTGGGCATCGGGCGTGAGGCGCTTGAGGAACGGTATTAGCCGATCTCCCCATGACCAACCCCAGACCGAGGTGTATAGATGCAGCTCGCTGATGAAGGTTGTCTCTTCTAGACGGATGCCGTGCAAGTTGGTCACAGATAACATTCGCAAGTTGCAGCCTGATTGGGAGCATTTCCAAGACCGACGATGTTTCAATTCTGACCAGCAAGATCTTGAGTACTAGCTGTTTGAGCTGTGGGAGATCAATCCAGCCCAGGGAATTCAAAGAAGATGGGAACAATATTTCGAGGGAGCGGAGGCAATTAAGGGGATGGGCGCGCGCGGCTCTAAAAGTAAACCGTAGGGATGATCGATGCTGAGCTTTTCGAGGTGGGGTGACTAGGTGCATATTTTCCAAGATGTTGGCAGCATGATAGCCACGGTAGATGAGCAATACCAGCTGTGCCCATGGGAGTGAGATCGATTGTGGCGAAATCTCGTCCAGATTCACCTCGCGCAGGTGCGGGGCTGTAATTGGGATCTGATTGTCTTCTTCGTAAGGCGCATATGTCGACAACGCCAATTTCCTGCCGAGTGGCCTCGAATTGCGTCGCTTGAGAATGCTAGCAGAAATTTCAAGACGCCCGCAAAGATCTCCCACCGAGTCAAGTCTAGCCTGGAGATGTGCCGGTTTTCAATTCGGAGGGACGTGTCCGCAGGGAGCCATTCGAAGGGAAGCCTGACAAAGCTGAAACCCCTGGGGAGAGCATGATGAGAGCGTCCGACAAAAACCTCGCGAGAACTTTTGACGATCAGCGTTTGATCAGTGTGACACGCGAGCACGGAACTAGCCGAATTTCGAAGCGAGGCTCGGATGCTCACAAAGTTCAAGCTTCGGCAGCGTTCGTGTGCGGCGGACTTCCACTTCGCAATCCACACGCTCTAAATAGTTTTACTGCAGTAAGACACATACATGCCAGCTCGCCCGAGTACTGCATATCGGAGCTCAGGTTGTCTCTTATGAGCCCAACGAACGTGTTCGTACCGTACATCTCGCTCGTGGCGTACACGTGCTCCACCTCAGTGCCCGGCAATCCCCACGTCCAAATCGATGCCCTCGCTCCCTTGCGGTGCCAAGTCCATGTTATGAGTCCTAGAAATTTCAGTGTTCGCCCGAAGGCCTTCAAAATTGACTGTCGGGATCCTGAAGGCCTTCGGAAAGGTGAAGGCCTTCAGTTGAAGGGCAGGCGAAGGCCTTCATAATCGTTTCCCACGCCCCATGCTGCGCTTAATTTTGGGTGAATATACATGTTGGTGGAGCGCAAAACTCATCGTCGGAATCTAGGGCTATCCCGCCCTCGTCAACCTGGTGATCGGGAGTCTGCCAGCTCCTACCTCAGCGGGTCCTTGTCCTCTGCACGAGCCGACGGCTTGGGGGAGCCACTTTTTTCAGCACGACCGAATGATACTTGGAAGGTTTGCTAGCCGAATCGGTAAAGGCACCTGGGCCCTGGGGCGGAGAAAAATTAAAAATTACATACCTCACACACGTGATATATGAAGGCCTTCTGAAGGGCTATCATCTCAGCCGAAAAGTCCTGAAGGCCTTCGTGAAGGCCTTCCGAAGGCCTTCAAGATTTGAAGGCTTCGCCCTTCGGATGAACACTGCCTCCAATCGACATATGCAGACCTTCTACAGACAAGCGGCAGATGGTCTGCGGATCATCTGCCGACCAAATTTCAGCAAAACCAAAACTTAGTGTGTACGGCCCCGTAAAGCGAGACCTTGTCAAGATATTAGTGGAACGTTCAGTTTCTATTTATAATGTTGGGATGTTCACGTCTGCTCCGGCTCCTGGTTGAACTCAGCCTAACTGACTCGCTGAGACGGGGTGGCTGTAGATATAAGACAAGGAATCGACTTATCTGTCTGAGACAAGACAATTGTGTCTGGGATCACTGTACTAGATCCCAGGGCTCCAAATGTCCGAGATCCGCCATCCGAAAGTTGGCTTATGTGTTGAGTTGCTATTTATTTATTTATAAACTGACGAGATGTTGAACGCTGCGACCAGGTGGAACTTGCATAAAAGAGTGTTTCGAACGGAGAAGCTATGTGGAAGGAGGATGAAGGGTAAAGTTATTCTTTCCCCCAGAATCCGGAGAAGATGAAGGAGATAGAATTGCAGCATGAAGGCCAACTTTCGGGGTGAAGGAGGGATTTTGAATTCATGAGCGGCAATTGATGAGCTGAATAAGATGAAGGCTGTAATTTTCCTTAACCCAAGATCCAATACTAATTATAATAAAAGCATTCAAGGAAAGCAAAGCAACTTCGTACAAGCGGGACAACTAGATATAAGCGAAGATTGAAATGAAGACAGAGCTTTGGAATAGAGTATGAAGGCCACTGTTGAGTATAAGAGCGGCAGGCAATTTTAAGCAATTTCAGTACAAATGCCACAGGATGAAGGCGGAGATGAAGGCATGAAATTGAACTGCTCACTAGGCCGTGAGGAGTCAACCGAAGGTTGATGACGGGCGGCGTATTCACATATTCAAAATATTAGGCCAATGATTTTATTGACCCCGGTAACACTAATTAGATGCAGCTCCTTTCCGTGGCGCAGCACGGGCAACTGCTAGTGCATTATACACTAATCCCTATGTGGAGATTGACACTTCTCGTGGCCGCGCCCAAGCTACCAAGGACCCTGGGATTGCTGGAGAGAAGACTCCATGGCCCCCTCCCCTTCCGTGGCGCTCGCGCACGACGCGTTGGGAGCTGGATGTGTCCATCTCCGGACGAAATGGAGGCAGGCCCTCTCGACGGACAGCGACTTTGGCCGGAATTCATATGGACTTTGTATATGCACCCACTCCCGCTGTAGGCACCGAGATTATTTATTGGAATATACACCGGGTGATTTGTGCCGCATTTCTCGCTATCTTTCTCTCCCTTCATCAATGGATTGGTACTCCCAGGATTCATCCCGCCGTCTGGGGTCCGATGCTGAACATTGGCTTGGGAGTTGTGTTTTCCTGCGCGGGTTGAGCGACCGCGAGGTCGCTCCTCGCTGCACTATTTTTTCAGGGGAGACCTTAGGGTTTGCCCTCCTGCACTGTTCCCTCGGGGATGGTGTCTACGACCCTCGTCTTTTGTCTCTTCGGAGACAGATTCGAGTTGTTGTTGCATGCTTTCTGCAAAGGGAAGACGTACGACAGCATCTGTGTGTGCTGGTGGACTCCGGGGATTTTTACCTGGGAGGAGGGAACTCCTCCCGTACACCTGCATTTTTTGCGGGTATTCAGGTCCCACGAGGTTCTAACCGGGTGTCCCGCCATACAAGCGGCCGGCCAGCGCACAGATTGCCAGCGTCTTGTATGATCGACCCCCTGGAATGATTGTGTGCTCGGTTGGCATCTTGTAGGATTCTGTAAGGATAACCACCCTCTACAGTACTACATGTTTGTCTTCCGTAAACTCGTTGTTCAGCCTGTGGACCACGCGAGTATAATATATCCCCCCCCCCGAGTAGCAGGTGTGGGTTCTTAATAAATGGAAAGTCCAATTTGAATGGTGCATTAAACCTAATTTGACCTCCAAACATAATCTATGCGGTGTCCAGATAGCTCCCCAGACCGCAAATTCTCATTGCGACGCTCAGTTACTCAGAAATCATCTTGCCGTCCAAATTTGGGGCGTGGGAACGCACGTGCGGTCACGTTCTCGGCACGGAATCCGGGCTCCGCTAACCGGAATGCCAGCCGATCAAGACTACGCGGGGTTTGCCGAGGCGCAGCGGCGGGGCGCGGGAGCAGGTGGGGGGGACTGGCTGGAGATGGAGGCGGTGGGCATGACTGGAAGAGGGAGAGGAAGAAAGCAGAGGAGCATGTTTGGCGGCCATTGGGACCCGTAGGGTTGCCAGCTGTATGCTTTCGGCGCGAGGCTGCAAGTGCCCTTCGCCTCCCCCACTATGATTTCCTTTTGAGGAAATTGCTTACAACGTGAGGTCTTGTGTTCGATCCCGGGCTGTGCGCTCTTTTAAATTCGGTGTAGCCGCCTCCTCCAGCGATAGCTCATGTTATATCCGTAATTCAATTCAATTTATTTTGCTGAACACACCATTTTTTGGAACATTTTACATGTCCTTCAAACAGCATACAATATACCTGAACCCTAACACTAACCGCTAACCCAAACCACTAACCGCTAACCCTAACCACTAACCTCTAACCCAAACCTCTAACCCGAACCCCTAACCTAACCACTAACCCGCCGCTTCACCACGCAGATGAAAATAAAAATAGAAAAGCAAATGCTCGTCAGCAGGTTCGAACCCAGAGGTGGACAGATTAGGTCAGCATATCCGTAACAACGAGATTCCTGCGCAACACATTAGACCTGTCCGGCAGTCTTCCAACACAAATTTGGGTTCCGCCTCGCAACAGGTCCCCCTCTGCGCGCGCTTCACAGCATAACACGTAAGCATTTTCCTTTTTAGGAAAATCATAGTGGGGGAGGCGTGGGTCAGCTCGAGGCTGCTGGCGGGGAGATGAAAGCATGAGGGAAGAAGCAGCCAAGTAGCGCTGAGGCTGCGCACAGGCGACTGATACTAGACAATGATGATACCACCCCACGATTGTCGGATTTAACAGTATTGCGCGCTCGGCCTGTGCACGGCTACGCACTGGATGCAGTTATTCCTGGCCGTGAGACCTACTTGGGGAAATCCCAAGCGCCGACAAAGGCTTAATATCAGTAGGCAGATATGCAGGTGCCGCCGATTCCAGATGAAGCTAAGAACGGTTGAGCCAAAAGTTTAGCAGCGGGGCATTGCCAGTTCAGTCATACAAAGCTGCAAGCCAAAGAAGTTGGTAGTATTTCGTTCCGATATGACATGCTGTTCGTACAGACAGACGCGTGGGTGATAGAAAATACACAAGGGGCGAAGAATGCGATTGAAGAGGTGGAATTTGGGTGGAATCAAAATAGGACACGTCATCCGAGCGCCAATGCTGATACCAATCAATCCACGCGTGCGGCAGACCCTGTACGCGCTCCTTCCCAGCCCGCGCGCGACGCAGACGTGGATCGAGTGCGCTGGACAGGATAAACTCAGCGGTCGGCGCCAAGGGAAAGGCAGGGAGCAAGGAATGCACAGCGCGAAAGGGGACGCACACGCCCGCCCCACCCCGCCCCCATCGCAGAAGTAAAGAGGAAACTGCGAAACACCGTCAACCACGTCGCCCGCACAGGGACACAGAGGTGTGTCGTGGTACCTTCGCCTCACGGACACACATCCACACCCTCGCAGCGCCTCACGACTACATACCTGGACCTCGCCCAGGAAACACCACCGGCGAGCCGAAGCTCACGTCTCATCCGTGTCCGACTCGGGCTCTGCAAAGTACACATGATCCGACCGGACTCGATCCCCGAGCTCCCAACACGAACCCGCCGCCCACCACGCGAATGTAAGTATCTACGCGGCGACCGTGCCCCGCGCAGAGCGTGCTCGCAGACGCTGACCTCCACGAGGGCCGCCGCGCCGCCTGCGCCCCGAATGCCATCTTGCGTCGCATGCACGCCCGACACCACGCCGCACACTGTACACTCTCCCCGCGCGATGCACTGGGGCCGCCACTGCGAACCGCTACGGAGAGGAACTGGACACGCGCGGCACAGCGACGCATTGACTCCCCCTCCGCCACGCCGCATCGGCCACAATCCCGATCAGCCGCGCTTCGGCTCCCTCCACCACGACGGCGAGCGATCATAGCGAGCCTCACACACTCCGCCCTCGGCCCCCCGCGCACCAGCACACCGGCGGCAAGGACAGAACGGGACATGCGGCACGGGAATAGGAATTGAGAAACGGGGAATAGCGCATAGGAAACGGGACACGCGAAGTGGGCATGACAGATGGGGGAAGCGCAAAGGTAAAGGGTACACGACCCAAAGTGCACGGCAACGAGCACCGGACGCGGACGGCGCGAGGGGCATCGCGAGGAGGTACGCGCGCAACATGAAAAGAGGTGCATGCTACGTCGGGCGGGGGCAAGCCATACCCGGCGCAGCAGGGCCGCGGGATGCGGGAGGCGAGACACAGAGCACACCCCCGGCGCGGGTGAAAGGAAAGAAGGCGATGAGGCGGAAAAGCTGACGCAAGGGCAGGAATGGAAGAAGGCGCGTCTCGGAAGGGACGAGGGGGACGTAGCAGGAAATGGGGAAATGTAGGAAGGGGAGAAGAAGAGCAGGGGCACGCGACCTCGTGCTCGTCGTCGTCTTCCTCGGCGTCGTCTTCAGCTTCAAGCGCGGGGTCGAGTTGCCCGAGGCCCTCGAACGTACGGATCGATGGCCTTGCGCGTGATGCTGAAGATGGAGGCGGGCATAAGTGGGAGGAGGAGGAGGGCATGTTGCCTTGTCTCGGGTGATGCCGGATCAATAGGACACAGGCTCATGCTGCAAGAGGTCCGATCAGAAAATCATGGCCCGCTTGCTCCTCCAAAGACTCCTCGATTGTGTACGCAGTGCGATCGGGTCTCCCAAATTTTGGTTCATTCCGTGCGCCAACATCGTCCGCGTATGTGATGAGACCTGTGTCGTCGACACCTCCGTCTGCATTATACTGTACTAAGGCTCGAAACTCATTCAGCGATCTCAACGTCCCCATCGTCCTCCGCCTCGTAAACTGCGCGTCCTCAACCCCAACGTCCATCCCACCCGACAACGGCAGCGTCCAACTCGATCTTATCCTTGATCAGTTGCGCGAGCTGTTTTACAGCCACGGACAGCGCTGTTTGAGACTGGCGCAATTTTGAAGTAGCTCTAGCGAGCTCGGGAAAAGAGTAGCGAGCGTGTGGGGATGCCCCTTCGCTGTCGGGAGAGCTTTCCGAGTGATCTTGAAAGACGCAAGGGAGAATAAGATATGGGTCCGCGGGATCAGTGACCCACGCGAACCAAACGCGAACGTGCATACTACTCAACCATTGTCCAAAACACGCACTCATTGAATAGAAAGACAATAGTAATATTCTGGCTCTCGGGAAGGGGAGGTGGGACGCGGTCAACGCTGCGTCTGCCCAACGTCTGCCCATCGCTCCCGACCGGCGATCCTCGTCCACAGGTCTGATCGGACGTACCCGTTTTTTTCGGCCCGTTTGTACGCATTGTGATTAGACGTTCAGGTCATTTTTTGCCCGTTCACTGCGTTCCGACGTCACCTAAACTCAGTCAGCCTAGATGGGTTTGGCTGTGTTCAGGTCAGCGTAGATGCCCAGACAGGGCCTTTTTATATGCCTAAACAGAGGTCTGTCGAGCATATTGCGCATCTGCATGAGGTGAGTCTTGTGAGCTGAACACATATCAGTCTAATTCAGCATATCAGCATAACCGAGGCTAGATCAGTGTACATGGGTGGTCCTCTCCCCTGTTTCTACCTGGATTTATTTACTTTGAATGTAAGTAGGAAGTAAAAATCCAATCTGAAGCTTACCCAGCCCCGCATCGAATCGGGGTCTTCTACTTGCAAGAGGCTGCTACACAATTTTGGGTAGATGCACACCATGTGTTTGCTATCCTCATTTTCACCCCTTATTTGTTTGCTTTGAAGGTAAGTGGGATGCAAAAGGAGATTGTCAGCAGAACTATCACCCAGCCGCGGATTGAACACGGACCTTATGCATCTAAAGATCTGTGGTGTGAGACACGAGACAGATGCATATATCCTGCCGGGTTAGTCCTAATTTGATCTTTGGTTTATGTATGTTGAAGCTGGCAGCGAAGATAAGTAGAGAACTGAAAAGAACCTGCAGGCCAAATAATCACCCAGCCCTAAATCGAACAGGGTCGTCCGCTTACAACTGCTGCTAGAACATTATAATGCTATTGTGAGCAGATGCAACCATGTGCTACCGGGTGGTCTTATCCTCTTTTTCGAGCCTGATTTATTGCCTTTGAATTTAAAGATAATTAGGGAACTAAAAAGCCTCGCGGCGGGCCAAATTATCACCCAGCCCCGGATCACATGGGGACTTGTTGGTTGCAGACATCTGCCGCCCGAAGAATTCTGAGCAAGTGCACTCCTTGTGCAACCAAGCAATTCTTAGGCCTTCGCTTGCATTCTGGTTGAAACTCGGAGTAGTCATGGCGGCACAGCACGCCGTCGGGATGGATCTAGGACCTAGGCTTATGTAGGCTCGATTCCAGCCTGCCTATTGAAAGTGATACTGTCGATAGACAGGCTTGCCTTCATAGACAGACCAGTCACTGGTCTAAGGCTTATGCTGTGATATGTCCGATCAGTAGGCGGACGGAAACCACTGCGTTCCGACCCCGCCTAAACTTACCCTGAGGCTAGGTCATATATAATCAGCTACACAGATAGGGCTGCCTAGATGGCATAGAAATAATCTGTTCAACTAAATGAAGGTCCGATTAGCTCTGTTTATGTCTCTCTGTGTCTGTGTAGGCCTGCTTAGATCTTTCTAAATCTGTCTAGGTGTCTAAGCAGAGGCTAAACACACCTGATGGTGCCGACTAAATGGACTCAAAATTTGCTGCTTTCCCTTTATTCGGGCCTCAGAGGACAGGCCAGAGCAGCCAAAAACCTGTGTGCAGCTGAGTAGAGACGACCTAGCACATGGTGTGCACCTGCCCAAAATGGCCCCTGGTAGGCAGACTGCCCCCGTCCGATTCGGGGCTGGGTGATTATCTCTCCGTGAGCATTTTCTTCCCTTCTCCATTCCAAGCAATTAAACCCAAGTTCAGATCGGAGGATATGACCACCAGGTAGCACATGGTGTGCATCTGCCTTAAATTTGTCTGTCAGCTTTGCGAGCAGAAGATCCCGTTCGATTCGGGGCTGGGTGATGATCGGGCGCAAATGTTTTTTCTCTTCCGACTTCGACCCTCAACTTACTCACATAAATCCAAGTCCAAAGCAGAGAAAAACCACCCAGTAGCAGGTGGTGTGCATCTATCCAATATATTTGGAGGTTGAACTTGCAGGTAGAAGGCCCCGTTCGATTCACGGCCGGGTGATTGTCAGTCTCCACAGCCTTTTTCCCCCTCTCACTTACCTTCAAGGTAAATAAATAGAGGCTATAAATAGAGGATAGCACCACCCGGTAGCACATGGTGTGCATATGCCCAGTATATTAGCCAGTTGAACTTGCAGGCAGAAAACCCCATTCAATTCGGGGCTGGGTGATTAGATGGCGCCTGCTCTTTTGTTCTCGCTCACCTTTGAGGCAATGAAACAAGGTTCAAGATAAATATAAGACACCTAATAGCACACGGTGTGCATCTGCCCAACATAATATCATTTTTGCAGCAATGTGACAGCAGAAGACCCTTGCTCGATTCGGGGCTGGGTGATAATAGCCAATTGGCCTCGAATTTTTCAACCAGATTTGAGTTGAAGATTCATCCTGTTCCTCGGCCCTCAATCTATCTGCAAGTCCAATTTTTTGGTCTGTGCTAGGATCCCAGTGTCGGCGACTCGTTTGCCCAAATCTCAACTTCAACTGCGACGTTGTCTCTCCAACTCTTCCAACCCCTTGATTCCGGTGATCGCCTTCCCCCAAGATCATCCGGTATCACCGCTCTCGGTCGGAACGCTCAAGCTGATCCGCCCACTCAGATTGAGGTGAAACAATAATTATAATTCAGGGATGACAGTCACGTGCCTCCTCGACGCGACGCGACGAGCCAAACAATGCCACACAATTGCCGATAAGAGGCCGTTACAAATCTTCATTGAAAGCGCCGAGTCAATAGCTAAGAATACATACACGGGAATGAGACTAAAATTAATAGAAATTAATTCAGACAATGGCTATGTGGATACTCGAAAGGAAAGAAGATTACCGTAAGTTACGAAAGATTCAGCGGCAAACCGATTTCCACCCAGATGTGTCAGTCCAGCAAAGAATATATATTTCAGGACATCAACCTGCACCAACTCGTCCCAATGCCACGGCCACGTCGGACGATATCACACATTGACCTTGTCGATCCTCTTGCTTCTTGGCTCGATCCAAGGACCTCAGTGCTCATGCAGAAGGAGGTTTCTCAGAAGTATATCGCTGTGAACTCGTATGTCGAGATCGGGGGACTCCGTCATGTCCAAGATGTGTGTCTGGATGTCTGTGTCCACAATGGCTGCGATGCCACCCGGATGTTCGCTGATTCTAGCAAGAGCCGAGACCGCAGTTACGCTTACAAGATCGGTGAGCCTATCAGGGAATAAGCTCCAGATATTGTTGTCTAATTTCTCTTCAAGGACTCACTGCAAGAATTGCACAAAACACTTGCAGATTTCTCTAAGAACGGCTGCTGATGTGGTCTCCTGGGCTGCAAGCTGTCCCAGCAGCAGGCACGTCCATGCCTGGACGTCAGAGCTCGCTGAAGTAACCAGATTGGTGATAGAGCCTAACAAGTTGGCGTCTATGGCATCCTGTGCACCTTCGGGCGAGTTGGTGAGCAAAGAGAGTGCATATAATGCACTTTCGACAACCACTAGATCCTTGGCCCTAACAACCAGTCAAAATTGCTTCATGGAGACACATACTCAAACTCACCGCAATAATGACACGAGTTGTTTGCAGGGTTTCACTCTCAAGACCATTGTCGCCGAGGTCTTCGCTAGCTCTGCCAGCATCCTACACGTCCATCTACGAACCTGAATGCTCGGTGATTCGAGCAGTTTTGCTACGCAGTCTAACACATGTGCGTCCACCACGGCCTGCGCGCCTTCCGGCAACCTGCTGATCGCATATAGTGCCGCTACCGCACCCTCCATAACCATTAGCTCCGCGTCACTGGTTCAGAATCAACAACATCTCGTTTTTCAAGAAAAGGTTATTCATTAATGCTCACCTCAAAAATGATACGAGCTGTTGGCACGGATTTATACCCAGGACGCCTGCCGACGTGTTTTCGTGCAAGGAAAGCTGCTCTAATATACCACACGCCCATCTCCGCACCCCAGGCTCGGGTGATTTAAACAGTTCCACCACACGTTGCAAGACATCCTTGTCCAGTGCAGCCTGCGCACCTTCGGGCACTGAGGCGATCCAAAACAGTGCCTGGGCCGCATTCAGCACAACACATACATTTTGGTCCCTGATTCATGGAATTAACATGTCTATTCCAGAGCAAAGAATGCAGACTCACCGTAAATGCGGAACGAGTTGTTCGCAGGCCTTTGTCGCGAGAGCAGCGGTCACTGTGATCTGATGACCCGCCAGCTGTGTAAACAACTTCCATGTACACCTCCTGATATCAGTGTTCTGTGAGTCAAGCAGTTCGGCCATGCAGTCTAACACCCGCGCATCCACCATAACCTGCGCGGCTTCGGAAAATGCGGCAATTCGAGATAGTGCGTACACCGCAGACTCTATGACCTGGTCATTGTCGTCCCTGTTCCGGAATCAATGATATCACAATGACTTCACAATCCAGACTCACCGCAGAAATGCCACGAGATTTGTGAAAGGGTTAATAGCGACGACAGATGCGAATGCTTCCTTGTGGCTCCCCACCTCTCCCAGCATTCTAAATGTCCAGCTCCTGACATCGGTGTTCGGTGACTCAAATAGTTCCGCCACGCGATCCAAAACTTGTGCATTCACCACAACAAGAGCGCCTTTGGGTGATGCGGCGATCTTAGACAGGTTGCGCAACACCTGAGTCATAACCTCAAGATATTTGTCCCTGATCCATGCTCAACGCTCTGTTAGAGCAGAAATAATTTCAACTCACCGCAAGTCGGATGAGACAAGTTGCTGGCAGTGCTTTGTATCGAGGGTGTAGCTCAGGATGTTCCCCAACATCTGCCTTGGCCACTCAAAGTACTGCATCGCATGCTCCTCAGCTACCCAGTCCAATGCCTTTGCATCCACAACTGCCTGCGCGCCTTCGGGACATGTAGCAATGCAACCCAATGCTTCTGCCGCACTCTGGATGACCTTGAAATGTGTGTCCCTGGTTGATGATCAGCGGATTGTTTGAGAACAATCACCGAGACTCACCGCAAGAGGGATACAAGCTGTGGGCACGGGTTTACACTCAAGACGGCCATTGCGGTGGATTCGTGGCGCGCTAGTCGTGCAAGTATGTCACATGCCCATGTACGGACCTCAAAGTTCCTTGATTCCAACAGATCCGACAGGCAATCTGGCAAAATTGCCTCCTGCGGGGCTTCGGAAAAACGGACAGTCGAAACGAGTGCGTCTCCTGCACTCTCCATGGCACCGAGAGCGATGTCATCGAAAGGTTCGTTACTGCTTGAGAATAAACTCCCCGTTCAAAAACAGAGAACTGAGAGCCCACCGCAACAACGAAGCGAGCTGGTGGAAAAGTCTCATAACCGAGATGGCGATCATTGGTACTGTAGGCTTTTGGGACGCTAGGTCTCCCAGCATCTCCCATGTCCATTTACGGACCTCGAAGTCCCGTGATTCCAACAGAGTCCGACAGGCAAACTAGCAAAATTGCTTCCTGCGGCCCTTCGGGAACGCGGATGATCGAAAATAGCGCGCGCGCTGCACTCTCCATGTCGCCAAGGGCGGTGTCACGGAAGTGTTCGTCACTTCTCGAGAATCAACTCCTGGTTCACAAAACAGAGAATTGAGAGCCCACCGCAACATAAAAGCGAACCGCTTGCAAATTTTCATGCCCGGGTCGGCGATCATTGGTACTGTAGGCTTGTGGGACACTAGGTCTCCCAGCATCTCGCATGTCCATGTACGGACCTCGAAGTTCGGTGATTCTAACAGATGCGACAGGCAATCTAGCAAAATTGCTTCCTGCGGCCCTTCAGGAAAGCGGATAATCGAAAATAGTGTGCGTGCTGCACTCTCCATGGCGCCAAGGGCGACGTCACGGAAGTGTTCGTGACTGCTCGAGAATCAACTCCTGGTTCAAAAACAGAGAATTGAGAGCTCACCGCAACATGGAAGTGAGCCGCTTGCAAATTTTCATGGCTGGGTCGGCGATCCCTGTTACTCTAGGTTTGTGGAACGCTAGGTCTCCCAGCATCTTGCATGTCCATTTACGGACCTCGAAGTTCGGTGATTCTAACAGATCCGACAGGCAATCTAGCAAAATTGCCTCTTGAGGCCCTTCGGAAAAGTGGATGATCCAAAACAACGCGCGTCCTGCACTCTCCATGACGTCAAAAGGAGTGCCATGGCGAGCTTCTTCACTGCTCCAGAATCAACTCCTAGTTCAACAACAGAAAATTGAGAGCTCACCGCAATATGGAAACGAGCCGTTTGCAAATTTTCATGCTCCAGTTGGTGATCATTCGTACTGTAGGCTTGTGGGACGCCAGGTCTCCCAGCATCTTGCATGTCGATTTACGGACCTCGAAGTTCCGTGATAGTAACAGATCCGACAAGCAATCTAGCAAAATTGCCTCCTGCGGGGCTTCGGAAAAGCGGATACTCGAAACTAGCGCGTGTGCTGCACTCTCCATGATATCGAGAGCGGTGTCATGGAAAGGTTCGTCACTGCTCGAGAATCAAATCCTGTTTCAACAACGGAGAATTGACAGCCCACCGCAACAAGGAAGCGAGCTGGTTGAAAAGTTTCACAACCGAGTCGGCGATCGCTGGGAGTGTGGGGGCTCGTTGGAGCAAGCGTGCCAGAATTCCACATGTCCATCTCCGGATCCTGGACTCTCTGGAGCTAAGCAGCCTCTCCGTGCACTCCAACACTCCTGCATCCACGAGAGCCTGCGCGGCTTCCTGCCATGTGGCGAGGCAATATAGCACATACACCCCATTCTCAACGACCTCGACGTTGTGGTCCCTGAAGAAGATCCAACAGTCTGCTGTGGCGAAGATGATGACGACTCACTGCAAGATCGATACCAGCCGCTCGCAGGGATTTATGGCGAGGACAGCCGCTACCGTGGTTTCATGGCATGCTAGCCGTGCCAGTATCATGCACGTCCGACTCCGGAACTGGTCGTTCGATGATTCCAGCATTGCGTCGACGTGATACAATGCTAGGCAATTCGCCACGGTGCGCGCTTCCTCCTCAGACTCAACTCTCTCGTTAATTTCGGTCATAATAGCGGTCTTTGTCGAGGGCGATACATATTTAAACCTATGGTATCCGTCAGCTCTAGGACTTGGGTGTACAATGGAAGTATAATACCAGAGATAACTGGTGTAAATTTCGAGATCCTTACTCGACAGCGGAGTCCCGCGATTCTTTCTGATGATTAGTGATGGCCGGGTCGGGCTTCAAGCCCAAGCCCAGGCTTGGGTCGGGCTTTCAAGCCCGACCCAGGCCCGACCCGAGGTAGGGCTCAAGTCGGGCTCAGGGTCGGGCTTGAGATTTTGGTAGGCCCGCGACCCGGGCTCAGGCCCGGGCTTTATCCTATTTCTTTTTACTCGAGCCTGGCTGAGATTTGAGAATTCAATTTTCGAAGTAAGGTGCGGTACTAGTCTCGGGCCATCTTCTCATGACATCACAATTTGGGAACCCTGTCATGCATGCCATGAGAGTCTGGGCCTATCCCAGCCGAATAGCCGTACCATTGCGCTATCAAATTTGATCGGATTCCCGGCTTCTTCCGCATCTCTGCTTTCAACCATCGTGAGGTGTGAATCGCCGGGTTTGGGGGAGAAATGATGTACTATAGTCACATAAACTGGTTCTTCCCCTTCGAAACTGGACCAAGAGAGAAACGATGCATAAATATGCATGTCCGTTTCGAGCGACACTGCCACACCGGCATATCCCGCCACGTTCAATACCTTGGCAAGCATTCGTTGATGGGGCGGACAGCGACGGTGACGATGAAGACCCCAATAAATTGGGTGTGTGGGACCGGTTGCCAGATGACGACGAGCCGGACGAAAGAGAGGATGACGATGACATACTTATATTTTAAATAAATATAGAATTTGGACCGTTTTTCTACCCCCGAGCCCGGGCCTGAGCCCAAGCCCGACCCGACCTGGGCCCGACCCCCTAAGTCGGGTCGGGCTCAGGATTTCTCGAAGCCCAAGCCCGCCAAGACCCGACCCAAGCCCGGGCTTTCCAGACCCGACCCGACCCGGCCATCACTACTGATGATACCTAACGCCTGGCGGTCGTGCATACGCCTCAGCAGCGGCTTGGTGGCGGCATGGAGGTTGATGTTCGGACCAGTAGGGTTGTTGTCCGACCACCAACTGAATATGCTTTCGCGAGTCTGCTGGCGGTGTAGTGGGGGCATGAGAGAGGAAGCAGCCCAGTAGCGCTGATGCTGCGTGGGCTCCCCATACTAGACAATAATAGCACGCCAGATTGACAGATCTGACAGTATTGCGCGCTTGGCTTGTTGGAAATCGGCCCGATAATCCTGCTCGATCACTACGCTACTGATATCTAATACGTACAAACATGATGTACTGGATCTGCAATCTTAGCGTTCCCCTCATCTGTGCGGGTCTGTCCGAGTCCTTCGAGTCCTCTAGGAGTCTACAAATTAACATGGCTGTGTGCACGGCCACGCACTGGGTGCAGGGCTGCGAGTTCGAGCCTACCTAGCGCCGACGAAGGCTTAAATGTTAGTGGGTAGATATGCAGGGGCCGCCGATTCGAGGATGAACCTGAGAACGCTCGAGCCAGAAGTTTAGCGGCGGTGCTTTGCCAATTCAGTCATACAAAGCTGCAAGCCCCCGAAGTCCGTAGCATTTGGTTCTGATATAACATGATATTTGTACAGGGAGAAGAGAGATGCGTGGGTGGTAGAAAATACACAAGGGGGCAAAGAATGCGATGGAAGAGATACGAGGAATCGAAATATGACACGTCATCCGAGCGCCAATGCTGATACTAATCCACACGTGCGGCTGACCCTGTACGCGCTCCTCCCCAGCCCGCGGGCGGCGCAGATATCGATCGAGTGCAACGCACACCCCCACCCCGCCCCGCCCCGCCCCGCCCCGATTGCAGAAGCGAAAAGGAAAGAGTAAAACACCATCGACCGCGTCGCCCGCGCAGGGACCCAGGTGTGTCGCAGCACCTTCGCCTCGGGAATACACATCTACATGCTCCGCCCCCCCTTCGACCTCGACCACGGAACAGGGTGTCGGGACGAGCTCGCGTGTCGTCCACGCCCGACGCGGGCTCGCGACTGCACATCCACACCCTCAGGAGTCAGGACTACACGCTCTGCCTCCTCCGAGCTCCGAACGCGCACACGCGCACGCCTTGCCCATGCTCCCACCTGACTCCCCACATCCTCGCACAGAGCGCACTCGCAGACTCTGAACTCTACCAGGGACGCGGCGCCGCCGTCGTATCCTCCGTCGCGCATCCCATCCGGGGCCCACGGCGCAGGGTCCCCGCCATCCCGACCATCCGCGTCATCGCAGCGAGCAGACCCCGATGCCCTGTCTCGGCAGCGAGTATAGATGACCATCTACAGATGACGTAAAGCCGCCGTCCAAAAAAGGAATAGACGTAGAGGTCGCGGCCGAGGGCAATGCAAAGCCTAGGAGCGCGAGGGTAACGCCCACGCCCCGATCACACAAGTAAGATGAAACAGCGGGGACGGAGACCCACCGCCTCGACGCCCATCGACTGTGCTGGACTACCACAGATATGCGTCGGAGCCCGGCATCTCGCGCCGCGCGACCTCACGCCTCACGACCACACGCTCCCCCTCCGCCTTCGGCCTTGATGCTGCTGGTCGGCGCGGACTCGCACGCCGCAGTGGACACGCGTACACGACCCGATCCGATGCGACCTCGAGCCCCGAGCGCGCCGCCCAGCACGCGCCTCGCGACGCCTCCGCACTCCAGCCTCTGTGCCTCCCACACCCTCGCGCAGAGCGCACTCGCCTATTGCGTCTTGACTCCGAGCTCGCAGCGTCGCATCCTGCACCTCGAATGCCATCCGCGCCCCGCCGCGGACGGGATGCAGGCGGCACACCGTCCCGCGCGATTCAATAGGCCCGCCGCCGCAACACTGGAGACGTGCGGCGCTCCGTCCCCTTCACCGCAGTGACACAATCACCGGCGAGCGACGCACACGCACCGCCCTCCGCGCACCAGCACACCGGCGGCGAGGAAAGGAGAGGACAAAACGACATGGGAGCAGGGAGGGACATGCAACATGCGAAACAGGAAATGGGAACGGGAAGGGGAAACGAGCAAGGAATTGGGAACGAGAAGCAGCGCATAGGAAACGGGATACAGAACGTGGGTATGACAGAAACAGAAGAAAGGAAGGAGTAAAGCAAGAAAGGCAGGAAGGAAGGAAGAGCAGCGCAGCAGAAAAGTACGCCGACCAGCCGGTGCCCGACCACCGATCGCGGAGGCAAAGTCAAAGGTAAAAACGAGGCACAAGACCTGAATGGAACGAATCGCATAGCGCGAGGGCAATAGCGAAAGGCCCCGGCAGATCGCGACGAGGTGCCGCTGTTGGAATCTGATGGGAACATGGGCGGTGCCGATGGATGCCGGCACGGGTCGCTGGTCCGAATCAGCACGTGCCCTATGGGCATATTACGGGAAATGGGCTGTTCTGCTTGCCACCAATGGACTAGGCAGCTCAGTCGTCTTGTAAGGACAACGGGGGAGGTTTTTTTGCTCTTCTACCATGTCCACCTCCGTGACCTTCTGCAAACTCCGCTTTTCTCCTCTGTGAATCCTCTCTTTGAGCAGTCTTTGATCTCTCTTGATTTCAATCTATCGCCTCTGGTGTCCTTACTCTCCATCTGGCAACAGTGTCCGTTCTATTTCTATGAAGCTCGCAGTTACTACTGGTCTCCCATATCATTTTGTTCCTGCGTTGTGAGTTGTTGCCATGAAGATCAACTCAGTGACGGCATCAAGCTTGACAGAGGCCTCTGACAGTAGAGCGGAGATTGACATAGGTGCCTCTCAAGTTCCTGCTAGCGCTGGTACGGTCTCAAATGAATTCTGATGAGTGCATATTAACTGGCCCGGTTACAGAGTGTAAAATGGGTGAAAGTACAACACTCAGACCATCGGGGATTGTATTTCGCGTATGATAAGGTGAAGATCATCAAACGAGACTATGCATAGGGATGCTGAGGGGAATTCGATTCCGCAGTACAAACTTTGCACAACACTCACCGAGGGTTCACTTGTCCTGATGATGTCGCACTCGCAACCTATATAATCACAGACCAGAAGTCAGAGATGGGTGGTGTGAAGTCGGACAAAAAGATGAGTTGTTGCTTATGTTCACATATTTCTGTCTCACAAGCATCTGTCAGATATATGTATCACATTCTCGTTGATAGGCTGAGGAGTCTTCGGTGTTATTGTAAAGTAGAGGGTGAACCAACCAACGTTACCGGGCACTGCCGCTCGTCGGCCCTACCTGCTTTATTCATCTAATGATTTAATGTGTCCTCCTGTGTACACCCTAACTCGATGTAACCCCTACGCATTGCAGTGCATCCAATGATTTAATGTCCTCCTGTGTACACCCTAACTTGATGTACCCCCTACGCACTGCGGTGCTCGTGGTGGCACATGTCCCACCCCTTGCGTACCCTTCTAATTCGATGTATCCCCTATGCACCGGTGCTTGCGGTGGTGAGTTTTGGAGGTAGCAGAGGTACAAATTTGTTTTTTCCCCACCCTGTACCCTTTTGTCCCCCGAGGTCACCGTGGTATAAGCGCGGTAACTAAACAGGTTTGTACCCCTTCTTGTTAGAGGCACCACATGAGGTACATGGCCCCTCTAATATGAGGGGTTATTTGGTATTGGCAGGTGTTATGCGGACCCTTACGACCTGAAGCAATTGGTGACCCAAGCCTGCCAAGACATAATAAGGTCCAAGATAAATCCAAGGCCCACGTGTGTCTCGGCTCTTTCCTGCCCCCTTGCCAAGTTCATTGTTCAGATTAATTATGAGCTGAACAACCGTGGCCAGACTTCTTGGTTCGAGGGCTGGGACTCAGACTCCCATGGCTCGAGCGAGTGCCGAACTATCAAACATGTTTCGAGTCCAAACAGAAATACCACTAGGAACTCAGCTGTGAGACAAACCTCATATAGTGAATTATGAACTGGAGACTCTACCGCCATCGTCGAATGACTTCCTAGGAGCTCCATGTGTCAAATCAGCTACTCGTTGGTACCTCACGATTTGCCGGACATCTCGGGCAGTGCAGTATGCCCGACCGTCTACCACTTGAAGGTATCATGGACCGGAGTCAAGCAGACGAAGGGTGCTGATAAATGCAGCTAAAGACCAATGGTCTGGCTGGGATGGGATGATCTTCTTGGGGCAAGCTACTAGACAAACTCACAGTAGGAGTCCGGGATAGCACTGGTTCATCCTGTTGAGGCCTTGAAGTACATGGGACTTTTGCACCAAAAGCCACACACTGAACCTGGAAAGTTCAAAAGACTTGCTTGCAAGGTGAGGATTGCATCCTGCGAGCTGGAATGGATCGTGTCAAACAATTGGTGAATAAACTGATTTGCGTCCGGAAAATGGGACTCGGAAACCAGACTTCGGGATGAGAATGGGATGATGTATACACCGAGTCAAAAACAAAACAAAACAAAAAAATATGCGGACTCAACTTTATATTACGCGGGGCTCGAGTCTGTTTTACGCGCATCAAATGTTGATGGAACTCTATATCTTACGCAGAAAATGCCGAAATCATATATATTACACGGAATTCATATATCTTACGCGCGGAATAAAAGTACATCCGGACTGCCATAGGACGCTAGGTCTCCCAGCATCTTGCATGTCCAGTTACGGACCTCGAAGTTCCGGGATTCTAACAGATCCGGTAAGCAATCTAGCAAAATTACCTCCTGCGGGGCTTTGGAAAAGCGGACACTCCAAACTAGTGCATGTGCTGCACTTTCCATGGCACCGAGAGCGGTGTCATGGAAAGGTTCGTCACTGCTCGAGAATCAACTCCCGGTTCAAAAACGGAGAACTGAGCGCCCACCGCAAAACCGAACTGAGCTGGTTGAAAAGTTTCACAACCGAGTCGACGATCGCTGGGAGTGTAGGGGTTCGTTGGAGCAGGCGTGCCAGCATTCCACATGTCCATTTCCGGATGCTGGCCTCCCCGGAGCTAAGCAGCGTCTCCGTGCACTCCAACACTCCAGCATCCACGAGAGCCTGCGCGCCTTCCGGCCATGTGGCGAGGAAATATAGCGCGTACACCCCATTCTCAACGACCTCGACGTTATCGTCCCTGAAGAAGATCCAGCTGTTTGCTGTGGCGCAAATGATGACGACTCACTGCAAGATTGATACCAGCCGCTTGCAGAGACTTTTGCTGAGCTTCACGACCGAGTTGGTGATCGCTGGGAGTGTGGGGGCTTGTTCGAGCAGGCGTGCCAGCATTCCACATGTCAATCTCCGGATGCTGGCCTCCCCAGAACTAAGCAGCGTCTCCGTGCACCCCAACACTCCTGCATCCACGAGAGCCTGCGCGCCTTTCTGCCAGGTGGCGAGGCAATATAGCGCGTACACCCCATTCTCAACGACCTCGGCGTTCTCGTCCCTGAAGAAGATCCAAAAGTCTGCTGTGGCGCAAATAATGACGACTCACTGCAAGATCGATACCAGCCGCTCGCAGGGATTTATGGCGAGGACAGCGGCTACCGCGGTTTCATGGCATGCTAGCCGTGCTAGCATCTTGCACGTCTGACTCCGGAACTCGTCGTTCAGTGATTCCAGCAGTGCGTCAACGTGATACAATGCAAGGGAATTCGCCACGGTGAGCGCGTCCTCCTCGGAGTCAGCTCTCTCGTAAGTTTCCTTCAAAATCGCGATCTTTGTCGAGGGAGATACATGTTTAAACCTATGGTATCAGTCAGCTGGAGGACGAAAGAATAATGGAAGTATAATACCAGAGATAACTGGTGTAAGTCTCCACATCTTTACTCGAGAGCGGAGTCCCTTGATTCTTTCTGATCAGGGCCAATGCCTGGCGGTCGTGCATGCGCCTCAGCAGCGGCTGTGTGGCAGCGTGGAGGTTAATGTTGGGACCCGTAGGGTTGCTGTCCGACCACCAGCTATGTATACTTTCGGGGCGCCGGAACTCGTCGTTCGGCGACTCCAGCATTGCGTCGACGTGATACAATGCTAGTGAGTTAGCCACGGTGCGCGCGTCGTCCTCAGAATCAGCTCTCTCGTAAATTTCCGTCATAATCGCGGTCTTTGTCGAGGGCGATACATATTTAGACCTACGGTATCCGTCAGCTCTAGGACCTGAGTGTACAATGGAAGTATAATACCAGAGGTAACTGGTATAAATTTCGAGATCCTCACTCGACAGCGGAGTCCCGCGATTCTTTCTGATAAGGGCTAAGGCCTGGCGGTCGTGCATGCGCTTCAGCAGTGGCTTTGCGGCAGCATGGAGGTTGATGTTGGGACCCGTAGGGTTGCTGTCCGACCACCAACTATGTATGCTTTCGGCGAGGGGCTGCTGGCGGGGAGATGAAGGCATGAGAGAGGCGGCGGTCAAGTAGCGCTGAGGCTGCGCACAGGCGACCCACAGTAGACAATGAATGATATCACGCCACGATTGACAGATTCAACAGCATTGCGCGCTCGGCCTGTGCACGGCCACGCACTGGGTGCAGCTATTCATAGGCTGTGGGGATAGTCTGAGCCTAATTTGGGAAATTCCAAGTACCGACGAAGGCTTACTGTCGTTTGCTTAATTCTGTGAAAACGCGAAAAAGTTTCGCAGCCTCACGTGATCGTCGGCAGACAATGCCGGATAGTGCCGTGCACCTGGAGTACTGGGAAAGAGATTTCGACAGGATTTTATAGCATGAAAAAGCTGGTAGAATTTTCTTCGACCCCGACACCTTGGAAATAACAGAGATTTGAACATTTTCGAACTTCGGCATCGTCTGCCGACGATCACGTGACTCCGCGAAACTTTCTCGCGTTTTCACGGAATTAAGCAAACGACAGTAAATGTTCCGAGATAACCCTGACGTGAGGCACGAACGGCTTAGGGTTATCGTAGGATAAGTAAAGTAGTGAGAGATTCGTGGGAGCGTGACGCGAGCGTGACTTCGTCACTCTTCGCTTGCTCGCGTCCACCTCACTGCGCGAATCTCTCTAGCGTTTTTCTTCTTCTGCTTTCTCCGACGCTTCTCGCTCTATATGCGGATCTCCCCTCCTCGAAGACATCCGGCTACCCCACGCACCCGGATTCTGCCCCTTCAAGACGCTACAGCTCTCTCAGCACGCGCTCCGCATTCAGCCAGCATCCAGGCTTTTCTGCGCCACAGATTCAGGCTTCGACATACCAAAACATAAACCCCGAAAGACACAAACGACACGCGCAGATGGCTTGCTCGACTATCAGTGAGCATAATACGCTTCGTTTCGTGGTCTTGGCGCCCAGTCACGCACGCGGCGCCCTTCTTTCCCTTCCCCGTCCATTATGGTTCTTCCTTTGATACGAGGAGGCGCGGCGGGACGCGATTCGGGCTACGGGTTGGAGCGCAGCCGTGCCCGACTTGGATCTTGTCGAGCTTTCACACAAGCCTTGGTGCGCGCGCGCTGGCCGCTTCTTTCTTACTCGTGGACTCCTCTACATCTCTTTCGTCCCTCGGAGGGGGTGGAGTCGCTGCGCGCGTACCACCAGCGTATGATCGGTCTGGCCCCCCATTTTACCCGTTTGGTTTCGCGCCATGGCTCCTTTTGCCGTCCTTCTCCATTTTAATGTGGATGTATGCGCCCTTGCGCATTTGCATATGCTCGTTACCTCTTGCCGTTCCTACCATGCTTCCGCCCGCCCGCATCCGCTCCTACTCCGTTCGCGCACTCTGCGCCGTCCTTACTATGCTCACCGCGCGCCGCCTCCGCCCGCTGGAGCCGCTACCGCCCGTTGGCGCGTTGTGCATTGCATCGCTATTGCCCGTTGGCGCACGCACCGCTTCCGCCCGTTGGCGCCGCTACCGCTTCTTTGGTGTCGCTACCGCCCGCGGGCGCATCGTGCACTGCTACCGTCCGTTGGCTCCGCTGCCGCCCGTTAGCGCATCACACATGGCTTCTCCTCGTTTACGCGCTACCGCCCGCTCGTGCGTCCTGCATCGCCTCCGCCTTTGGCGCCGCTGCCACTCGTCGGCGCGCTACCGCCCGCTGGCGCATCGTGACCGCCTCCGGCTGCTGGCGCATCGCGCTCCGTTCCCGCCCGTCGGCGCGGCGATGAGCACCGTGCGCTCATTCCGCTCCGCTTCTCTCACGCACCGCGCGCTGCGTTCGTTTTGTTTCTGTTCAATCCCCGCTCTCGTTCACGCCCGTTCTTCGTTCCCATTCCCTTCGCGCACCACTCTCATTCTCGTTCTACTGTTCACACTTCGTCTTTCCCATTCGTGTTCGCGCATATTTGTCTTTCCCTTTCACCCATCGTCCCGCGCCCGGCATTCCTCCCCCCCCCCCCCTCACTTCGTGCGCATTTTTCCACGTGCACTGTGCACACCATTCCCGTTACAGCGCTCGCGCGCTCGTTCATTCCCGTGTTCGTTCCCGCGCTCGCTCCCGCCCAAGCGCACCGTGCACTCGTTCCTGATATAGTGCCTGTGCACTCGTTGGTCCTCGCTGCAGCACTCGCGCGCTCGCTCAGTCTCGCCTCAGTGCCCCGCGCGCTCGTTCCCGTTGCACCGCCCGTGCGCTCGTTCTCGCCACAGTACTCGTGCACTCATTGGCTATCGCTGTAGCACTCGCATGTTCGTTCGGTTCCGCCTCAGCGCGCTGTACCCTTGCTCCCGCTACAACGCCCCTGCACCTTTTTCCTATCACGGGGACTAGCGCTCGCGCGCCACTACTTCAGAGCGCACGCTCAACGAAGCTCGCCGGTGAGGATTTATGTTACCCCCGAGGTCTTGCTCGGCGATGCCCCCGTATTCATCGGGTCATGCTCGCATGGCACCTGAGGTCATGCTCGAATGCGGCCTGTATTCTACGCGGGCGTGCCCGTAAGCCGTCTTGTACCCCTTCGAGGCGCGTAGGTGCACCGCCTCCCCCACCTTTTTTGAGGATGTCTTCGTCCCGTACGCTTTCGAGGTCGTGCCCGTACGCCGCCTCTCATACCCTTTCGAGGTCGCACTCGTATGCCGCCGCTTGTACCTCTTCGATGTCATGCCCGTGTGCCGCCTCTCGCACTTTTTGAGGTCGGCCTTGTACGCGCTCTGAGTTCGTGCTAGTATGCCGCCTCGTTTTGTTTTGAGGTCGAGCTGTAAGGCTTGTCTGCGTGCGTCCCTCGTACCCTGTTGTGGCCGCTCTCTCTCGCATTTCCGAGCACGGGCTCCTGTGCCGTCTCTCGCACCTTTTCAAGGTCGTCTGCCCGACATCCCCCCTGTTTTGACTTCGGGCACTCACGCCGCCCTCCCGTAGCCTTTTGAGGTCGTGCTCGAACGCCGCCTCTCCTTCCTTTCTGAGGTCGTGCCCGTGTGCCGCCTCTCGCACATATTTATATCATGTTGTGCTCATACGCCGCCTCTGGAGGTCGAGTCTGCGTGCCATCTCTCATGTGCCCGTGTGCCGCTATCGTATATTTTTGAGGTCACACCCGCACGCTGCCTTTTGTTCCCCTTCGAGGTCGCGTTCGTATGCCGCATCAGGTTCTTCTTCGATGTTGGGCCCGTGTGCCGCCCGTCGTATATTTCTGAGGTCCCGTACGCCGCCTCATCCGCCCTTGTGCCGCCGCTTGTATTTTAGCGCGGTCGCGCTCGTACACGGCCCCTCGCCCTTTTCCGAGGCCGCGTTCGCACCCCTTCTCGCCCCCTCAACCGCCACCCGTCGTGCTCCGTTCGAGGTTCGGCCGGTGTATCGCCTCCCGCACCTCGGCTCGCACACGCCTCTGAGGTCACGCTATTATGCAGCTTCGTGTTCGGTCGAGGTCGGGCCCCAATGCTGCTTCCGAGCCGCGACCGGATGCCACCTCGTGTTATTCCTCGGCTCCGAAGTCACGTTTTAACGCTGCCTCCATGATCGAACTCAAAGGCCATACCGTCTCTCGGAATCTCGGCCCTGCTTCTACGCTGACTCCGTTCCACGTTGGGCTCGAATGCCGACTACCGTACCTTCGAAGCCCTCCCAGGTCGCGTCCATTTCTGCTCTGGTACTCATCGAGATCGAACTTGTATACCGCCCCCAACGCCATGCTCGCAGCCCACTGGGGTTTAGCAAGATTGTACTGGTACGCCGCTCTGCTAGGTCATGCTCAAATAAAATTGCCGCATTCGCTCCGCCCTTCCTCCCCCGGATCGCTCGAATGCAACTGTACCCGCCCACCGCGCTGCTCAAAACAACGTACCTTCTCGCTTGTTTCGCCTGCTACATCGCGGCAGTCGTTCACTACCACTGATTTTCAAAGCTACGGTCAGATGCCGGCCCTCGCATGTCTGCCATGTACTGTAACCGTTCTCGTGCCCAGCTCGTGCTCGCTCTGCACCACCTGTTTAATATTTATCGCTCCCGTACGCGTCCGCGCACCGTCCCCGCTCCTGTGCTCGCTCGCTGCTCGCGCCCGTTCCGCATTATTCATACCTCGCTCTGGTTCCGGTTCCTGCCCCGCACCCGTTCACACGCCGTCCCGGCTCCACACCATGTATCTGTTCTCGTTGCGTCCTCGTCCAAGTCTCGGCTCACCCCGCGTCGTTCGAACCTTGCTCACGTAAACGTCCCCGTTCCTGTTGTCGCTCACCGGCTCGGGACAATTTCCGCACCAGCGGTTCAAGGTTGGATGCCTGCACCATTCCTACTCCGCTCACGTGCCGTGGTCGCTACCTCCTCGTACCATCCTCATCTCCGTTTCCGTCCCCCGGCCTTTCCGCGCCTCCCTCTGTCGCGCCCTCGCCTTTCTTTTCCCTTTCCTCGGCTCATCACATCCTGTGGTTTCGAGCCGATCCGGAGGCTCTTGTCGTGCACACTCTTCGCTTCCACCTGCGCCTTCTGAGTGCGTATTCCCGTCGTTGCAATTCTCCCAAAGCCCGCAGCACCGGCCAGGCTCGTCTTTCCCGCGGACTCGTTTCGAACCGGATGCCGCGTCGCGTCCTTTGCAGGCCATCTCCGAGATCTGACTGGACTCGTCCCCTTTTTCCCGAGGTCGGGCTTGAACACCGCCTCTCGTACCGTTTGAGCTCGTGCTCGTACGGCGTCGCCAAGGTGGTGCCAGAATGCTGCTCTCATACCTTTATCAACGAGACTCGTTTGCATTCGGCGAATGTCGTGCCCTTCGCCACCGGGCGCCGTACAGGCGCGCCCGCCTTTCCTGCGCCCGTACTCTACTGTTCACGCACTTGTTAAAACGACCGCTTCTGTCTTCGCCGGTCACGGTCGCACCGCGCACATATGCACCCGGACTCCCGCATTCAAGCTAAGCTTGCGCGCCGTCTCTCGTCACTATGTCTCGTCCCCGACATAGCTCCTTTTGGAATCGATATCGCCATAACTTGGGAAAACCCGACCAACTCTGACATTTCCTTTTTTCTCGTTCCTTCCGCTCCACTGCGCGTCCGCCCCGCTTCACCCGCTGCTCTCGCGAGCCCATCGCTCCGCCTCTGGTGTGGGGTGCTGTCTTGCGCTGCTCGCGATCCACCTGTTGTGAGCTGTCACTCTGGGTGGATAGAGTGGTTTGCTTCGTATCGCGCCACCCCAGCCCCCCCGTCTCCGATCTGGTCCACACGCTCAGAGCCGTTCTCCCGCTCAGAGCCGCAGACGACGCGAAACGAGCCCGGTTGACCTCGCTGTCCGCTGACACGCCCACTTTCCGCAACTAGGACGTTTCCGTCTCGTCCTCAGCTCCAGCGCCCCGAGCGGCCGAGTGGCCGAGCGGCAGAACCTACGGCTCTTCCCCCACACCCATATTTCAGATCTCGCCGTGTCTGCCAGTTCTAGAAATCCGGCGTCTCCGTTTTCACGCGTAGCGAATCGACACTTTCACTCATCAGTGGGTGAATGTGCAGGCCGCCGATTCCAGGATGAGGCTGAGAACGGTCGAGCCAGAAGTTTAACGTATAGCAGCGGTGCATTGCCAGTTCAGTCGTACAGAGCAGCAAGCCCGGGAAGTCAGTAGTATTTCGATCCGATGACATTATATTCGTACAGAGAGAGTCTGAGAGACGCGTGGGTGGTAGAAAATACACAAGGGGCGAAGAATCCACGCGTGCGGCCGACCCTGTACGCACTTCCAAACAGCCTGCGGACGCCAGACATGGAGCGAGCGCGCCGGACGGAGACTGCACACAAGAAGGTGCATGACGAGGACCACGTTCGCACGTAGGGTAAATGTGCGCTACGCAGAGAGAGTGCGACCCTCCCATCCACACCCTCGCGACTACACGACCTCCGAGAGCAAACCTGGGCGGCAAGACGAAGATCACGCCTCGTCCACGCCCGACGAAGCCCACGCCTCGTCTAGCCCGACTCGAACCCGCACGCCGCGGAGAACGCGAGCGCCATCCGCCTCGACCTCCGAGCTCTCATGCTCTGAACTCCAGAGTTCGACCTCCGAACTGCGAACGCGCACGCGCCACCCCCCACGCGGCTTGCAACGATTCCGAGCTCCAGGCTCTGTGCCTCCCACAGCCTCGCGGAGAGGGTAAGCCTCGCCGTTGTCGTATCCTGCGCCTCGAATCCCATCCACGCCGCGCATGCTCCGCGCGATGCACGCAGTCCTCAAGGGCTGCCAGGGAGAGGAACTGGGGACGCGCGGCATAGCGGGTCCACCACCGCGACGTTTCCGCCACGCCGCCCACAATCGCTGTCGAGCGATGAGCGACGTACACGCTCCGCCCTCCGTGCACCGGCACACCGGCGGCGAGGACAGGGAGCAGGACGGGGGACAGGACGGGGCACGGGACGCGGGAAACGAGAACGGTACACGGAAATAGCAAAGGAACTGAGCATGGGACATGGGAAATGACAAAGAAGAAAACGAGAACGTGAATATAGAGGTAGGACACGGACAGCAGTAGCGAGAGATAAAGACAGAAGAAAGAAAGCAAAAAAGAAATCAAGGAAGGGAAAAAATAACAGGGAACACGCTATGACTACTAGGTGCTTGTGCTTCGCCAAGCTGCAAACCTTTCTTGCTGTCGGCGTTTGAGATCACAACTTTCCCAAAGACGTTTACATTTACAGAAACCGTTTTGTACCATAACAAACATGCACTGACTACATAGCAGCAGGCGTGCGAGCCCTGGGGCCTGGTCCCGCGGCGCGGCCCAGGCTGCCTGCTCAAGCCATCGGGAGCCTTGCACTTAGTACCTTTATCGCCCTCTCCGTCATCTGTTTTGTCGCCTCCCGCAACGCTCCCCTTCTTGATCGCAGTATTGTCGCCGCCCGACCTTTCGTCTGATCCCGAGGCCTTCGCGTTCTCACACGTGTTGCTAGCGCCCTCGGGGCCCTTCTCGCCAGCTACGTTTCCTAAGCGGGGACACGCATTAGCGCTTAATCAAACGGGGCAAGAGAATCTCACCTGTGGGAGTAACGCCTGCACCCGTGAAGTTGTCTAACTGAGGCCACACATCAGCGGAGAATCCACCGCTGAGAGAATACTCACCTGTGGGTTTAGCGCCCTTGGGACCGTTACCGCCATCGTCGGTGGATTCGGTGGACTCAGGATCCTTCCCGGCGTCGTCAGAAGGCATCCCTCCGTGGCCGGGAGGTTTCAAGGCCGAAGGACCGCCCGGTTGCACAAGGAGTGCACTTGCTGAGAATTATTCTTGAGCATAGTTCCCAAGCAAGAGGTCCCCGTTCGATTCGGGGCCGGGCACTTAATCGGAAGTTCCTCTTTCTTTTTCAATCCATCCCACTCACCTTCAAGTGAAATAAATAGAGGTTCAAAATACAGGATAGGTCTGCCTAGTAGCACCTGGTGTGCATCTGCTCAACATTATGTTGTTTTTCGAAGTATGAAAGCAGAAGACCCCCGTTCAATTCGGGGCTGGGCGATGGGCGGGCTCAAAACATTTTTTCCTTCTCGCTTACCTTTAAGCCAGATAAATTAAGGCTCAAAGCAGAGGGTAAGTCCGCCCAGTGGCATCTGGTCTGAATCTGCCCAACAGGAAAATGTTCCACGCAAATTGCATGCAGAAGACCGTTCGATCCCGGGCTGGGTTATAACCTGGCGGCTTCTTCTTTTTCACTCCCGTTCGACTCGGGGCTGGGTAAGTACTCTTCTAAACATCTCTTTTTGGATCCTACTGACATCCACCCACAACTTCAAAGCAGATAAATCCAAACTCAGAACAGACTACAAGACCACCAGGTAGCAGATGGTGTGCATCGGCACAAACACTCAGAGTGGGTATGTTGTAAGCAGAAGTCCCCATTCTATCCTGGGCTAGGTGATTTGGCCTTCAGGTTTTTAATTCCCACTTCCCTGCCCACTTCCAGATTCAAATCCAGAGTCGAGAAAGAGGACAGTAGCACCTGATAGCACATGGTGTGCATCTGCTTTACCTGCTTCGCTAAAGCACTCCAGGCAGACGGCCCCCGTTCAATTCGGGGCTGGGGGATTGGATGATACCCAGTCACAGTTTTGCATGCAGAAGACACCCATTCGGGGCCGGGTGATTATTTGACCACCACCAGCGTTTTTTTGAGCTTTCACTTCCCTTCACCCTCACATTCAAGGCAAATAAATGCAAGTTCAAAACAGAGTGCAGAACACCTGGTGTGCATCCACATATTTGAGCAGGTAGCCCGTTGCAAGCAAACGACCCGTACGATCCGGAGCTGGGTGATACTTTGGCACCTGCTTTTTCCTTCACTCTCAACTTCGACTTGCATAAATCAATCGAGACAGAGGAAAAAACACCCGGTAGCACATAGTGTGCATCTGCCCAAGATGAAAGTCTACGTTCCATCAATTTACAAGCAGAAGGCCCCCCCCCCTCGTTCGATTCAGGGCTGGGTGCTCCAGTCTTGGAAGGTATTTTTTATTTACCTACTTACTCATCTTCAATTCATGCAAGGCAAATGAAATGAGGGTCAAGAAAGAGTCTAGGACCCAGTAGCACATGGTTTGTCTACGCAACATAATAGGGTTGTTTCAGCAGTATGAAAGCAGAAGACCCTGTTCAATTCGGGGCTGGGTAATTTGTGCTTGCTCCCACAGATGTTTTTACCTTCACCTTCACCTTCAACTTCGAGGCAAATAAATAAAGGTTTAATACATAGGATAGCACCACCTGTTAGCACGTGGTGTGTATCTCCTTCACCTCTCGGCCGTGAGCATGCCAGGCGAGACCCCCGTTCGATTTGGGGCTGGGTGACATGTATCCTTTTTTTCCTTCTGACTTACCTTCACACTCAGGGCAAATAGGTCCAAGTCCACAACGGAGGATAGGAACACCTAGTAGCACATGGCATGCATCTGCCTCGAATGCTATATCTCTCAGGGTTGCATGCGGAGGACCCGGTTCGATCCGGGGCTGGGTGACAATTGCTCATTGCGCGATTCTTTTAGTTCCTACGGACCGTCGCTTTGAGATTCCAAGCCCATAAATAGAGGTCCAAAACAGAGTACAGGACCATCCAGTAGCACATGGCCATGAATCTGTTCACTTTGCATGGAGAAGGCCCCCGTTTGATTTGGGGCTAGGTGATTCGTGCAGAACTTTGTTTTAATCGATAGACTTATTTTTAGTTCTTGTATCACTTACCTTTGTCCTCAGCTTCAAGGCAGATAAACTGAGGCTCAAACATAGGACAGAGCCACCCTATAGCCCGTGGAGTGCATCTGCCCAACATACCACTCTCGGGTTTAATTTGCGAGCAGAAAACTCCCGTTCGATTCGGGACCGCCAATTGGCCTCACATTTTTTCAACCAGATTTGACATTTTCCTCTGCCTTCAATCTATCTGAAAGTCCAATGTTTTTTGGTCGGTGCCGGGGTCCCAGTGTCCAAAGTAAGCAGCAACTCGGTTGCCTGAATTTCAAGTTTGAAATTTTGGGTGGAGCCGATCGCGGCCATCAAAGTAAGGTTCAATTGGCTACGCCATCAAAGAAATTTCGGTTGTAAACGCAGGTGCCATTCCTACAGTTTGCGGAGGCTGAAGGAAAATTCGGAATAGACATATGTTCCCAGATTTGTGTTTTATCTATGCCCCATTTTTTTCACTATTCTAGACACCAGACCTGCGGCCAGAACGGAAACCATCAAAAAAGTCAAACTCCTCGCGCGAGTAGATTGCTTGATTCGAGTTGTACCAGTCTGCCTACGGCAAAGAGCTCGCCTCATTTTTTTTGCCAATTGTAGACAGACTGTGTTACGGGTCTAACACTTCGGCCTTATCGATCCTCTTGCCAATTTGCTCCTTGCATCAATCCTGAGGGACCCCAGTGCTTCTGCAGAAAGTGTAGGGCAGCTTTGGTATACAGCGGCATATTTACTGGGCAACGACTCTCTAGCTCAGATTATATATTTAGCAGATTTCTTACTTGATCACTCCTGCAACTTGAGTGAATTCAATCATTTCAATGTATTCAATTGCCAGGCAACGGTAAGCTAAAACTTAAAGGATCTTGAACAGTCAATTATTGCAATTTTCATAAGTTTCAAGTTTCGGCAGGTACCCCAAGATCGCGGGTTCGGACCGGGCGCCCGACATCATTTTCATCTCAATCACGATCAAACAACGTGTCGAAAGGTCGAGAACTGGATGTTATTCAACCATATATGGATTGACACCACCATACCGCCTTGCCAAATGAATCCGTTGGGGAGGGAAAGTTTTATGACCTGTAATTGAGTCTGATCAACCAATATGTCTTCAGAATCAATTACCATCCGTTTTAAAATTGTGGTGCACCTCACGGGCTTTGATCTCGTCCCCGGGCATCTCGGACATGTTCAAATGGGAGGATAGGTTGATTATCTCTACATTTGAGATAGCCTGGACATTCTGGGGATCGCAAATATTGAATGGGGAGGTTCTAAGCGCTCATTCCTTTTGCGATTTGACGATTATGCTCAGTATACACCGACAATGAGGTACAAAGTACCTCTGCCACATTCCTGTCAGTCTGAGACCCATCTGCGGGTATCATATCAGGTCCCACATCGAGTTTGAATCATTGTTCAGTAGTAATAAACAGTCTACGTCCATTGTATTTCTACATTCGAATGAGGTGGTGCACGGCCATCACTCGGCAAGTGATACCATCACTGTTTCAAAGCGTGGTGCTCCGGCTTTCCATATGATTGAGCCAGCGTACACCAACGGGCGCATCTGCTAAAGATTCTGAAATGGTTTCACACAATTCCGCAGAGATCCCCCCGCTCGACATGAGGTACTAAGTAAGATTTTAGCAGGTTTTCGCCTCTTCAATTTTCAACGGTGATCTCCATCCCAATTTTTGCAATTCAAAGACCTTCTGGTTCGTCACCATAACCAGTATCCGTACTTTTAAGAATTTCCACCCGGTGCGTGGGAATATTATTTCCCAACCCCGAGTTGCCTCGTTTGAGGTTCAATCACTTCCCCTTCCTACCGTTAATCGATCTCTCGCGAGAGACAAATCGTTCATAGAGGGCAGGATCCAAGAATATTAGCTAGACTGTACGGCTAACTTCTGTTCTTTGAGCTGACAACTACATATCGCCAGCGCTAACCCGATCGCGAGTGGGACCGCCGCCAAGTACAGATAATCCCGTCCCGTCGACCGGATTCACCTAGAACGATACCTAGGCTTGTTTCGATTGCAATCCTAGCGTCACTGGTGTGTACTCTTTATTCTGCACCTCCTGCAACGTCACTGAACTCAATGTATTCAGTACTAAGTTCCAACAGTGAGCTAAGGGAGTCGTGAAGAGTTGATTAAAATGAAGCGCAGCCTTCACCATCAACTTGGATGGATGGCAGTGGAACCGGGCCTCCAGAGGTTGAGGTGGCCGAGGCTTCTCAGAATTATACGTGCGCTAACGGAAACTTCGGAAAGTTGGGAGCGAATCAGGAGGTTAGGTGGAAATAATAAATGTACAAAATGAACATCATAGATCTGGGGACTCCGCCGCGTCCAAGATGTGGGTCTGGATGTCTGTGTCCACAACGGCTGCAATGCCACCCGGATGCTCGCCGATTCTAGCAAGAGCCGACAAAGTAGGCGAGTCTATCCATGAATAAGCCCCAAAGTCTAATTCTGCTGCAAGGTCTTGCTGCAAGATTTGCACAAGCCGCTTGCCGATTCCCCCGAGAAAGGCAGCCGATGTAGTCTGGGCCGCAATGAGTGCCAACGTCCGGCACGTCCGTGTCCGGTCATCAGACGATGAAGTTGCAAACAAGTTACAACATACAGCGGTATCAGGCTGCCAATAACGAGCGGGATAAACTGGCTAACGTCCTGCGAAGCCATTGACATGGTTCAGTGATGAAGATGGGGAGAGGTAAGGACGGAGAGGTTCTCCGCACATGGAAACGCCGCATTTAAATACACTTGCTCTGGATGAAATCAAAAGATCGAGCTAGATGTACGCCGCCCCTCATCGTAGTGATTGTGACCTGAACTCGCACGGATCAAGAAAGCACTGGGCCCGAGTGTGAAGTAAAAAATGTTTACGGATGAAAGCCGTATTCTCCGGCTCAAGACCTGGTCCCGATATCTAGCGTCGTCCCGGTTGCGATGATCTTGAACAACGCATATGGCTTGAGTACCGACCGGTCGACCCCAAGACTCCACCCGAAGCCATCCATGGGAAACCTGTGAGTCTCAACGAATTTTGAATCACGGGAATTGGATGGGTTCGAGGGCGTCCCACTCATCTGGACAGATGTGCATCTCCAGTGGACCCTCGCACACAATTGAATGCAGAACGCGCACTGCATCCGAAGAACTGGGCATCCAAGACAGAAAGTGTTGGTCAAAAGAGCATTGAGTCTTTCTCTTCACAATTACATCCAGCGGAACAGCTTGGATCGAAGGAAGTGCGGTCGTGGAAGGTACATTCGGCTCGAACGCGGCATGGGCAGGCACCATCTTTGAGGTCGCAAGTTGGCAACGGGTATGTCTGCACGGCAACTGGCATCCGGTTCTCCTGTTAGATCATTGGAGTGATACTGCATTTATAGCCCTTCGCTTCGGCCTCCCGGTAACGGAGAGAAATACAACCCCACGCTGTCCGGCAACGAGATGGGCCGAACACAATTCTTCTGCGTTGATCACGCAGTACATGACGTGAGATCCCATGGGAAGATTGGTAGGTCTGTATCGGACTTGTCGAAATGTTCAGTTTATTGCGCGAACCCTGTCTCCTAACCGTGGGGCACTTGAGTCTTAAGAAACTTTTCAAAACTGTTTACTCATTATGAATATCAGTGTTGCAGTCTGCGACCACCGCTCGGCGCCGGTTCTGGGCTCCTCCGGACAGCATCCTATTTAGCGGAGATATATCAAGATCGTCGCTGGACCACCTTACAGATTGCATTCAGGATCGGATATCTTAATCATCCCTTGATTAACAGCTGCCAAGATGTGCTGCTCAGGGACCATCTTGTTATACTAAAAATAGTCCGGTGACCACCACGTCCACGAAAGCATCTGGATCTGATGTTGGTCGCAATACATTTCCATAGAGAGTTTGTTAAAAACGGTCCTTCCTCCCAAAATACTATACAGTCACCCATCTGTTCTATACACCAGAACGGTGGCTGTTGCATGACTTAGCCGCCAGGGGCTGTGACCAGCACAGCCATGTTCTTTGGTACAGGACATATTGGCAACAGTATAGGGCGTCACAATCGTTGTGTTGTCAGAGTGCCATCTGGTTGTGGTAAAATGACTGCTAACGCGATTATGTTTCCGACTCCAATACTGTAGTATTTTGACCAAATGTTCAGGTGACGGGTGACGGAGGGTCGTGAACTAAACATTGACCATTCCCCGGAACATCATCAAGAAGGCGACCAGTCCTCATTTTTTTTTGCGCCCCATCATGTGTTCAATCACTGACAGGTTTGATTCACCCCTTGCTTCGCACCTTCTGCGTCCCATGGTATCTTCCTTAATCTCGCCCGAAATTTCCGTTACTCGGTTTACATGTCCTGGCGATTGATGCTCCTCCCCTGGCCTCGAAATCATTCCATTGGCGTCCGAATCATGTACCGAGTGCAATGCAGGTGTCTTCCAGCCATACCTAATTTGGGAACGATGTGGAGACAATGTGCACTGACCTCGGCAGTACTGCTGGCTGTACGGATGTATGCGCCCAATGGTGAGGCAAAATGTTCACGCTCGCATGGCATTGCAGGTGCGAAATCAAAGTATTCCGATCATTGTTCTATGGATCCAACGGACGCTGCAGTTGGCTTACAATGGTGTTGTATCAAGTCCGTCAAATGATACGGGGTATTACTGGGATTTTTCCACGGATTGCCAGTAGATAACAGTGACAGAATCATACTTTCTTCTGATAGGCCGCTGGTATGTTCTGGGTCCGAGTCCGGCATGCTCTTCCGGGAGAAATACAACCTGAATTTGGCTCCCGTACAAATATAGGCAGGGCCATCATTGAAATTCAAAGTGTGTGTGGTATGCCTTGGCTGCAGCACCAGGCGGGTCTACATGCAACAAATAGTCGCAGAACCCTATCTGCTTACCGCTCCGCAGCGTTTTTTATTTGGAACGTTCCAGGACTCTCCCGCGATGCCTCGCTGGTACTCTCCCGCACTTCGAGCGTCACTCCACTGCCATCTACTGCTGGTGACGCTGATCAGACCATTTTAGATTATCACATAAAATTGGTGAGTACACGCGTGTTCTGTGCTGAAGATTTTGGGGACTTCTTTATATCTGCACAGCGTTACAGCCTGCGGTGAGCCTGGGCGACTGTGAATGCCGATGTGGCTGCGTCTCCTGGCGATCAGAGATGTAGGTCCTTCTAATGGGTTTCAGAAGTTGATAATCTAGTAGTTTGTGCTCCAGTTCCACTGCAATGGCGATGTTATCTGTTGAAGAAAACAAGCGATGGCAAGGCACAAGTGTTCCTATTTTCATTAAACCAAGGATAAACAGTATCATGGATAAGTTGAGCTGTGTGCGAGAGGGGATTTTTTGTGGCTTTGGATTGAAGGAAGATCAATTTAAGGGTGAGAATTACTCCTCGCACCAGGAGAGGGAAAACTTGTTCCGGAGCCGTAGTCAAAGGGTGTCTGCGGGATTGGTAATATCCATAGGATACAGGTGCTTTCTCCCACGCGTTGGCTCATATCTCTGCAGACCCTGTTGTGATCACAAATTTTTTGATTCCGTCTGTCAAAACAACGATGAACCCTTTCCTCCGAAGATGAACAGCAACCAAAATTAAAGAAATTCCAGGGTACAAAGCATAAAGATGCACTACACCAAAATCCGCATCCCACCATCAAGATCCGCATCCCACCATCAAGATGCCCACCCAACCCACTCCCCCCCTTCCGCAGGCGGTCACTTGTATGCGGCGAGCGGCATGAAAACACCCGTTCTCAACATCTTGATTTTGTCTTGATTCACGATTGGATCTGTCTATCATAACATACCTTATATCCCCGCCACATGCGCTGGAGGAATGTGACCCACCTATCCCTTTCTTCGCGCCCAAGACGCACGATGGCGGTCGCGCATACGGTCGACAACACCTACGGCATGCTATATAGTATATACTGCTGTGGTGGTTTCTGCGGCGTAAGCCCCTTTGAACGTTCATGCAGTATCCAGCCCGTTCACAAGTTCTGCCGGCTCTACAGATTGTATGGAGGTGCGCAACCACAGCTTTCCCAAAACATGCATATTAATATTGTCTAGTCGGGATTGTACAGTTCTGGTTGTACATCCGAAAATATCATGCGAAAGATCCCCTGCTTGTGAAATTGGTGGTATGTATAGCAAATATATAGTATTTTACCAATTGATAGCTCACGCTCCAAAGGTCATCCTTGTTCTACTTTGTGACACAGTACAGCAAATCCTCTTATCTTACGCAAGTAGGTCTTGCCTTCTCCGCAAGTTACATACAAGTCACTCATTTTGCTACATGGCAGTCTACCAGTACCTCGGTATGTCTACCAATTCTACCGTCCCTGCACCAGCAAATAAATTTCACCAGTGACATCCATGACAAATCCATTGCTTCTTCAGTCGCTCGAAAGGTGAGTAGCACAAAAACAAGATGTTGTCCGGCCGTCCTCACATGAGCTCAGGACTTTCTTGGTTGCGCTGTTTTTCAGCGTCGCCATCGCGAATCTCGTGCAACAGTCGGTGGATACTATCCGAAATGACCACCGCTTGCTGACTACTGTTTAGGTTCTATTGCTGGAGAATCTATAAGAGTACGTTCTTCTGAGCATGCTCTCGATGAGAGTAAACCGTCTAACCCACTGTCACAGTTGGAAATAATTTCCTCTTGGCTGGCGCCGTGGTATGACTGCTTAAACGTGCAAGTCCCTTGTTGAACCCGATCACACAGTCTATGCTTGGCTTAACAACCTTTGGTACGTCTTTCGATTCAATCCATCTCACACATGCGGATGAGGAACGCTGTTGGTTTCAGCGCTGTCATTGGGTAAGAAACCTTTACTCTAGACGGTCGAAACTGAGTTCAACTGATATGCCAATAGTCTATCTGATCAAGGCGTATGTATTTTCATTTTCTTTCCCTCTCCACAGTACCGAGATATTTTTCAGTGTTCCGTTCCCCCTGATATCAGACTTCAACGCATTATGGGTATGACCCAAAAATGTCGTCCTTTGTAATCATTCCACGTTGACCCCATTGTAGAAATTGACGATTATTACGAACGTCTTCTCGGCGGTGACAGACATAGCGATATCTGTTGTTCTCATAATCATACTACATAACGTCAAAACAGGATACAAAAAGACAACAGACATGATTAACAGATTGGTAGGTTGCAGCAGATTTTGTACATGTTACGATGCTTGATCTGAATCTCAGATGGTGTTCACCTTCAATACTGGTAAATCAACAGAGTTGAGTTGCGATACAGTCCATGTTGACCTAGTACATATTGCAGGGTTGCCAACCAGCATCTGTGCTCTTTTGGTTACAATTTTCGTGCGTCTGAAAGTCATATCTCTCGTACTTTCAATCTGATTCTGACCAGGCTGCTGCGTTGTCCGAGACATTCCTCTAGTCGGTTTTCGTTGTCTTGAACCAGATAATCATGCTCATGAATTGCTCTGTAGCATGTTCTTCTTCTCGCTGCGTAAGTCATATTCTATTTTATCGAAGTTCTTCTTATGCGTTTCCAAGTGGGACGTCTATACACCAACTCCATTCTGGTGACGCTGAACTGCAGAGAATACATAAAGTCTTCGCCAGACAGTTCCCGCCAGCGGCGCCAGGATTTGGAATTATCCCTCAATATCAACATCACGTCACCAATACCGGCGCGCGAAGCCCTGGTCAGCAATCAATCCGACAGGAATACCATGCACGACAGTGTGAGAACATACCCTTGAAACTGCATCTGTTTAAATAATGAAACGAGTATTTCCAGGGCCTGAAGAATTATTATTAGGGTCCCATATGTTGTTCTGTCTGCGAAATATTTTGAATCATATGGTGCGCATCTCCTCTCTGTTCTCCACCAAGGTGCCAATCCGTCCCCGGCAGGAGAACCTACTATACCTCGTGTATTAAGCAGATGCCTCGAATCAGATTGGACATGTTTGTGACCACCCTAATTTGTGGGTTTCTTCCCGTTCAATTGGTTATTATCAGAGACCGGGTACTCGGCCACCTTAGCGTAATTGAGCTTAATTCCGCCCATGGAGACCGTTAAGTATGGATGTATGTGCGGAGGGAATGTTGTGCCCTGCAAGAGATAAAACCTATTGAGGACCCGAGAGAGGGGAGAAAAGACTCAATAAGATACATTTCGACACACCCATGACCACAGGATGTCTCCCGCATACCCATAACCCCTCCAAGAAAATCCATCTTTCCATGTGTGTGAAATTCTGCTATGAAAGGGAAGTCGGTCAGCTAAAAACCAAATCAATCTGGGAGAATGCTGGGATAGTCGTGTCAAATACATATCCCAAATCCTTAGTCCGTCGCAAACACGGGTAGATCGCCAGAGGAGTAGCCGGATTTCACCACCTAGAATCAGGTCGAGATGTCCTATATAATTGCTACTTCGTTCTGTGATAAAGGACGGTGGCTGGGCGCATATCACAGCCGCACTCCGAGTATCCTAATATTATGGGCACCCGGATAGGATTGGTTATCTGCACGCCCATGAATGACAAGTCGACGACATTATTAACTTCTCCTGGAGTCCTCTTTCGTTCGTCCTTATTCCTTGTTCGTTCGCCAGTAAGGTTTAAATTCAACCCAATCCAGCAAGAAAAACAATGCGTTTCGAAGACAAAGAGACTACGTTACATCATAGACAGGTGTAGCTTCTGAAAATTAAAACCTGCCCAAGGGAGCGAAAGCGGCCTTCTGAAGACAAAAAGAAATGTTAGTGAAACAAACTAAGATCGGAGGGTTTAGGCATACCGAGAAAAAGGTCGCGAGTCATCTTCGCGCTCTTCATTCCTCTGAGAGCGTATAGTTTGTGGAAGCGGAAGTTAGGTGCCTTCATGAAGTGAAAACACAAGAGAGTACCTGCAGCCCAAAGTTAACCCCGATCCAACTGAAGAATGAGAAGGTCAAGGCAGTAAAAAACAAAAAAAAGAACAAACCCTCCCCATCCTGCAAACACGTCAACCGCAGCGCCTCCGTAGAGCCTGTGGTCAGCCCAGCGTGTTGCGCTACTGTTGATGGCAAGGGATGAGCGCGAGCAGCGCGGCGTGGGTACACAGGAGGTAGATCTAGAAACGATGATCATTAGTACGGAGAACGCCAGTTAGTGAAGACTAGGAAGGGGAGAAGAATGGAAGGAGATGTATATGACGGAAAATAACGAAGGGAAGAGACCGAAAAAAAAAAAGGACGGCACGTCAACACTCTGAGCGGCCAGCGGAGAAACGAAGGCCTGGCGACAAGAAAAGAGGGTGGGAGGAGGAGGGTGGGTCGGGTGGCGAATGTATGACGGAGACATTGAATGAATAAATGAAATTTGCGGCGTAATCCAACGAAGATAATAGCTACAAGAGTAACCGAAAAGGGAAGAAGTAAAAATAGGTAGGAATGTATATAGAAAGAAAGAACGGGCGGCTAAAGGAGAGGTGGTGTACATACCAATCGTTTCTATCCCTCGTCCCGAGCCAAAGCTCGGCAGATAACACGCGAGGTGACTCAGGTCGCGATCTTCAGGAAAGTTGGAAATCGCCAGGAAAACACCGGTCCGCGGATGCGATAATCGTAGGTGCTAGAGCTCATGGCCCGGTGGATGGGGAAGGCTGTAAAAATAGTCGGTCAGCGACGCATTAAGAATTAAGGACGACTGGAAAGGAGATAAACTTACCGACTCACCACCTTGAGCACGGCGCGAATGAGCGTAACACCCGTGATACCACTATCCGCGCTCTAATCCTAGCCCAACCCATCCCTCGCGTGATTCCCTCGTTCTGGCGGCACCAATAGATCAACTATCTTCTTGGCGTTGGCGCGAGGAGTGCGCACCGGCCGTAAGAGATCGGTATTGTCCCTGCAAAAAAAAACGATGTAATTAGCTCCATGGTAAACAGAGAAAAAATGGGGAGGGGTGTTACGCTTACTCACCTGCCCAGCTGGACCCCGATATCATGTCAAGTCCGTCGAGTTGACGTGGATGTAGTTCTCCCGGCACACCATCGAGGTCGAGTACTGAAGGTGCGGGGAGGCAGCCGCTACAGCGCAGATTGCCATCCCTCTCTGCCACGGGAGGGAGGAGACGACCGGTCGCAGTGCTGGTTCTCAGTGTCGAGGTCTGAGTCGGGCGTTCTGGATATCGGCGCTCGCAGGTATTGGGGAGCGAAGAGGTAAGAAGAGGATGGGCAGGTGTGGGTCGATGTAACACGCAATCTTGGGTGCGGGGGGGTGGGGGGCTGGATTCGCGCCGAATGTGAGCTGGTGTGGGGTAGATGCTTGGAGAACGACGTCTCGAGGCCGGGGGGTGCGCAAGAAGAAAGTCCTGGAAAGGAGAATGTTGATTGGCGCTGATAAAGGAGGAGAAAAACAATGGTGAAAACAGAGGGAATTTAGATTAAGAAAGAGTTACGCAACCCTACACATGGAGACGCCGCGTAAGGGATATGAAAGGAAAGAAATGAAGCAAATTTTGAAGCGGAGAAAGAGAAAAAGAAGCTCAAAATAAAATAAAACACACCTCGTGCCTTCGAAATCTATCGCTATCCCTTATCGACATCTCCCCCCATGTTCCCGGTTTGGCGCGGCATGAAAAGACCGGCCGATTCCCCAGCCGTAGCGGCGGATGAGGCCGATCACCTTAGAGGCTATGGAGATTGTCAAAAATGAGGGAAAAAACGAAGGAAAGTGATATACAGAGACGGCATGCCACGGGAACAGGTATCGCGTGAAGCCAAAGGGATGCACAGTTAAATCTTGAGCGAGGTGCAACAGAAGGGGAGCAGCGGCGATGGCGGGTGGAGCGCATAGCGGCGCTGGATGGCGGGGCAGCGGCGTGGGTCAGCGTGGCGACGTGGATATGAGCGGTGTGGACTGGAGACATGCGGCGCTGGACGGTGGGTTGGCGGCTTGGATAGGTGGAGTGCGGGCCAGAGATGGGCAGTGGGTGGCAGCATAGTGGGCGATGGCGGCATACTCACTGTGAACAGCGAGTAGGTCGTGCGTCGTTGTCGTAGTGCAGGTCAGAAGGCGTCGGGAGCGATCTGAGAGGGCGCTGCCACACGGGCGCAAACAAACGCGTCGCGTAGATGGGGAGAGCGGGGTCGGGCTGAGTCGGGCGGTGCGGGAGGGCTGGGAGGTGCAGGAGAGGATCGGGAGGGACAGGCGTTGGTCCCGCGCGTTATGCGTCGGGATAGGTCGGCGGACTGGTGGCGGTGGTCCGATGAGGGCCGAAATTGAGCTACAGTCTGGCTGCGTGGTAGCGCGTGGCGTGTAGCGTGTAGCGTGTGGGCGTGGCTGGGGTTTAGGGTTATCAGGCTTGTAGCGCAAAAGGGCGCTACACGGGCCGGCCGTGTGAATACTCGAGTAGCGGATGTAGCGGCGGGCTGCCGAGGAGGTACGGAGACAACTTGAAGAAAATCATCCAAAACATACATTAATATCCGGATTTCGCCGGAGCACAGTACGCAATAGTCTCTTATAAACAGACGGTACAACTATATTCGCTCGTACCTCGCGATGTTGTAAGTAGGCAAGCGGCACTGGGGTGAGGTGCTCTCCGTCGAAGGCTGATCGGTAGTCGATACCTTATTATGATACTGATGTAGCTTTAATAAGTGGTGTACTTGGCCTTTAGGTCCCTGCAGGCGACGAAAGGTGTCGAGGAGGTGATCACGGGCCGACGTACCGAGTATTTAGGCATTGTTTGTTGTCGAATACAGGAGTTCCGCTGCTTGTTTCATACCACGACAATCGCCTCGACGGCTTCGACTTCAACAAAAGGATGGGAATTTGAGCTCGGCGGGAAGGTGGCAGTGCCGAAATATCCGATTCGTAACTCGGCTAATAGGGTAGGGAGGGTCTAGACGCTCTTAATTCACTTTTCCGACCCTGTGTAGCAAATTTTAATACTGCATACCTCTTGGTCAATCATAACCCCCGCACTCGGGATCCACCTGCTGCCTTCGTGAGGTCCGATCTTCTCTGTTGTTTCCTTCAGATAACCGCACCCCACGTATTTCCTAGCTATGCCACCTTCCGTCGCCGACATATCTCACTCTGGCGGTTTTGACCTCGACGTATGATACTGCTCTTCTGAATCCGTTGCTCGTCTCTCTACCCTGGGCATTTGCCCCCTCAGGTGCTAGATCTGTCGTCATTTCAGACGGCGCATTCGCTAAGTGAGAGATCAACCACCCACCCAACTAGCCCTCGTGACTCCATTTTGCGCACCAAGTTTCATCTCGGCGGTGACAAATTCAATCACCAGCTACTCTGGTCTTTATACGTTGGTCTCTACATGTTCTTGCCAATTTCTTCCATGTCTTGCGGCCCACATAGCTCTGCACAAACATTCTAATGCCTCACAACACTGACCTCTGCGTTCCTTCTTCCCTAACCGTTCCTCTGCCTCCCCGCCCCCCATCTCGTTCGCCTGAGAGCCCAAATGCAGGTGTGTCGTGTACCAGTTATTTTGGCTTGTCTGCTGAGCCGATCTCCTTTGCTATCCCGAAGTCAGCGGTCCGCTTCTACCCAATTGGATTATCACCTCCACCGCGCAGAGCATTCGTCTCGTCTGGATTGAGTTCAAGCTGCCTGCGCGTCCAAACTTTCTTCTTCGTCTCTATTACACCGAAATTTTGAATATCTGGCGGTCAGGCTCTCCGGCATCCGGTCCAGTACGAGTCATCCTCGCCATTTCCACTTCGCCTGCTTTCTTGAATCGGTATCCCACTCTGCTCCTCCGATTCCCTCCCATCCTCGACACCGTTCTGCATGACAGCTCGCTCATCCCGTCGCACATCGGTGGATCGTGGGCCCGGTGGGTCTTTGTTTCTGTTTCTGCGGCTTTGATGGTTTCTCAGGTTGATTGAACAAGAACAATTTCTCCCCAACGAAGGCGAGGAATTTCAGTCTGTTCCTCCTTCCTACTCGTCTCGAGGACGTCGGCTCCTGCATGTCTTGCTGGCCGCTTGACGGCCGATCGGTTGTACGGGGCTCTTCGGGACTCTTCGCGTTCATAGACTGGTGAGGCTCGCACGGCGTTGGCAGTGGCCGGGAGAAATCGAGTGGCCGGTCTTTGCCCGGTCATTTGGATTGGGCGATGAAATACCAGTCGTGGTGAGGAAAGAAGCGGCTTCAAGTTTGCTGTGTTGATCTTTGATCTGGCTCTCTTGCTTTTCATCGTCCGCAGCAAGGAGGATCATTTTATGCTGTCGGATATGGTGTGCGCGTTCTTCTTTCATCCTTCTGTCTTCTTCTGACTTCAAATTCAATCGCAACCTCGTTCTGGATTTCCGGTACGTCCTACTCGTCACTGCAGACCACTGGAACGCGGAGCAGATGCGCAACGTAGAGACGGCCGCGCCGCATAGCGCGCATTAGTCTCATCGGTGTCGTTCATCTTCGAGGGGAAGGGCATGCACCGGTTGAAGGCAGATGCGGATAGCGAGGATGACGACGGAGGAGCCCGGCGCGTTGCGCGATGTGACGGCGATGACATTGTTTTGGACCCCCCGGCAAATGAGTGGGGTGAGATTGAAATGTTCAATTCTTTATTTCCAGCACAGGTGTGGAGTCTGATACATGGGAGCGTGAGGATTCCCTTGCATGGTGAGTCTCCAAAAGAGGAATAGTGGGATGTGAGCAAGTCCTAGGGCCCATAGGAGTTAGCCGCCCAAGTCTCCATCTGTGCTAATTCTAGTATATAGCGCATAATCCGAACAGGATTGATGATCTGTCCCCACCATTCATATCCCCCATCGCCAATGTCTAGGCACAACCTTCCGGTAGTCAATCGGATCCACGCAGTACCTTGAGTCCGATCAAGGTCATCCCCGGTATGCTTTCTCCAATAGTCCCAGATATCCTTGAACGATGATCAGATCAGGAAATCCGGAGACTTGCGAAGCGTACGTAGAGGTTTCCCAACTAGATAATGGATCAAATTATGCTACTAGGTTTGGGACACCAGGAATGGCCCACTGCCGATCCAAGATAATACAAGGCCAAAGTTGAGTGCGCGTGAAGTTTTTTGATTTGCGAAATTGTCATCATTTCTGCTTGAATTAGAATCGAACGGCTTGACTGTAATCAGAATCCCATCGTCGTAGTCAAGTCGTGGTAGATCGACGCAGTGAAACCAGTCGATGAACCAACCCGAAATAATTGTGCCAAAAGAGGATGCCTGTCGCGAAAATATACGGATTGAATACATAGAAAGGAAGAGAACCGAGGACTGAGTACCGAAATTGTTGTTCTCCATGCACTTGAGCCTTTCTCTGCGCAAAACGATAAGTCAAAAGTCATGAATGGAATGGTGGCTTGCTTGTCCAAACGTCTGGTTGTCATCATAGACAACCGCCATCATTGGGTCCGGACATCCAAAAATTCGTGCGTGATAAGCACTATGTGTTCCAACGACGACCTTTACTTGCTGGATCACAGCTCCCGTGTTTCTGCGGTGAGTGGGACGATACTCGACCAAATCCTCGGTGCGGATCTCTTCCAACAAATTGAAATCGCCCAATCTCACAAGACGAAAATCTGCTGGACCGCTAATGATGAGTCAAAGTGCACGGTAGGATCTCACCCGTTGGAGGCTTGTCCACCGTGGCTTTGACGGTAAAGGTGCCACCCTGGATCGTGAAGTCATGACAATTCTCGAGGGCAGACACCCTAAGAGCAGTCACTGCGTTCCCTGGGGCCGTCGGCAGAGCCTGCCGATCTGAGCTGACATCTGCTGACATGTGTCGACGGTCTGCCAATCTGATGTCGGCAGACCCGGCTAAAGCACTCGGCAGAAGTCGACACATGTCAACCCAAGCTCGGCAGAGGCCGCCGGCTCTGCCGACGGGCCCTGGGAACGCAGTGAGTGAGCGCTCCTGGGGGATTCACACGGATACGACTGCACCTTGTTGCGTCAGATCGTGCGGAGGCCATATAACGATCGGTGGTTCTGGATTCAAAGGCACGCGCCGAGATGAGGGTTTGAAGGAAAGAGAAGAAAGGCTGTATATCTGGTGCTCGGCTACTGAGACCGCCGCGGCTACGCTTACTGCTGTGCGTGAGAAGAGAAGCATCAGGAAGCCGTAATTGGTCAAAGGTGTTGAACCCAATCTAGCCTAATGTAGGCGCGCACTGCTGACCTTTTAAGTTTTGGAGAAGTAAACAAGGCGCCCTGGCGTATACACAGCGGAATGAGACAGTCTTCGTTGCGCCATGGGAGTAAATATACACTTACCATCAGGCTTACTATCCCGCGCTGCCAAAGAATCAGACACTCATCTTCCTTTCTCACGTCGTTCTGATCGCTTCCTCACGCCTCGTGCGACGCTCGCCATCTCGCCTTCATCTTGAGCTGTGAGTCTTGATTTTTGGATGGGCATGATGGCTGAGCTCAAGTAGCTTTGAGGGCATACTGAACTCAACTTATGGAAACAAACGTTCTGGCAACGCCGACGCCTCCGCTTCCGGACGACGGCCCACCTTTTCGTGGAGGATTCGGTGAAGGCGGTAGACGAGGCGTAGGCGGTCAAAATCGCAGAGGGCACAGAGGCAGAGGTCGCGGTAGAGCACGCGGAAGGGGCGAAACACTAACATTGCAAGCTCCGCCCCCCCAAGATGTCACTGATCGCGGTCGCGGAACAGTCGTTAGACGGGCAAGCGGAGGGGAAGAACGCCGAATCGGAAGAGGGGGAAGAGGGCGTGGACAAGGACTCGGAAGAGGTGGAGCGGGCGAGCCGCAGCCGCAGCCTCCGCAGATTGTCAACGGGCGCGGTCGCGCGGCAGCCGTTGGCGCGGAGGGAGGAAGGGGCCGCGGTGGAGGGCGCGGTGAAGGCGTAGCAGCGGCAACGACACAGTCTCCGGCTTCCCAAGATTTCAGTGTTCCCGAGCGTGGATTCGCTCGAGGACGAGGGAGGGCAGCCCGAGCACCGGGAGGACGCGGTGCAGCCACAGCACCAAGAGGGGCACAGAGAGGACTAGAAGCGCTGCCTGCAGCTCCTCAAGCTGCAGCCTTGCCGGGCGACAGCGGAAACGTAAATGGCGAAAATCACAGAGGTGGACAGCGTGGATTCGCTCGAGGACAAGGGAGGACAGCCGGAGCACCGGGAGGACGCGGTGCAGCCACAGCACCAAGAGGGGAACAGAGAGGACGAGGAGCGCCGCCTGCAGCTCCTCAAGCTGCAGCCTTGCCGGGCGACAGCGGAAACGTAAATGGCGAAAATCACGGAGGTGGACAGCGTGGATTCGCTCGAGGACAAGGGAGGAGAGCCGGAGCACCGGGAGGACGCGATGCAACCACAACACCAAGAGGGGCACAGAGAGGACGAGGAGCGCTGCCTGCAGCTCCTCAAGCTGTAGCCTTGCCGGGCGAAAGCGGAAACGGAAATGGTGTAAATCACAGAGATGAACAGCGGAGAAGAGGCGACTCGTCTTGGAATAACCGTGCACAAGGGTCGAGCTTGGAAAGCGGAGTAAGTGGTTGTTTACAATCTGCCACGTTCTATCTTCCACTAGCATATTGCACATTTCAGTACCCTGGCAGACACTATCAAGATCTCATCTCGACGTTCGGAGGGGTTACAGGGGACCTGAGGATGTTCTACTCGGATTGATGGGTGTCGGGAGTACAAAGGCTTGTGTTGATTGGTTGGTTGATGGTGCTGAGGCACCCGGGTACATGGATTCATACATACGGTTTAAGAGGGTTCGATTCGGATCTGGTCTTTGTAAAGTCGCTGCAAGTCGGAAAGCCCGCGTTATATTGTTCATTCATGGAACGAGGCTATCAGAGCTGGTAAACAAACCGTTAGCTCAAGATGAGAGTTAGGATAGATGGTTCTCGCCTGGATCCATGAAACTGTGATTTCCAGCCCCTCGGTTACCAAAGCTCGTAGCCGTGTTACCAAGTCCGAGTCCAACTGATCATGTTCGTCCCTGGAACTTCATTACAGCTTGAACGATTTGAGTTTTTTCACATCGCCGCCGCTGCGACAATACCATCTCGATTCCAGCATGTCGACCACTTCGTGTGGCAAATTCGGAATGAGCCACTGCATGCGGAGTGTTTCCAAATTCGGGAGGAATTGGGCGTCGGTCGTGAGGCGCTTGAGGAACGGTATTAGCCGATCTCCCCATGACCAATCCCAGACTGAGGTGTATAGACGTAGCTCGCTGATGAAGGTTGTCTCTTCTAGACGGATGCCGTGCAAGTTGGTCCCAGATAACATTCGCAAGTTGCAGCCTGATTGTGAGCATTTCCAAGACCGACGATGTTTCAATTCTGACCAGCAAGAGCTTGAGTACTATGAGCTCTGGGAGATAGATCCAGCCCAGGGAATTCAAAGAAGATGGGAACAATATTTCGAGGGAACGGAGGCAATTAAGGGGATGGGCGCGCGCGGCTCTAAAAGTAAACCGTAGGGATGATCGATGCTGAGCTTTTCGAGGTGGGGGGCTAGGTGCATATTGTCCAAGATTTTGGCAGCATGATAGCCACGGTAGATGAGCAGTACCAGCTGTGCCCATGGGAGTGAGATCGATTGTGGCGAAATCTTGTCCAGATCCACCTCGCGCAGGTGCGGGGCTGTAATTGGGATCTGATTGTCTTCTTCGTAAGACGCATATGTGGACAACGCCAATTTCCTGCCGGAGTGGCCTCGAATTGCGTCGCTTGAGAATGGTAGTAGAAATTTCAAGACGCCCGCAAAGATCTCCCACCGAGTCAAGTCTAGCCTGGAGATGTGCCGGTTTTCAATTCGGAGAGACGTGTCCGCAGGGAGTCATTCGAAGGAAAGCCTGACAAAGCTGAAACTCTTGGGGAGAGCATGATGAGAGCGTCCGACAAAAACCTCGTGAGAACTTTTGACGATCAGCGTTTGATCAGTGTGACACGCGAGCACGGAACTAGCCGAATTTCGAAGCGAGGCTCGGATGCTCATAAAGTTCAAGCTTCGGCTGCGTTCGTGTGCGGCTGTCTTCCACTTCGCAATCCACACGCTCCAAATAGTTCTACCGCAGTAAGACACATACATGCCAGCTCGCCCGAGTACTGCATATCGGAGTTCAGGTTGTCTCTTATGAGCCCAACGAATAGGGCTGCCGCCCGTTGCCGTCGCGACAGTTCGACGGCACCCGTCGAACGGGTGCCGTGCCCGTCCCGTCGACCATTTTTTCCCTCAAGCAACGGCCCGTCAAATGACGGCCGCGACGGCCGTTTCAACGGGTCATATAAATCTACCTTCAAACTGACACTTTCCGTCATTATTTAGTCCACAGAGACTTCCATCTTGGACGGGATACACTTTCCTGCTCGCCTTACATTTTTGCTGGCTCCAAACAGACGGTTATATTGCTTGTGTTGGGTACTCGGCAACTCCCGATCATGATTGCCGACGTGCAACCTCAAGGTTTGGGTCGGTTTCTCTAGCTGGAAGCACGAAAACATCAGGGTGGGCATGTAGGAGTTAAACTCATGACATTGCAGTCATAATACAGATTTTATTAGGGTGAAAAGGCAAGCTAAAGTTTAAATTACCACCCTACCCGTCGAGACGGCCGCAACGGCCGTCCCATCGCCCGTCCCGTCCCGTCAAGGCTTCGGGAAGAAAAAAAACAGCTGTCGAGTCAACGGCCGTTGCCGTCACGGCAACGGGTGCCAGCCCTACCAACGAACGTGTTCACGCAGTGCGATCGGGTCCCCCAAATTTTGCCTCATTCCGTGCACCAAGCGGATCGGAGCTCTGGGCAACGGGCCATCGTCCGCGTATGTGATGAGATCTGTGTCGTCGACGCTTTCGTCCGCATTATACTGTACTAACGACTCGAAACTCATTCAGCGACCTCAGCGTCCCCATCGTCCTCTGCCTCGTCAACTGCAGCGTCCTCAACCCCGACGTCCATCCCAACCGACAACGGCAGTGTCCAACTCGATCTTGTCCTTGATCAGTTGCGCGAGCTGTTTCACGGCCGCAGACAGCGTTATTTGAGACTGCCGCAATTTTGAAGTAGCTCTAGCGAGCTCGGGAAAAGAGTAGCGAGCGTGTGAGGATGCCCTCCGCTGTCGGGAGAACTTGCCGAGTGATCTTGAAAGACGCAAAGGAGAATAAGATGTGGGTCCGCGGGATCGGCGACCCACGCGAACCAAACACAAACGCGCATACTACTCAACCATTGTCTGAAACACACACTCATTAGGGACAGTCAGAGTAGACGATTCAGTAGCGATTAAGGCGAACGATTCAAAAGGGATTCTCGAATTCAGTTTCGTCTTGAATCGTCCGTGAATCGCCGTCAGCTCTGACCGTCCCTCAGCCTCCCTATTCAACGCACGATTCTAATGTGATTCTCGCACCCGTCAAGACCTCATCAATTGATCCTGATATTAATCACGTCTGAATCGCCGTCCTGAATCGCTTTTGAATCGCCTGAAGCGCCCCTGGAGGCGCTTCGGCGATTCAGATGTGATTCTGCATTTCGGCGATTATTCCACGCTTTAATATTTCGAGAATCACTTCCGAAGCGTCGCCTTAATCGCCCCTAAATCGTCTACTGTCCTGATCTGTACGGTAGCAACCGCGCCGGAGGCGTTACGAAAATTTTGGGTTATGGTGTAGCAACGGGGGGTGAGTTAGGTGTTATGTCGAGACATTTAAGCAACCTCTGGTTCCCCAAAACTACTCAAATGACAGTAATTTAGCCTAAGTGGCATTGAAAGTTTGCATGTCTGCAATAAGGAATAGGGCTGCAGCGAATTTTCATCATTTAGGCCTGTTTTAGAGCCAGGATTTTTTCGTTTGGAAAATAGTACAAAAAGTTGTAGCAACTGGGCCTCCGTTATGCGTTACGCTGCGGAAATTAGGCAACATTTCGGGCCCTGCGTTACGCGTTACGTTGCTACCATACAGATCGGGACAGTACTCTGACTGCTGCAATTGAATAGAAAGACAATAGTAATATTCTGGCTCTCGGGAAGGGAAGGAGGTGGGACGCGGTCAACGACGTGTCTGCCCAACGTCTGCCCAGTGGCATGTACGCCCGATGGATCGGACATCGCTCCCGACCGGCGATCCCCGTCACAGGTCTGATCGGACGTACCCGTTTTTTTCGGCCCGTTTGTACGCATAAAGCGGGTAAGGCCGACAAGCGGCACAGCCCGCTACCAATTAATGATTGAGTTGAGCATATGTACAGTACATAAATTGACCTTGTGATTTTCACCAAAATTTGTTGTACACTGAGGTTATAAAGTATTGAATAATAGCGGCCCAACGTTCGCTCGGTCGCCGTCGCGGGCGTCCCGCGACGGCGACCAGCTCACATTAGGCCACAGGAAATTATCCGCTGGCGCACCCTTGACCGTTCAACTCTTCCGCCTTAATTTGAGATCACTCAAGATCCTCGTGTACTTTAGATGCACAGATGAAAGATCTTTCTTAGTTCATACCAGTTCAAGGAGTCCAGCGTTTGACTTAGCGTGTTTACGAGGACGGCTGCGGCAATCAACGACACGTAACTCTGCCGTTGACAAGCCGGACAATTTTGGCAGAGAGAAAAGTAGCTTACGCGAAAAAGGCTGACGGAATGTGATGGTCTGCGAGAATGCGCTTGATAGGGCGCCCTATAACCCGTACCTAAAGGTAGCGGAAATTGTGATTGGACGTTGAGGGCATTTTTTGCCCGTTTCCGTTCGCCTACTGATCGGACGTATCACAGCATAAGCCTTAGACCAGTGACTGGTCTGTCTATGGAGGCAAGCCTTCTATCGACAATATCACTTTCGTGGAATCGAGCCTACATAAGCCTAGGTCCTAAATCAATCCCGACGGCGTGCTGTGCCGCCATGACTACTCCGAGTTTCAACCAGGATGCAAGCGAAGGCCTAAGGATTGCCTGGTTGCACAAGGGGTGCACTTGCTGAGAATTCTTCGGGCGGCAGATGTCTGCAACCAAGAAGTCCTCATTTGATTCGGGGCTGGGTGATAATTTGGCCCTCTGCGAGGCTTTTTAGTTCCCTAATTATCTTCACATTCAAAGGCAATAAATCAGGCTCGAAAGAGAGGATAAGACCACCCGGTAGCACATGGTTGCATCTGCCCACAATAGCATTATAATGTTCTAGCGGCAGTTGTAAGCGGACAAGCCTGTTCGATTCAGGGCTGGGTGATTATTTGGCCTGCAGGTTCCTTTCAGTTCTCTACTTATCTTCGCTGCCAGCTTCAACATACATAAACCAAAGATCAAATGAGGACTAACCCGGCAGGATATACTGTATGCATCTGCCTCGTGTCTCACACCACAGATCTTTAGATGCATAAGGTCCGCGTTCAATCCGGGGCTGGGTGATAGTTCTGCTGACCACCTCCTTTGCATCCCACTTACCTTCAAAGCAAACAAATAAGGGGTAAAAATGAGGATAGCAAACACATGGTGTACATCTACCCAAAATTGTGTAGCAGCCTCTTGCAAGTAGAAGACCCCTATTCGATGCGGGGCTGGGTAAGCTTCAGATTGGATTTTTACTTCCTACTTACATTCAAAGCAAATAAATCCAGGTAGAAACAGGGGAGAGGACCACCCGGTAGCACATGGTGCGCATCTGCCCAGTATATTAGCCAGTTGAACTTGCAGGCAGAAGACCCCGTTCAATTCGGGGCTGGGTGATTAGATGGAGCCTGCTCTTTTGTTCTCGCTCACCTTTGAGGCAATGAAACAAAGTTCAAGACAAATACAAGACACCTAGTAGCACACGGTGTGCATCTGCCCAACATAATATCATTTTGCAGCAATGTGACAGCAGAAGACCACTGCTCGATTCGGGGCTGGGTGATAATAGCCAATTGGCCTCGCATTTTTCAACCAAATTTGAGTTGAATATTCATCTTTTTCCTCTGCCTTCAATCTACCTGCAAGTCCAATTTTTTTGGTCGGTGCTAGAATCCCAGTGTGTGAAAAAAAGCTTCTCCGAGTCCCTGACTCGGTGCTGAAATTTTCCAGCTCGAAGTTTGTTAGTCTTGAACTGCAATAATCTCTCTCCAAGTCTTCCAGCGTGATTACCATCGCCAGATATCCCCCGGTATGATTTTTCTGGTTCAGAACGCTCAGGATGGTCCTTCCGCTTAGAGTGAGTTGAAAAAATTGACAGTCACGTGTATCCTCGACGCGACGCGACGAGCCAAATAATGCCACACAATCGCCGAGAAGAGGCCGTTCATAAATCTTCATTGCAAAAGCGCTGAGTCAATAGCTAAAAATACCTAAATTCGAAGGGACTGAAATGCACGCAAGCTGATTCAGACAATATCTGTGTGTACACTCGAAAGGACAGACGAGTACCATAGACTACTAAAGATTCAGCGGCAAACCGATTTCCACCCAGATGTGTCAGCCCAGCAAAGAATCTACCCTTCACAACATCAACCCACACGAATTTTTTCCAATGCCACGGCCCTGTCGAACAATATCACACTTCGGCCTTGTCGATCCTCTTGCTTCTTGCCTCGATCCAGGGACCACAGTGCTTCTGCAGAAAATGCAGGGCAGCTGTGGTAGACGGCATGTTTACTGGGCGACGACTCTTCTAGCTCAGATTTTATATTTAGCAGGTTTCTAACTTGATCACTCCTGCAACTTGAGTGAATTCAATATACTTGTATTCAATTTCCAGGCAACGGTAAGTAAAGGGATCTTGAAGCTTGAAGAGTTAGTTGAATTAAGCACAGCCTTGAGACTTCACGGTTAACGTGCATGGATGGCGGCGGAATGCGACCTCCCGAGGTTATACTGGCCGATGTTTCTCAGAATTGTACGGCTTTGGACTCCCAGTTCGAGATTTAGGGACTCCGTCATGTCCAAGATGTGTTCCTGGATGCCTGCGTCCACGATGGCTGCGATCCCACCCGGATGTTCACTGATTCTAGCGAGAGCCGAGACCGCGCTTACACTTGCAAGATCGGTGAGCCTATCTTTGAATAAGCACCAAATATTAGTGTCCAATTTTGGGCAAAGGGATTATGCCGCCAACTGACGCCAACTGACGCCATTGACGCCAGTTGGCGTCAGTTGGCGTCAATCATATTTTGATGGAGACTTATTGCGCGGGATCAGGCCAAGCCCGCGTAGTTGAGGCTACATACTGGTAGCTCGCTCTTGTAGCGCCCATTGATAGTCCATAAAACTTACATCTGCCCCTCTAAGCAGTTAATTTACTGTACTATTTAATTCAATTCGCGCGCCCTGTGACCCGTGACATCGAGCAACGAACTTTCATATTCGTCGATTGCCCCTGCGGACCGTGACACAAAAAAAAATCGCGCTTTGCTCCATAACATCCAGAATTCTACTCTAAGCTCAGCTGCCTTGATTCTGAGGCGAGATAAATGAAATGGTGTGCGCTCAGCAAGTTTCTATGGCGCAGTGCATGAGCGAGCGGATCAGAATGACGCGAAATCAATCGGCTGCCGTAAGCCTTTTTTGCGCACCGCCGCTTGTCGTCGTCGCCGCAATGGAGGCCCTCCCAGAGTCTCTCCGGATCCCTGAAGGCTTTGTGAGCTGCCAGTCCGATTCACAGTGCTTTAACATCGAGCGAGTGCGTGTGGGAGCGGGACAAGTCGAGTTTCTCCGATCACGTCAGAAATGGCAGCTGAGTGAGCGCCGCGGCCATTCCAACATCAGGGCGCGTCAGCAAAGAAAAAATTTGATTTCGGACGCGCTTTTTTCGCGATTTTGTGACTTTTTTGACAAGTTCGCGCTCAGCCTCGGTGACCTGTGACAGGCGCGAAATTATTCGTCGATTTGGGGGCCTGTGACGCGTGACCGACGAATTGAATTAAATAGTACAGTACGCGTTGTCTTGGCGTCAGTTGGCGTCAAAGTAGCCGTTTTGATGGCGTCAGTTGGCGTTAGTTGGCGTCAAAGTTGGCGGCAAAGCCCAAATTTTTGGCGTCACTTGGCGTCAGTCAGGTTCAGGTGGGCGTCAATATTTTTTACTTGGCGTCAGTTTTCCCCGGCGTCAGTGTGACATCGGCGTCAGTGTGTGACAACGTGGCGTCAATAATTGTGTTGGCACCAGTCTGCTTGTGCGGCAGAAATCAGCCTGCGAAAATCCACCGCAAACTGGGTCCCAGAAAACGAACATCACCGTGGATCGTGCGATTTTCGAACAGCAGGGATCGAGACTCGGATCAAACTCAGAATTTGAACAGGTCACTCGTTCAACCAAATTTTGGATTGGTGGGCTCAAGTGGGCTAGCACTGTTCACGGAGCGCATGGATTTAGTCTCACCTGATCACCTTGGGAAATATAGAGTGCTGCCATGGCCATTTCGGATCGGCAATTTGAAGATACGAACAAATCGAGACCTTTGATTGATGAAGGGCCTGCCTTAGGCCTGCCTGTGCAAGATAGAGTCAGTAAGGCTTCGGGAGGAGTTTTCAAAAGCTCCTTATTGGTTATTGAGACACACGTCACTAATGAACGGCCATAATTCATTTCTGCGAGCTCTAATGCATCAATTGGGAGGCAGTTGGTATTTTTTTCTCTGAGAGCTGTTTCGTGAATAAAAGAGTGCGGATGAAAGATGAAGAAATTTCATTGATGTCAGCTGACAATTTGAGCATCCCCTTATCCCATGGAAAAGTAATCTCAGTAGCATTTAGGTGGCGGCAAAATTGTATTTGAGTTGGCGTCGATGTTGGCGGCAGTGTGACAAAAGTGACGCCAAGTTGGCGGCACTTCCGTTTTGGGTGGCGTCAATTGGCGTCACGGTTGGCGTCAAGGCGTCACTTTCACCGTGCCCTCCAATTTTGCTTCAAGGACTCACTGCAAGATTTGCACAAGCCGCTGGCAGATTACCTCGAGAACGGCTGCTGATGTGGTCTTCTGGGCCGCAAGGTGTTCCAGCAACAGGCACGTCCATGTCTGGACGTCTGAGCTCGGTGAAGTAAGCAGTTTGGCGATGGAGCCCAGCAAGTTGGTGTCCACGACATCTTGTGCGCCTTCGGGCGAGTTGGTGAGCAGAGAGAGTGCGTGTACTGCACTTTCGACGACCACAATATCTTCGTCACTAAATAAGCATGCTAGTCAACATCCGCTTCATGGACACACACTCAACACTCACCATAATAATGTCACGAGTTGTTTGCAGGGTTTCACTTCCAAGACCACCGCTGTGAGGGTCTGTGCCAGTTCTGCCAGCATCTGACACGTCCATTTACGAACTTGAATGCTCCGTGATTCGAGCAGTTTCGCAACGCAGTCTAGGACATTTGCGTCCACTGCGGCCTGCGCGCCTTTCGGTGACCTGCTAATTGCATACAGTGCCGCTACCGCACCCTCGACAGCCACCAGCTTTTCGTCGCTGATTCAGAATCAGCCGCACCCTGTTCAAGAATAGATCATTAATACACACCTCAAAAGTGATACGAGCTGTGTGCACGGATTTACAGCGAGGACGACTGGCAACGTGGTCTTGTGGGATGAAAGCTGCCCCACTACAAAGCACGCCCATTTCCGTACAATGGCTTGAGGTGAATTAAACAGTTCCATCACGTGTTGCAACACATCCATGTCCAGTGCAGCCTGCGCACCTTCGCGCACTGAGGCGATCCAATGCAGCGCCTGGGCCGCAGTCGCCACGACACGTACATTTTGATCGCTGATCCATGAAATCAGCATGGTTGTTCCAGAACAAAGAATCCAGACTCACTACAAACGTGGGACGAGCTGTTCACAGGGATTTATAGCGAGGACAGCGGCCACTGTCGTCTGATGGCCCGCCAGCTGTCTCAACAACCTGCATGTCCACCTCCTGATCTCAGTGTTCTGCGAGTCAAGCAGTTCGGCCGTGCAGTCCAACACCCGCGCAACGACCATCGCCTGCGCGGCTCGGGAGAAGACGGCAATCCGGGACAGTGCATACACTGCAGACTCTATGACCTCGTCATTGTCGTCCCTGTTGTGAAATCAATTATATGCTATGACTCCGGAATCCAGAACTGACCGTAAGAATTCCACGAGCTTGTTGAAGGGGGTCTGCGCGATAACAGGTTTCAACATTCTCTTGTGGCTTCCCGCCTCCCCCAGCAGCTGGCATGTCCATCTCCTGACATCAGTATTCGGTGTCTCAAATAGTCCTGCCACGTGGTCCAACACCCTTGAGCAAGTGCGCCTTCGGGTGATGCGGTGATCTTGGACAGTGTGCGCACCACCCGCGTCATAACTTCGACATATTTGTCTCTAATCCATACTTCAATGCTCTGTTAGAGCAGAAATAACTCAAACTTACCGCAAGTCAGATAAGACAAGCTGCTGGCAGTGCTTTGTATCGAGGGTGTGGCATAGCACACTTTCCAACATCCGCCTTGGCCATTCCAAGTTCTGTGTTCCACGCTCCCCAGCTACCCAGTCCAACACCTTTGCATCCACAACTGCCTGCGCGCCCTCGGGACATTGAGCAATGCAACTCAGGACCTCTGCCGCACTCTCGATGACCTCGATATGTGTGTCCCTGGTTGATGATCAGCTAATTGTTCAAGAACAATCACCGAGGCTCACCACAAGAGGAATACGAGCTGTGGGCACGGGTTTACACTCAAGACAGCCCTTGTGGTGGATTCGTGGCGCGCTAGGTCTCCCAGCATCTTGCATGTCCATTTGCGGATCTCGTTGTTCCGTGATTCTAACAGAGCCGACAAGCAATCCAACAAAACTGCCTCCTCTAGGGCTTCCGAAGAGTATATAATGCAAACTATCGCAGTTGCTGCACTCTCCTTTACGTCGAGAGCGGTGCCATGACGAGCTTCTTCACTGCTCCAGAATAAACTCCTGGTTCAAAAACGGAGAATTGAGGGCCTACCGCAACAGGGAAGCGAGCTGTTTGCAAAGCTTCACGACCGAGATGGCGATCGCTGGGAGTGTGGACTTGTGTTGGACCTGTTGTGCCAGCATTTCACATGTCCATCTCCGGATCCTGACCTTCCCGGATGCAAGCAGCGTTTCTGTGCACTCCAACAATCGTGCATCCACGAGAGCCTGCGCGCTGTCCCGCCATCGGGCGAGGCAATATAGTGCGTACACCCCACTCTGAACGACCTCGACAGTGTTGTCCCTGATGAAGATCCAACAGTCTGCTGCAGCATAAATGATGCCGACTCACTGCAAGATTGATACCAGCCGTTCGCAGGGATTTATGCCGAGAACCGCTGCTACCGTGGTTTCATGACATGCTAGCCGTGCTAGTATCATGCACGTCTGACTCCGGAACTCGACATTCGGTGATTCCAGCATTGCGTCTACGTGATACAATGCGAGGGAATTCGCCACGGTGAGCGCGTCCTCCTCGGAGTCAGCACTCTCGTAAGTTTCCTTCAAAATCGCGATCTTTGTCGAGGGCGATACATATTTAAACCTATGGTATGAGTCAGCTGGAGGACGAAAGAACAATGGAAGTATAATACCGGAGATAACTGGTGTAAATCTCCACATCTTTACTCGAGAGCGGGATCCCGCGATTCTTTTTGATCAGGGCCAATGCCTGGCGGTCGTGCATGCGCCTCAGCAGCGGCTGTGTGGCAGCATGGAGGTCGATGTTGGGACCCGTAGGGTTGCTGTCCAACCACCAGCTGCGTACACTTTCGGGGCGCCGGAACTCGTCGTTCGGTGACTTCAGCATTGCGTCGACGTGATACAATGCTAGTGAGTTAGCCACGGTGCGCGCTTCGTCCTCAGAGTCAGCTCTCTCGTAAATTTCCGTCATAATCGCGGTCTTTGTCGAGGGCGATACATATTTAGACCTAAGGTATCCGTGAGCTCTAGGATTTGAGCGTACAATGGAAGTATATACCAGAGATAACTGGTGTAAATTTCGAGATCCTCACTCAACAGCGGAGTCCCGCGATTCTTTCTGATGAGGGCCAATGCCTGGCGGTCGTGCATGCGCCTCAGCAGCGGCTTCGTTGCAGCATGGAGGTTGATGTTGGGACCCGTAGGGTTGCTGTCCGACCACCAACTGTGTATGCTTTCGGCGCGGGGCTGCTGGCGGGGAGATGGAAGCATGAGAGAGGCGGCGGTCAAGTAGCGCTGAGGCTGCGCACAGGCGACCCACACTGGACAATGAATGGTATCACGCCACGATTGACAGATTTAACAGCATTGCGCGCTCGGCCTGTGCACGGCCACGCACTGGGTGCAGCTATTCATAGGCTGTGGGGATAGTCTGAGCCTAATTTGGGAAATTCCAAGCGCCGACGAAGGCTTAAATGTCAGTGGGTAGATATGCAGGTGCCACCGATGGCAGGATGAACCTGAGAACACTCGAGCCAGAAGTTTAGATTGCCAGTTCAGTCGTACAAAGCTGCTAGCCCGAGAAGTCCGTAGTATTTCGATTCCGGTATAACATGATATTCGTACAGAGAGACGCATGGGTGGTAGAACAGACACCAGGGGCGAAGAATGCGGTAAACGAGGTGCCGCAATAACACAGAACCACATCGCAGGTATAAGAACAAGTACACCCGTTAGCACATGGGGTGCACATCGCACCCCCCGCAGCGAGCAGACACGAGCACAGACGAATAGCAACCGGGAACGGGAACGAGAAACTCGACAAGCATCGCGCCGCGAAACGACAGCGCTCGTGACCCAGAAAAATCGCCGCCCAAAAAAGAACGAACGGCAAGACTGCGCAGAATGAACGCAGCGAGCGGCAACGAACGCGAAGCGCGAGCACGACTACCCGATCGCGGAAGTAAAAAGAAACGGCGCGGGCACACGACCCATCCCGCCACCGCTGCCTATCGACCGCGCCGGAAGCAACAGGTGCCGCGCGCCTCGCGAATACCGTCGCGACTACCCTCCCACTTCGACCGACCAGGAGACCACGAAAACGGCGGCGGGAAGAGCTCCCGCGTCGTCCAGAACTCCAAGGAGTACGCGGGCTCAGCCCGACTGAACCTCCGAACGCGCCGCCCCACGCGCCTCGCAACGCCCCCGCGCCTCCCACACCCTCGCGCAGAGCACACTCGCAGAGCGCACTCGCAGACGCCTGGGACGCCGCGCCGGCATCGCATCCTGTGTCTAGAATCTCATCCGCGCCCCGCTCCGACCTCGCCAGCCACGCCGCACAATCCCGATCACCGGCGAGCAACGCACACGCTCTGCCCCCCTGCCCCCGCGCCAAACAGCGAACCAACACCTCAGCACGGTGCACAGGATGGGGGAGAAGAGAGCAGGGTGGGGCATAAGACAGGCGAAATGAAACGGGAAATGGGAATCGGAGACGCGCAGGGGAGAGAAAATGGGAATCGAGAAACGAGAAAGAAAGAAAGAAACAATGAAAGAGAGAGCAGACATAGAAAAAAGAACGCAGAAGGTCGAAGCAAGGCGCACGACCACCCCGGCCGATGCCCGATCGCGGAGGCAAAAGGCAAAGGTAAAGGAAAAGCGGGCACACAACCGCAGCGCAGGGTACGGTATCGAATAATCGAACACCGGGCGTGGATACGACCACGATGCGCGTGGCGCAGGTGGATGTCCCCACGCGAAGAGGTGCGTGGGCTACATCGGGCTGGGGATGACGCGGCAGGTCCGCGAGATTCGAGACACCGATAGGGTCGGCGCGCGCGAAAAGGAAAAAGAGGGACGTACTACGTTGTGCAAATCTACATTGACTAGATCTCCCAATCACACTTCTTCTGCGACGCCGTGCTGCCAACCCCGCGCTACTTGCCCACACGGCGCTCGGCGTTGGCGATCGCGCGCGCGACCTCGTGCTCGTCGTCGTCGTCGTCTTCGAGCGCGGGGTCGAGGTGGCCGAGGCCCTCGTGCGGATGACCTTGCGCGTGATGCCCTTGACGCCGGCGTCGCGGGCGGAGCTCACCGAGGCGCGGCGGTGGAGCGCGGGAGCGGGTAGGGGGGGGATGGCTGGAGATGGAGGAGGCGGGCATGAGTGGAGGAGAAGGGAGAGGACAGAGGAGCGTGTTTGGCCTTGTCTCTGATGCCGCCGGATCAATCTCGGTGCTAAGGCTCCAACCATTTAGTTTTCGTGTAGACCTGGGGGCAAATTAAACGAAAACGGTATTTAAACGGTTTAAAACCGTGTAAAACCGTTTATAAATGGTTTTTTCCCGGAGAACCCAAGTTTGAGTTAGAAAAGTCAAGTATGAGCCTCAACCACAGCCCAGAACACATTCTGAGGAGGCTGACACTATTGTAATGTTCACAGCTATACAATGTATCAACCTCAAGTATGCAGTGCCTTCCTGGTACTGGTACTTGTATGATAGATGTTGAATCCGGGTTCAACTTGAACCTACACAAATGCACAGTCAACGAGTAAAGTCTTCCGAAAAAGTGGATCCTGCACTGAGGGATACTTTCAACAAGATATGTCTGGCTTGGAAACACAATTTCTGAGAGGATCAGTCAAGGCTGGGCGGGACGGGGATTGCCGGCTGCCATCAATTAATTACTCGATTGGGATAGATCTTGTTTTGGTCCCGCCCCCGACCTCCACAAGAAGTTTGTTTTGCGCTGGATCTGTACCGGGCATTCTTATGAGCCCCATAAATCAGCTCAGTCCTCCCACACTCAAGATGCAAAGGCAGAATCACAGAGCTCTGGTAGTGCTCTGGCTGTAACCGTTTAAACCGTGTAAAATGGTTTGTAAACTGTTTGCACCTCCACTCAAATAAAACGGAAACAAAAACGGTTAAAACCGTGTAAAACGGTTTATACACGGAAACGGTTGGAGCCTTACTCGGTGCCACGATGACCACTCGGAGTATTTCAACCAGGAGGCACGCTGAGGCTAAGGCCTAAGGACCGCTCGGTTGCACAAGGAGAAGCAAGAGGTCCACATTCGATTCGGGGTCGGGCCGTACGCAGAAGTGCGTGCTGGCTTGTTTTTCGTGCTGCACGGTCGAATCTCCTCTGCCTCAAATACAGTCCTACTTTCGACTCTCAAACCCCACAGGCCTCTAACCAATCTCCAGTGATTTCTGCTCTTCCTGCTAAACCTCTTTCTCAATTGATATTCTCCCAACCCCCAAAATCCACCCCATAAGTAACCTCGACCTCCAAACAGAGCGGAGAACCACTCAATAGCGCATGGTGTACATCTGCCCAAAATTCATATACTGACTTGCAAGCAGAACCTCCGTTCGATCCGGGGCTGGGTGATTTGGCTCTGGTAACTTGTTTTTCCTTTTTACTTCCTCCCCACTTGCAGTTTCAAAGCAAATAAAACAAGGATATCAGCAGTGAACAGCACATCCAGTAGCACATCGCGCGCATCTGCCTTAAAGTTAAATTCTATGTGTCCTTCAGCTTTGCATGCAGAGACCCCCGTTTGATTCGGGGCTGGGTGATCCCAGACTTACACATTCTTTTGGCTTCTCACTTTCACATTCACCTTCTTACTTTCACAGTCACCTTCAAGCCAATTAAATAGTAAAATGCGGCTTAAAACACACCCATGGTTCTAGGATTTAGACTGGTGGTATGGTACTAGCCAACGGATATGCTATCTATTGCCATGGCACTAGCCATGGATGGCTAGGTCCATGGCAATAGTCTTCGGGACAAGGGTAAAATAATAAAAGACAGGGTAGGGATTGAACCCCAGACCCTGCGGTATCACACCAAATACTAATAGCAGACACTAACTAACTGAGCTAGGTAACCATAAATAAGTAAGTAATGTACGGAGATAGACCATTGTTCTACAGTGCAAAATTAGCATGTAATACTCCCATTATGGCCCCGCCTTAGGGGCCAGTTAGTGTTTGTGGTTAGTGGTTAATGGTTAGTGGTTAGTGGTTAGGTCGGTTAAGGTTTAGGGCCCAGGTATATTGTTGAAAGCTGTTGAAGGTGATTTGTAAGCTTTTGATGGTTAGGTTAGTTCCGTTCGGTTAGTGTTGGTTGGGGTTGGGAACATATTCAGAACACATACTAAGCATGTTAATACAGTTTCGAAGACCTAGGGCAGCTTGCCTGCCCTAGGTCTGGGTATTAGCAGTTCCAGGTAGGGTAAGGCTGGCCTTACCCTAGCTGGGAAGCAAAATAACTACAATATGGTCACTCTAGTGTAGATGGTAATGGTGAGGATGAGATAAAGAACTGTATTCAGAAGGTTCCTGGTTCAGCCCCGCTTGCAGTCATTTGTTTTGCCATTAAATGGTAGTTAAACACCATTAGACTAAATACATGGCACCAGCCATTGCCATGGCTGGAGCCGTGGCATTAGATAATGTTTCCTATGGCTAGAGCCATGTGCATTAGACTAAATCTTAGTGCTATGGCTCTAAAACAGAGGATAAGACCGCCTAGTAGCACGTGGTGTGTATCTGCCCAAAATTTGTAAACTGACTGACAAGCAGAAGACGCCGTTAGATTTGGGATTTCGATGTGGAAGCATTGTTTTATTTCTCTACTTATCTTCAGGTCAAGTGAATCCAGGCTGAAACAGAGTAAAAGACTACCTGGTAGCACATGGTGTGCATCTGCCCAAGATAAAAGTCCATGTTCCATCAATTTGCAAGCAGAAGGCCCCCTGTTCGATTCAGGGCTGGGTGCTCCAGTCTTGCAAGCCATTCTTTATTTGCCTACTTACACATCTTCAATTCATGCAAGGCAAGTGAAGTGAGGGTACAAAAAAGAATCTAGGACCTGGCAGTGTTGGCATTGACCGGGTCAACCGGGCTTTGACCAAATGGCCAGACCTTTGGTCAAGGATTTGGCCGCTTTTGCCATCTACCTCGGTCTCGAGTCTCTTCAGCGAGAGAGTGTATCCTTTGTCCCTTTTTCATCTCCCCATTGAACCCCCAGCTCGTTTTATAGCCCAAGGTCATGTATTTCTGCGTGCGACACCCAATGGTTGTTCTGCCCTCGCCATTTCTGACCGGTTTTGCAAATCACTGGCAGAAAGTGGTTCAAAGTGTTCAAATAGATAGTTTATGGTTCAAGATGATATTCCAAGGAGTGAACTACCCTCAGACCGTTGAATCAACCATACCTTCCACATTTGGCGAGGTCAAACCCCGGGGTCTAACACGGTCGAACCCCGTCAAACGGCCGTCAGAGTCAATTTCGTCAAACACGTTTGACCTTTGACCCGGCCGTGCCAACACTGAGCACCAATACATCTTACACATCCATCCACGAACCCGGGCGCTCGATGATTTGAGCAATTCCGGAACAAAGTCCAGCGCATGTGCGTTCACCGCGGCCAGTGCGCCTTCCGGCGACCTGCTGATCACGTACAGTGCCACTACCGCACCCTCGACAACCACCAGGTTTTCGTCACTGGTTCAGGATCAACAAAAGTCTGTTCTAGAATAGATCATTAATACACACCTCAAAAGTGATACGAGCTGCGTGCACGGCTTTACAGCAAGAACGACTGGCAACGTGGTCTTGTGGGATGAAAGCTGTCCCACTACAAAGCACGTCCATTTCCGCACTACGGCTTCAGGTGATTTAAACAGTTCCATCACGTGTTGCAACACATCCTTGTCCAGTGCAGCCTGTGCACCTTCAGGCACTGAAGCGATCGAAACCAGTGCCTGGGCCGCACTCTCCACGACATGTAGATTTTGGTCGCTGATCCATAGAATTAACATGTCTGTTCCAGAACAGCAAATCCAGACTCACTGTAAACATGGTACAAGCTGTTCGCAGGGGCTTATAGCGAGAACAGCGGCCATTGTGGTCTGATGGCCCGCCAGCTGTCTCAACAACCTGCATGTCGACCTCCTAACATCAGGACTCGGTGAGTCAAGCAGTTCAGCCGTACAGTCTAACACCCGCGCATCGACCAGCATCTTCCATGTCCGTTCATGCACCTCAATGTTCCGCGATTCTAACAGCCCCAGGCAATCTAGCAAAATTGCCTCCTGCGCTTCGGAAGAGCGAATACTCCAAAACAGCGCAAGTGCTGCGCTCTCCATGAGATCGAGAGCGGTACTAGGGCGAGTTTCGGCACTGCTCCAGAATCAACTCCCGGTTCAGAAACGGAAAACTGAGAGCCCACCGCAACACCAAAGCAAGCTGGTTGAAAAGTTTCACGACCGAGTCGGCGATTGCTGGGAGTGTGGGGGTTTGTTGAAGAAGGCGTGCCAGCATTTCACATGTCCATCTTCGGATCCTGGCCTCCCCAGATCCAAGCAATTTTTTCACGCACTCCAACACTCCTGCATTCGCGAGAGCCTGCGCGCCTTCCCGCCATTCGGCGAGGCAATGTAGTGCGTACACCCCACTCTGAACGACCTCGATGTTGTCATCCCTGACGAAGATCCGACAGTCTGCTGCAGCATAAATGATGATGACTCACTGCAAGATTGATACCAGCCGCTCGCAGGGATTTATGCAGAGCACAGCCGCTACCGTGGTTTCATGGCATGCTAGCCGTGCTAGTATCATGCACGTTTGGCTCCGGAACTCGTCGTTCGGTGATTCCAGCAGTGCGTCGACGTGATACAAGGCAAGGGATTTCGCCACGGTGAGCGCGTCGTCCTCTGAGTCAGCTCTCTCGTAAGTTTCCCTCAAAATCGCGATCTTTGTCGAGGGCGATACATCTTTAAACCTATGGTATCAGTCAGCTGGAGGGGCCTTGAAAGCACAATGGCAGTAGAATACCAGAGATAACTGGTGCAAATCTCCACATCCTTACTCGAGAGCGGAGTCCCTCGATTCTTTCTGATCAGGGCCAATGCCTGGCGATCGTGCATGCGCCTCAACAGTGGTTTCGTGGCAGCATGGAGGTTGATATTGGGACCCGTAAGGTTGTTGTCCGACCACCAACTGTATATGCTTCCGTGGGTCTGCTGGCGGTGTAGTGGGGACATGAAAGAGGAAGTAGCCTAGTAGCGCTGGTGCTGCGTGGGCTTCCCATACTAGACAATAATAGCATGACATTGACAGCTTCAACAGCATTGCGTGCTTGGCTGTATGCACGGCCACGTACTGGATGCAGTTATCCCTGGGCTGTGAGAGAGTACAGGCCCAATTTGGGAAATCCCAAGCGCCGAGAAAGGCTTAAATGTCAGTGGGTGAATGTACCGCCGATTCCAGGATGAGGCTGAGAACGGTTGATTGAGCCAGAAGTTTAACGTTTAGCAGCGGCGCATTGCCAGTTCAGCAGCAAGCCCGAGAAGTCTGTAGTATTTCGATCCGATATGACATTATATTCGTACAGAGAGTCTGAGAGACGCGTGGGTGGTAGAAGATACGAAGACTCCACGCGTACGGCCGACCCTGCACACACTCCCCTACAGCCTGCGGACGCTGCAGATATGGATCGAGAAAGAAGAAACGAGAAGGGGTTGTGGAAAGCCAGTAGCGAACAACAGCAGAACAGGAACGAGCGCCCGAAGGTCGAAGGTCCCGCCGGTGCCCGATCGCGGAAGTAAAAGAAAGGCAAAAGCAAACCGGGGCACACGACCCGAAATACACGGTAACGAGCACCGGGCGCGGACGACGCAAGGGGGTGCACCCGGGCATCGCGAGGAGGTGCGCGCGCAATGTCGGAGGAGGTACGTGCGCTAAGTCAGGCAGGGCAAGCCATAGCCGGCGCAGCACGGCCGCGGGATGCGAGACACGGACAGGGGCGCGCGCGGGAGAAGGAAAAGGAGAAGGAGCGAAGAGCGGACGGGGCGGGAAGAGAATGGTAAAAAGGGACGTGTGTCTCGGAAGGGATAAGGGGGTGTAAGGGGATGTAGTCGAAATATGGAAATGTAGGAGGAGGAGCAAGGCAGCGGTACGCACACGAGTATAGCGACCGTGGCGACTTCAATCGGATAAAACGTGAGCGCAAAGTTGACGCCGAGGATGTACCACAGCGTCACGTTCGTCCCGTGCTGAACAATTGCTTGTGAATACAGTCAGCATCAAACAAAGAGGGTGGCAAGGAGGACTTACGCGCTCGCTCTCGCGCACGAGGAAGCCGAGCGCGCGCTCATAGACGCGCTCGGCGGGGAGACTGCGCAGGCGCACAAAGTCCGTCGGCGCGATCACCGCGAGCGCGCTCCATAGCACCAGCACCACCGTCCGCGGCGACATGCTCGGCGTCAGGTACAAGCCTAGCGTGATGAAGCCGACCCCACTTGAATTGAATGCTACTCGACGCAGTGGCAGGAGAGAGAGACCCACCGATAGACGAATGGAACACCTTCCTCGGGATCTCCCGGTCGATCTTCTTAGTCTCCCCCCTACCGATGCGCGCTGCTTCCCCGTGCCCACTCGCCGGGCGTCGGAGTCGGCAGCGAGCGCGCGCGGGACCTCGTGCTCGTCGTCGCCTTCCTCGGCGTCTGCCTCAACTTCCAGCGCGGGGTCGAGGTGCCCGAGGCCCTCGAGCGTGCGGATGACCTTGCGCGTGATGCCCTTGACACCGACGTCGCACGCGGGGCTCGCCGAGGCGTGGCGGCGGAGCGCGGGAGCGGGTGGGGGGGACTGGCTGGAGATGGAGGAGGCAGGCATGAGTGGAGGGAGAGGGAGAGCACAGAGGAGCGTGTCTGGCTTCGTGCCGCCGGATCAATCCCGTGGTATCGTGTGCCGCTATGACTACTCCGTTATTTCAACCAGGATACACGCTAAGGCTAAGGCTTAAGGACCACCCGGTTGCACAAGGAGTGAGCTTGCTGAGAATTATTCTTGAGCATAGTTCCCAAGCAAGAGGTCCCCGTTCGATTCGGGGCCGGGCACTTAATCGTGTTTCTCCTTCTTCTTTCCATCCCACTTACCTTCAAGTGAAATAAATAGAGGTTCAAAATACCGGATAGTTCCGCCTAGTAGCACCTGGTGTGCATCTGCCCAACATTATGTTGTTTTTCGAAGTATGAAAGCAGAAGATCCCCGTTCAATTCGGGGCTGGGCGATGGACGGGCTCAAAACATTTTTTCCTTCTCGCTTACCTTTAAGCCAGATAAATTAAGGCTCAAAGCAGAGGATAGGACCACTCAGTGGCATCTGTTCTGAATCTGCCCAACAGGACAATGTTCTACGCAAATTGCACGCAGAAGACCCCGTTCGATCCCGGACCGGGTTATAACTTGGCGGCTTCTTCTTTTTCACTCCCGTTTGACTCGGGGCTGGGTAATTACTCTTCTGAACATCTCTTTTTGGATTCTACTGACATCTACCCACAACTTCAAAGCAGATAAATCCAAACTCAGAATAGACTACAAGACCACCAAGTAGCAGATGGTGTGCATCGGCACAAAACACTCAGAGTGGGTATGTTGTATGCAAAAGTCCCCGTTTTATCCGGGGCTAGGTTATTTGGCCTTCAGGTTTTACTGTCGTTTGCTTAATTCCGTGAAAACGCGAAAAAGTTTCGCGGCGTCACGTGATCGTCGGCAGACGATGCCGAAGTTCGAAAATGTTCAAATCTCTCTTATTTCCAAGGTGTCGGGGCCGAAGAAAATTCTACCAGCTTTTTAATGCTATAAACTCCTGTCGAAATTCCTTTCCCAGTACTCCAGGTGCACGGCACTATCCGGCATTGTCTGCCGACGATCACGTGAGGCCGCGAAACTTTTTCGCGTTTTCACGGAATTAAGCAAACGACAGTAATTCCCTTCCCTACCCACTTCCAGATTCAAATCCAGGGTCGAGACAGAGGACAGTAGCACCTGGTAGCACATGGTGTGCATCTGCTTTACCTGCTCTGCTAAAGCATTCCAGGCAGACGGCCGCCAGGCAAGACCTCCATTGGATTCGGGGCTGGGTAATAGATCTTCATGCATTCTTTTGTCCTTCTGGCTTACCTTCACATTCAGGGCAAATAAGTCCAAGTCCACAACGGAGGATAGGAACACCTAGCAGCCCATGGCATGCATATGGCCTCAAATTCTATGTCTCTCAGGGTTGCATGCGGAGGACCCTGTTCGATCCAGGGCTGGGTGACAATTGCCCACTGTACGATTCTTTTAGTTCCCTACGGACCTTCGCTTTGAGATTCAAAGCCAATAAATAGAGGTTCGAAACTAAGAACAGAACCACCCAGTAGTACATGTCGATGAATCTGTTCGCTTTGCATGGAGAAGGCCCGCGCTCGATTCGGGGCTAGGTGATTCGTGCAGAACTTTGTTTTTAGAGATAGACTTATTTTTAGTTCCCTTTATTACTTACCTTCGTCCTCAGCTTCAAAATGTAAACTGAGGTTCAAAACAGAGGTCAGACCCTGTAGCACATGGAGTGCATCTGCCCAACACACTACTGTCAGTTTTAATTTGCGAGCGGAAACTCCCGTTCAATTCGGGGCCGAGTGATAATAGCCAATTGGCCTTCCGTTTTTCAACCAGATTTGAGCTGAATATTCATCCTTTTCCTCTGCCTTCAATGTGTCTGCACGTCCAATTTTCAGGGTCTGCGCTGGGTCCAAAGCAAGGCTTCTCCGAGTCGGCGACTCAGTTGCCCAACTTTCAATTTCAACTGCAATATTGTCTCTCCAAGTCTTTCAACCCTCTGAATCCAGTAATCCACATCGACCAATATCATCTGGTATCACTGTTCTCGGTAGGAACGCTCAAGCTGACCCTTCCACTGAGATTGAGGTGAAACAATAATTATAATTCAAAGAATTACAATCACGTGTCTCCTCGACGCGACGCGACCAACCAAACAGTGCCACACAATCGCCGAGAAGAGGACGTTTACAAGTCTTCATTGCGAAAGCGTGGAGTAATAGCTAAGAATACATACATTGGAAGGGACTGGAATTAATACAAACTAATTCAGGCAATATCTATGAGGACACTCGAAAGGAAAGAAGAGTACCGTAAGCTACGAAAGATTCAGCGGCAAACCGATCTGCGGCGGCGATTTCCACCCAGATGTGGCAATCCAGCAAAGAATCTACACTTCAAAACATCAACATGCACCAACTGGTCCCAATGTCACGGCGATGTCGGACGATATCGGCCTTGTCGATCCTCTTGCCTCTTGCCTGGATCCAAGGACCCCAGGCCTAGGGCAGCTTTTGATAGACGGTACGTTTACTGGGCGACGACTCTTCTGCTCGCATTATATTCAGCAGGTTTCTTACTTGCCCTGCTGCAATTGGAGTGAACTCAATATAATTTATTCAATTTCCAGGCAATTGTAAGCTAAAGCTTAAGGATCTTGAACAGTCGGCTAAAGGTAAGCACAGCTTTAATCTTCACGGTTCCTGGAATGACTTGGATGGATGGAGTTGGAGTGGAACCCCTCCAGATTGTACTGGCGAAGGTTTTTCACGATTATACGGCTTTGGACTTGCGTTTCGAGATCTGGGACTTTGGTCATATCCAAGATGTGTGCCCAGACGACTGTGTTTGCAATAACTGCGATGCCATCCGGAATTTCGCTGATTCTAGCGAGAGCCGAGACCGCGCCTACGCGCACGTCAAGTTCGGTGTGCCTATTCTCGAATAAGTACCAATAATACTGTCGTCTAATTTCTCTTCAAGGACTCACCACAAGATTGGCACAAGCCGCTTGCAGGCTACCCTTAGAGCGGCTACTGGTGTAGTCTCCTGACTCGCAAGCTGACCTAGCATCATGCATGTCCTTATCTGGACATGAGAGCTTGACGATGGTGCGAGCAGTTTCACGATAGAGCCAAACAGGTTGGCGTCCACGGCATTTTGTCTGCCTTCAGGCAAGTTGGTAAGCAAAGAAAGTGCGTATAAAGCACTTTCGACAATCCCTAGATCTTCGTCACTACCAAGCAGTGAATAGCTGCTTCATGAAGACACATACTCAACACTGACCGCAATAATGACACGAGTTTTTTGCAGGGTTCCAGTTCCAAGACCACTGCTGCGAGGGTTTGCGCCAACTCCGCTATCATCTTGCACGTCCATCTACGAACCTGAATGCTCGGTGATTCAAGCAGTTTCGCGACACAGTCTAGGACATTTGCGTCCACCGCAGCCTGCACGCCTTCGGGTAACCTGCTGATCTCATGTAGTGCCGCTATCGCACCCTCAATAACCACTAGCTTTGCGTCACTGGTTCAGAATCAACACAACACTTCGTTCAAGAATAGATTACCCATTAAAGACTCACCTCAACAGTGATACGAGTTGTTGGCACGGATTTATCCCGAGGACGGCCGCCGACGTATTCTCGTGGAATGAAAGCTGCCCCACTACACCACATGCCCATCTCCGCACCCCAGGTTCCGGTGATTTAAACAATTTCATCGCTTGTTGCAACACATGTTTGTCCAGGGCCGTCTGTGCACCTTCCGGCACTGCGGCGATCCAATGCAGGGCCTCGGCCGCACTCTTCACGACACGTAGATTTTGGTCCCTGATCCAGGGCATAATCAACATGTCTGCTCCAGCACGAAGAATCCAGACGCACTGTAAACATGCAACAAGCTGTTCGCAGGGCTTTATTGCGAGAACAGCAGCCACTGTGATCCGATGGCCCGCCAGCTGTCTCAACAACCTGCATGTCCACCTCCTAATGTCAGTGTTCGGTGAGTCGAGAAGTTCTGCCGTGCAGTCTAACACCTGTGCATTGACCATCGCCTGCGCGGCTTCGGATGATGCAGCGATCCGGGACAGTGCATATACGGCAGACTCTATGACCTCTTCATTGCCGTCCCTGTTGCGGAATCAATGATATCACGAAGAATTCATAATCCAGACTCACCGCAGAAATGCCACGAGGTTTGTGAAAGGATTGATAGCGACGACAGGTGGGAATGCTTCCTCGTGGCTCCCCACCTCTCCCAGCATTCTACATGGCCACCTCCTAACAGCAGTGTTCGGTAATTCAAATAGTTGTGCCACACGGTCCAAAACATCTATGTTCACCACGGCAAGTGCGCCTTCAGGTGATGCAGCGATCTTGGACAGTGTGCGTAGCACCCGCGTCATAACTTCAAGATATTTGTCCCTGCGCTATGTTCAACGATCTGCTAGGAAGAACCAATCCAAACTCACCGCAAGGACTCTGAGACAAGCTGCTGGCACTGGTTTGTATCGAGGGTGTGGCTCAGCAGGTTTACCAACATCCGCCTCCGAATCGGCCATTCCAAGTTCCGTGTTCCACGCTGCTCAGCTACCCAATCCAACACCTTTGCATCTACGGCAGCCTGCGCGCCTTCGGTGCATGTAGCAATGCAAGTCAATGCCTCTGCGGCAGTCTGAATGACCTCGGTGTGGGTGTCTCTAATTGATGATCAGGAAATTGTTCAGGAATGATCACCGAAGCTTACCACAAGAGAGGTACGAGGTTGGGGCACGGATTTACCCTCAAGACGGCCACCGCTGTGGATTCACGACACGCGAGGTCTCCCAGCATCTCACATGTCCATTTACGAACCTCGAACTTCCGTGATTTCAACAGATCTGACACGCAATCTAACAAAATTCCCTCCTGCGGGGCTTGGGGAAAGCGGATACTCAAAAATAGTGCGTGTGCTGCACTCTCCATGAGATCGGGGGCAGTACCATGGCGAGCTTCATCAATGCTCTTGAATCAACTCTTGGTTCAAAAACGGAGAAGTGAGAGCCCACCGCAACAACGAAGCGAGCTGGTTGAAAAGTCCGACGACCGAGACGGCAATCGCTGGGAATGTGGGGGCTTGTTGGAGTAAGCGTGCCAGCATTCCACATGTCCATCGCTGGATACTGGCCTCCCCGGAGCTAAGCAGCCTCTCCGCGCACTCCAACACTCGTGCATCCACGAGAGCCTGCGCGCCTTCCTGCCATGTGGCGAGGCAATATAGTATGTACGTACACCCCACTCTCAGCGACCTCGATGTTGTCGTCCCTGAAGAAGATCCAACAGTCTACTGTAGCACAAATGATGACGACTCACAGCAAGATTGATACCAGCCGTTCGCAGGGATTTATGGCGAGGACAGCTGCTACCGTGGTTTCATGGCAAGCTAGCCGTCCTAGTATCTTGCACGTCTGACTTCGGAACTCGTCATTCGGTGATTCCAGCATTGCGTCGACGTGATACAATGCAAGAGAGTTAGCCACGGTGCACGCGTCGTCCTCAGAGTCAGTTCTCTCGTAAATTTCCGTCATAATCGCGGCCTTCGTTGAGGGCGACACATATTTAAACCTACGGCTTCGGTCAGCTGGAGGACGTGGAGGGAGGCACAATTGAAGGATGATACCAGAGATAACTGGTGTAAATCTCAAAATTCTTGCTCGACAGCGGAGTCCCGCGATTCTTTCTGATCAGGGCCAGCGCCTGACAGTCGTGCATACGCTTCAGCAGCGGCTTCGTTGCAGCATGGAGGTTGATGTTGGGACCCGTAGGGTTGCTGTCCGACCACCAGCTGTGTATGCTTTCGGCGCGGGGCTGCTGGCGGGGAGATGGAAGCATGAGAGAGGAAGAAAAAGTCGCGCCGTGCTGCGCATGGCGACCGTACTACGAGACGGTTGACATTTGGTTGACATATCGCGCGCTCCGCCGTCATGCACTGGATGCGGCCTGTCAGATATGGGCCTTATTTGGGAATGCCAACTTGAAGCGTTATCGAAGGCTGTAAAAATTAACAGCATAGAATGGTGCGTGCGATTCCAATTCAGAGAATGATCCCGAGTAGGCTGGAACGGCGCCAATCTGCGCCGATGCTGACTCTAGTCCATGTACACGCAGACGACGCGCGAGACAGTCTCGCGCGCATGGAAGATCTCCCTTCCGGCATAATATTAATGTGGGAAGCCCATCGCCGCCGCCGCGAGGAGCATATACGCGAGACTCGGCAAGAAAATCAGGTGGATAGAAGGAATTTGGAAAGACATAGCCACCGTGTGAAGCCAAAGAACTCCATAGAAGTGACCCGAAATCACTCTATTGCAGTGCCCGACCCACTGTATATGAGTGACCGAGGGCACTCCATGGGAGGTTGCTTTGGCCAAAAACCGCCGCCCCGGGGTTGCTTGAGGCACTCCCTTGGAGTGACTTTGGGTACTTCAATGGAGGTCTTCGGGCACTGATAGGCAGTGGTTTAGGCACTCTTCTGGAAGATTTGGTTCCGGTCTGCCTTCCTCGCTATTCACCGAACAAATGCGATATAAATATACATTTCCGAGCATATTACAAAGAAGCTACTACGAGGCATCGCAATACACCCCAGAGCGTGACTCCGCACTTCCAGGATCTTCGGTGCAGCGCAGGAGAAGACATACAGGTGTGCACCCTTCCGAGAATCGTCAGATAAACCGCGAGAAAGAGCCAATAGACATGACACACCAGTTGAAACGGGCAAGTCGTAAGTATCCTGTATATAATAAGTCAGTATGTTTCGCTATTCGAGTGTGCTGTGCGGCAACTCACAGGGAGAATCTGAGTGCGCCTGCGTTGGATTCCACAGGAGGTCCGGCCCAAACTCAATAAAAGAACATCGGAGGAGATCTGTACAGGTGATTGACACAGCTCGCCCGCAGAAGCGATTAGAACGAAGCAGGGGATGAGCAAATACATACGCACGTGCAAAGCTTCATGGGGGCGGTGAATCAGAAAGGCGTTGGTGGGCGTTGGTTGGCGGGAATTCTGGTGAGTTGAAATTCGGTAAGAAAACAGGGTGTGCACCGTTGCCTCGTATATTTAAACCTACACAAAAAAAAACATATATCACAATATGAGCTCTAGGGAAACGGAAATGACGTGAGATTGGGGAGCGGACGCACATTATGAACAATTGAATCATCGGTCGATCCCAACTAAGAACAGGAGTTAGCGCGCGACCTTGGAGGAAAGGGAGAGAGGGCGCGCGCGCAAAAGCCCATTCAACAACGACGGCCGGGTAAATCGATGTCGTATCTGGGAGTGGGAAAGCACTCATTGCGCGTGCGAGGGGCATCGGCGTGTTCGTCGTCTAGCGCGCGCATCGCCGCCTCGGACGTTGAGTCGAAGTTCGCGGTATTCGAGTTGGGTGGAGGTGGCGTGCTTGGGTCGTGCCGTGGTTTTCAGTGGAGTGCCACTACAAACCTTGATGAATAGGTCAGTATTAGAGGGAATGGGGTGTAGACGGCGGGAGCGCAGACCGAATACCAGAAAAGAGAAGAGGGTCGAGCCGCGTACCGCATCCACTCAACGCACGCGGCGGGAGGGCTCGCCAGATGGAAAGGGTAACGGCAGAGAGCATGGATGGGGCGTGGGCACAGGAAGGCATCGTAGGAGGGAACCGGGTGGGGAGAAGACAGATGGGATGGAAGAAAGGGCCAAGGGCGGAAAGGGAGCACCGGCCGCCGGTGTCGTGGAGTGCATGTGCGGTACTCCAACACAGGCAACCGGACACCGGGGTGTGGAAAGGATGGATGAAGAGGGGAGGGGCGCGGAGATGGAATCCACGCGGAAAAACTTAATGGAAGAACGGTACTCGCAGCTCAATCGGAATTCGTAGCAGCACATCAATGTGTATGACTGAAAAGAGATTAAACAGGAAAAATTGGATGGAGTGTGACGCTCGTACCGTTCGGGGCCTGAAACCTTATGCAAGACATGCAGGAGGACGGTTGGCTGACGAGACTCGAGATCAAGGAGCGAGCCGTGCAGAATTGGCGGCTTTCTCGACTATTTTAGGACGTAAAATGTCCTATCCGGGAGTCATCTGTAAGCGCGCTGAGAGCCTAAAGTGAGCAGGAAGAGACTTACGCGTCGATATTGGGGAGGAGCCCCTATCGTGATATGTGGGCGTCAGCACCTCAAAACAGTCTCAAAAAGGTGATAGGGACGTGGGGAAGGTGAAAATACATCAGTAGACGCGAGTTGGGCCTGTCTTTCGCGCGGGAAGAGGCACGGGCAGCGCGACTATGGTGGTCGAGAGCAAAGGGCAGGTGGAGTAAACATCAGCAAATAATACCACGTGATCACCCCAGCCCTACATCACGAATGAAAAATCCGTCGTCAACTATTCCAAGCTACTGCTTGTTCCTCCTCCGCCCATGTATAATTACTCACAAGTGTATTAGGCACCCTATGAGCACTTTCCGAATTATTCATAGAATTCCCTACGGGCTATGAATAATTTAGGGTGCATGTATGCGCTGAAACTAGGGCTACTCACCGTCCCCGTCTTTACCGGTGTGACGGGTGCCGTCAAGCCTTCGGCCGATGAAATATGCGGGACGGGTACGGGACGCCAAACATGCCGTCCATCCCGTCAAAGAGCAGCCGTTGACCGCCGTTTGCGGCTTGGGTACACATTTCCCCTTGTGTACCGCCAAAATCAGCATAATTCATGCATACCCTGATACCCCAGTGTCAAATAACCACCCAGATCAAGACAGACTCAACAAAATCCGTCCGAAACGGTCCAACGATTTGTTTTTTTCGTTGCCGCGGCTCACGTGCGTGAACGTGCCGGATGTATAAATCATTCGTTTCGTGCAAATTAGTTTGAGAAAGTGGTGAATGGGGGTGTAGGAGGATCCCTGGTGAGCTGCGAAGCCAGAGGCTCCTTGCATTTGGACTCGGACTCGAACGTCCCACCTCACGCACCTTAGCGCCGCCCCGTCAATTTACGGTTGACGGCCCTTTTCTTGCCGTCCCGTCCCGTCTCCAGGTTCCGAAGGCTCAGCAGACGGCCGTCATTATGACGGGCCGTACCCGTCTCGGGGCTCAAAATCGACGGCCGTCCGCATTTACGGGACGGTGGGCAGCCCTAACGGTTCTGGAATTGACTGATACAGCTTCACGACTCAATACGGGTGATTTATTTGAGCTAAAGGTCACGTTCCAACGAAAATCGGTCAATCACAGGCTTAAACTGGAACTTCGAGCGAGAGAACAAGGGTCGCCGCGCGGTTGTTCTGGTACGTGTGGAAAGGGATCGTGGGACTATTTAACGAGGAATTGAGGACTACAAATAGTAACCAGTTCACAATATACCCATACCCTGCGCGCACCTCTAAAACTTGCAATGTGTCTTCAAAGCTGGCGTACGAACTGCGCGAGTTGGGTCACTAATATTCTTTCCGAACATTATCGCTAAAATTGGTCGCCCAAGACATTCATTATTAGCAGTGCTTCGAGTGAGAGGGCGGAAGGTAATAATTATTTTGGCGCGTGTCTACCTTTGTCTTCATGAGGAAAGCCAAAGGAAATATTAGATTCGTGAAAACGCAGAGCCAGAACAGTTGCTAGGGCCTAGCAATCACAGTCCAGCTCGGGACGCCGAGCCGCTTGTTCCTCAGCAAAACCGAGGCTTAGATGTTAGTTATGGCCGCTCAGGACGGGGAGGAAACGAAGTGCTCGTACGCGTTCTTAATGGCCCAGCATATTTAATAATGATGGTTGATTCTGAGCTATGGAGTGTATTGAAGAGTATGGCCAACGTAGAGACGAAGCGAGAACTCTGAATAAAACCAGAGACAAGTTTTATTTGAGAGGGAGAGTGGAGAGTTGCGGAGTGACGACAAATATACAATTTAATAGATGAATTGGGTCAAGTGATATAGAATGAGTTGGTTGAGGCCAACCCCCTGTATCCGGGGCCAGGGGAGGAGTGCGTCGTGAGGCTAAGTACCGGCTTCGGGGATATCCCATTGGCAGTAGATTTTGTGGTGTTTTCTCTTTGCATGAGGCGGCCAGGAAAATATCAGGGAGATGTTGATCGGCGCCAAAGCACGGATGTGAGGAGTTTTGCGTAGAATATCTCAATCATCTGGTTCAAAAGCCACCAGTGCAAGGGAAAAGCACAGCATATATTAGTTGAAAGGATCTCATGACCGAGGGGACGGTGTGTAGAATCAAGGAGACTGGAGGTCTGCGGGAAGCAAGTGTTTGATGGATAGATCCACGGCGCAGATAGATTTTGAGGTATGATTGTGGAAATTAACCCGCGCCACATTCACGTCCCCGCGAATCGGTTACAAAAAATGCACTCTTCTGTTATCAAGACGACAAGAGACCGAGTAACGAGTTCAAACTTCATGTCGTGATCGTGGCAATGCGCAAAAGACCCACACGGCTACATTGACTCGTGAGGCGATGAATGTAGGAAAAGCCAGAGTGTCGAAGGGCGAGCCAGTGTACAGACATCTAAGAGGGCAAAGCGGACTCACAGAGGAAAGAGGAACACTCGTGTTTGATTTGTGTTTAATCTTGTTTGATGTTGATTTGATACGGCATGCCTCGGCAGCATGGCTATATGGGTCCAAATGATCCGAGAAGGCGCCCGGATGGTCAGAGGAGGTGGGCGGCATGGATTTTTGAAAAACACTCATATGAAGTGATTTATATGGAGTGCCTGAGGAACACTCAAATGGAGTGACTTGAAAAGCACTCCCAATTTATGACCTCCTCCGGAGTGACTAAATCACGAAATCAGTGACTGGTCACTGATATGGAGTGACTTTGCTTCCCACGGTGTATAGCCACATCGAGGGAGAGACAGACAGTAAGGTATAGAGAAAGAAGTGTGCGCCATAATGAATGGGAGACTGCCGTTCGATGTACCGATGAGCTGAGGCAATCCCATCTTCTAGGGATGAGGGTGCACGGCACTTGACGAGAACGTGCAGCGGGCGGGATAAGAGAAACGCGGGGTCGGCCGTCGGCGTTGGTCGGCCGATCTAGTCTCGTCTCTTGAGGCAGGTCTGGAAAGCAAGTCTCAACACTCGTAACGACCGCTCGATGCATTGGTGCTTGTGGAGAAATTAACCGCGGTGTTTAGCAGTCCCTTCTCAATCCACTCACTGTCCAGGGCTTTCCTTTCTATGATTTTCTCCTCATTTTTGCTTCATCTCACCGCTCTATATTTGTACTTTTTTCAATAATCATATCTGCCTACGTTTTGTCATTCGTTTTTACCGAACGAACCTCGTTGAAAAATCAATCAGCCTCAAACCGCCTGAGCTTCAACCATCTCCACGAATGGCACAAGTAAAAACATGGTATAAGACGTCTGGCAGCACATCGTGTCCCTCTGTCGAATATGTCACTATATCATTATGGCCATGAGCTCCATGCCTCGCGCAGAACACACGCGCAGAGTCTGATCCCCGCTACGGACGCCGAACCGCCATCGTATCCGGCGTCGCGAATATCATCCGCGACCCGACTCTAACTCCACTACACCGCCCACAATCACGATCACCGGCGAGCGACCATAGCGTACCGACCCCCGGGCACCCAGTAAATCCACACCGCAAGACAGGCGCAGCATGGGACACGCGACATGCGAAGTAGGAAATGAAAAACGGGAGGGGACACGGGAAATGTAAAATAGAACGGGAATCGGAAAACGCGGAGGTAGTAGCAAGAAAAAAATAAATGAAGAGCGCGAAAGGCAAGCCGCGCCTGACGTCGCAGAAGTGCAAGGAAACGACGACCCACTGCCCGCTGCGCCCGTCAGCGCGCGCTGAACCTACAAAGACGTGTCGTGGTAGCACCTTGCGAATACACATCACACGCTCCGGCGTCGACCTCGACCAGAAAACCAGGACGGCGGGACGAGCTGGCGCCGCGACTCGAACTCCGCAGAGGACACGGGGGCTCGACCCTACACGACCTCGAACACCGAGGGCTCCACCCCACCACGCGCCTCGCAACGCTCCGTGCCTCACCCCCCCCTCGCAGAGCGCACTGACGCTGACCTCCGCCAAGGCCGCCCCGCCTCGAATCCGAGCTCGCGCCTCGCGAATCCCATCCGCATCCCGCCGCATACCGTCGCAGACCACCACCACGCCATCCACGCTGTACATCCTCCCCGCGCGCTGTACACGCTCCTCGAGGGCCACCACGGGGAGGAACTGGACAAGCGCGACGCTTCGACTCACCCTCCCTCACCGCGCCGCCCATAATCGCGGCCAAGCGATGAGAACGGGCACACACACTCCGCCCCCCGCGCACCACACCGGCGGCGAGGAGGGACGGGACAAGGGCAGGATGGGACGGGACATGCGGCACGGGAAATGAGAAAGGAAAACGGGAAACAAGAAACGAGAAGGGCCTGTGGAAAGCCAGTAGCAAGAAAGAAAGGAAGGAAGGAAGAACGGCGGAGTAGGAACGAACGCCCGAAGGCACACGACTACCCGCCCGATCGCCGAAGCAAAAGAAGGGCAAAGACAAGCACACGAGCCAAACTGTACGGTAATGAGCGCCGGGCATGGACGCCACGAGGCGCATCGCGAGGCGCGCGCGCTACATCGAGCAGGGGGAGGTGCGCGCTACGTCGAGCAAGGAAGGCACACCCGGCGCAGCGGAGCGGCGGATGCGATGCGAGACATGGACAGGGGCGGCGCGGGTGAAAGGAAAAGGGAGACGGAAAGGAGGGGAAGAGGCGGAGGAGCGACGCAGGGGGCGGGAAGAGAATGGAAGGAGTGTCTCGAAAGGGATGAGGGGGACGGAGCAGGAATATGGAAATGCAGGAGCAGGAGAAGAGCAGCAGCACGCACATGAAGATAGTGACAGTGGCGACGTCAATGGGATAGAACGTGAGCGCAAAGTAGACGCCGAAGATGTACGACACCGTCCCGTTTGTCCCGTGCTCTTCGCATGCATCTGAATACCGCGAAAAAAGAAAAGAGGGAAGGACTTACGCGCTCGCTCTCGCGCATGAGGAAGCCGAGCGCGCGCTCATAGACGCGCTCGACGGCGGGGCTGCGCAGGCGCACAAAGTCCGTCGGCGCGATCACTGCGAGCGCGCTCACCAGCGCCACCGTCCGCGGCGACATGCTCGGCGTTAAGTAGAGCCCTAGCGTGATGAAGCCTACCCCGCTTGAATTGAGTGCTAGTCGACGCAGTGGCAGGAGAGAGAGACACACCGATAGACGAATGAAACACCTTCCTCGGGATCTCCCAGTCGATCTTCTTCTCCCCCCCACTGCGCGCTACTTCCCCGCGCCAACGCGCCGGGCGTCGGCGTCGGCCGCGAGCGCGCGCGCGACCTCGTGCTCGTCGTCATCTTCCTCAACGTCGGCCTCGGCTTCGAGCGCGGGGTCGAGGTGCCCGAGGCCCTCGAGCGTGTGGATGACCTTGCGCGTAATGCTCTTGACGCCGGCGTTGTGCGCGGGGGTCGCTGAGGCGCGGCGGCGGGGCGCGGGAGCAGGTGGGGGGGTCTGGCCGGAGATGGAGGAGGCGGGCATGAGTGGAGGGAGGAGGAGGAGGAGAGGACAGAGGAGCGCAGAGGAGCGTGTTTGGCCTTGTCTCAGCTGATGCCGCCGTATCAATCCCGACGGTGCACATCTCCTTCTCTCACCACGACGCCTTTATCCAGCCCTTTCGTTACGCTCTTGTTCCAGTGGCCGACCCGAATATCTGCAACTGTCATCTCCACCTTCTCCCAGGCTCTCTTCTTGTCCGACATGGGCTGGAAAACCTGCCCATCAAGTCTCTGCTTCTGAGTCGCACTACTCACCTCGCTGCCCAAGTCGTCTGTTTCTTCCGTGTTATTTCTGGTCGTCATGTCCTGCTCTTCCCTGTGCTTTTCGTTACATACATTGCCTTCACCCTGACTATCCAGTCGTATCTCCTGCTCTCTACGCATCACTCACATCCTACTGGATTATGGCCGCCTGGACTTGCAAGTCAGCTTGTTGAGGACGTCGGTCATTGATCAACGCTTCTTGCCCAGTCTTTGTGTTTCCCCGCCTAATATCTCTCGCAAAGCTCGCATAACCGATTAATTCGTGATTTTCTCCCAGCATGAAATATTCGTATTGATCCGCAAGCGTGATGAGCTTGTCAAGACTCTGTAGCCTGCGTCCGATGACGCGCTTCTCTCTCTCTTCGACAATTTCCAAGCCGTTATTGGCCGCCGCACCATTCTTTCGTCGATTGACTGAGTGAATAATCCGTAATCCTCCTGGTGCTGCAGCTGATGTAGAAATAGATCGTCGCTGGACCCAACATTTTGATTACTTGCGATACTTACGTTTGAATCCAGATCCATCCCTCTCGGACTTGATAGAAGGGGGCACAGAGCGAAGAACCTGAGGGTAAATATTTCCACGATTCCCATAAATCCCCGCTGATTTCAGTCGTATCTCTTTCTCACGTCGCCGCGGGCACACTTGAATGTACTAATCCGAGACTCCTGTCTCGCTGCCAGGAATATTGGTCTCGAATCTGAAGAGTTAGGCACTGACTGTGGAACGCAGGATCGAGAAACCCAGTTTCCTGCTCTGCGGCAGCAATACCTATCGTTCGCAAAATGCCGAGGCCCGTGGACGAAAATGGAAATATTAGCTCCCCCAACCCGTCGAAACGGGCGATACGGACGACAGGTCGCGAGTATGGCCGCAAGGAGTGCTTCAAACTGTCTCAGAGTCGCGGACAGAGGCGCCAGCACTGAACGGCATGCCTGCCGTGGCCTATCACAACTTTCTTCATTACCACTATCTACGCGGTAAGCCTGCCTGACAGACAACGGTGTCCCTACAATGGCCCGTTGGCACCGGAGTCCTCGGGCAATGCTCCCAACACTTCGAGATCGGTGGTGCTTTCCTCAGATAATGTCTCCCAACTCATGGCGGTGCTGGCGCTACTTTGAATTGTCAATACCCTGTACCTGCACCTCACTGGCGCCGCTGGACGCGTTCCGCGGATCTGTTCCATGCACCTCGGGGTGCTGAAGGGTTCGACGAACGTGGATGACCTGGGCGCCTTCCTTGGCGCTCCGGAGGCTCTTATCGGCCTGATGGATTTGTGGCAACAGCAGGGCGCCAATTTGAAAGCCTTGATGTTTGAGATCCGTGCCACTCTATACGACTGGATGACGATGGATGGATGGTTCTATCTGGACTCTTTGGGACGCTTTCGCGCAACGGCATTGTAATTTGACCCAGTGGTACGCACCTTTGCAGTGCCTTGGACGTTGTGTAGTAGTCGCCGCGCCCGACGTGGGAACGTCTTTGATCGATCCGTCCTAGAGGCGCAATTTCGAGAACTCGAATCATTGGCCAGAGACCGTCGAAACCGCCCCAGAACATCAGCCAAGACAGAACGGGCCAATATATATATTTAATGGAAATTCCTCTGGCCCCAGGATGACCGAGATTGTTAGTGGATTCAGATCTGCGCAATCTGTCTAGCTGTTATTCATGGGCCGAAGATTTACTGCGACTCGCCCGTGAGTTTTCGACGGTAAATGGCTAGTGGTGTAGCCCGGTACATTTTGTAGGCCGATGTATCATAGACTACAACCTGACACGATCCGAAATGGGACTATAATATTATCCAGAGTCTTATCCACTCATTTACGACCTTCGATCACTTGATTTCATGTCTCCCATTTCGTCTGCAAAAGCCGCTGGCAGTAAAATCTCATGTCTCTTCCGGTGGCATTTCATATTTCCTCGGGTATCTCCTCAGGCGTCTCTTCAAGTGACATTTACATAAGGATGATTCTATTGAGGAACCCGGCTTTCAATGGAAACCCCCGTAGCCGAGGAACTCCTTCAAAGTGTCTAATCGGAAGCCCCACCGGCGTCGCCGATGCAGGGCCGATCGCGTAGCGGAGTTTGAAGTCCGGATCACCGACCAAAGTAAGTCAAACAACGCGTCGCGGCCATGCTCCGCGCCATCTATGCCCTTCGAATTACTCAAGACCGGGGTTACGATTGGACAGCAAATGAAGAAAATGTACGCGCATCTTCGCGCTAGCCATTTTCCTTGCCTGTATTCACATTTTACTCAAGGAAATGCTCAACACTTTCGATAACGACAAGGCACATGTTTCTGTGAAATGGCTCATTCAGCTGGTCACAAAGCGTGGGCTTATAGTTCGCCATCTTCTTCTGGTAAAACACGAGTCGACGGGGGCATCACATTACATCGCTGTTTGTCGGACGGACGGTACATCTGTGATTGTTGTATGCCTTCCAATCTGGGATCCCTTGTCGCCACTTTTTTCGCATTTGGATTGATGTTCAGAATCTCCCCTTCCACATCTCAATGATTCGACCGAGGCATGTAGCTCACTTCCTCTATCATTTAGATTCGCTGATGCTTCCTCTGTAGGTGGTACCAGGACCCGGGATTTGCTGTTGAATCTGTCCTGGCTGTGTGCCGCAATCGAGACCTCGGTCCGCAGGAGTTCAGGTTACCAACGAAGACCATACGCTCCGCATTCGCTTCGAATCCCCTCGACAGTACATCCCATGAAACTACACCACCTCCCTCCACGCAGACAGTCCCAGCTCGCAATGTCTTCCACAACGTTCAGGCGGCGATCCGGCCTCTTATTGCTGGCATACAGACACGTCAACAGGTCTCGGAGCTCATAAGCAGTCTCGAAGGCTTACAGTACGCTTCATTTTCTTGGATTGGGCACATACTGAGTTAACACCCAACAGTCAGAGAAATCTCGACGAGACTCGCCGAGAACAAATCATTGACCCACCGGTGATCTCTCACAAAGGCCGTCCACGTACAATGCGACTTACAAATGCGCGCGAGGGCCGACAGAGAGGAGGCGGTGTTACTCAGCACTGTTGCACGTGTTGAGACGGCCGGTCCTGCCGCCAAAAGATCACGGGTTGGCAGGACTTACAAGTGTACTCTGTGTCGGGAGGAGGGACACAATTGTTCCAAATGTCCTCTTCAATCGTAGAATATCTTGTGTATTTTCTACTTGAAACATGAGCCCCGGGCCGGTGCTTGGCTCCGGGTTTCACTTCCCGTTTCAGCCCACCGCCGGTGAGGGAAACCCTTGGAATCCGGGTTTCCAAATAGTACAATTGTTTTATCAGGGGTTTCTCTTGAAAGCCGGGTTTCTCAGTAGAATAATCCTTTACATAATATCCTTTCAGGGACATCTTGCCTGCGACATTCCATATCTCCTGGATGAATTTTTGATGATGCTTGTCTGATCATTCCGGTCCCGCCCGCTGATTTGTCCATTCAAATTGACGCCTTAAGCAGCCATTCAATGAATTCTCGGGAATCGGAGTTGCCCAAGAGTTCAATATCCAGCCAATTTCAATCCAAGTTATGTAAGGGCAGCCATGTCCAATAAGGTTGACCACACCAGAATGTGCACGTACGGAGCATTTGGGTGAATGGGCAGTTTTTATTTCGTTCTACAACCTCGGATCTACAAATCTACGCGAAAAGATTTGAATATACGATTCAGAAACTAAGAAACACCCGGACAAGATTGGCAAAATAAACTGACAAACGACTCGAAACCATATGTTTCACGGGAATATCATATGAACGGCGATACAGCCGCAGAAGAAAAGATAGGTGAACATCTGTTGAATTATCAGCCTAACTATCTTTCAGCAAAGCAGGTGCTGACCATATATGTTTGGTGGTCGTAGTCCTTCGAGGCGCCTTGAAGAATACGGTGCGCTAGGTAAAGCATACCCAGTCCGAATCCATAGCCCCAATAACCACTCGTGAATCCAACCACCGAGGAGAATAGTGGAGTCAGGGCAAAAAGCACCGTCATGACGCGACGGGAGTTGCGTTCACCCAACACAAGCGGCAGCGTATTCCTGCCCGTAGCCCTGTCGCCAACGATGTCACGAAAGTCCTGCACCTGGAACAAGATCCCGCTCAACACGCTCAGCGTGAGTACCCATCGCCACTCGCGAGGGTTCTTTGGTGCAAATTGCATCCACATGGGCTGCATGATGCAGAGTGTTCCGAGGGAGATGAAGACTGCGTTCCTGGTGAACCAATGCTTCCCGAAGCCGGTGAAGTTTTGCGCGATGGTAAGTAGAACCCAGAGAACAGTCCACAGCATCACGCCCTCCGCTGCGCCGAGGATTAGGAACGCGCCAGTGCTAGCGTACCAGCGGATGTACGCCCCTCGGAGCGATACGCGGCCCGATGGAATGGGCCGATCGGGCTTGTTGATCCTGTCCTCTGCGACACCGCTAATCTGGTTGGATGAAGTGAAGGTGTAGATGAGAAGGATGAGGTATATGAGTGTTCGTCCGAGGCCGAGGCCGATGATGCGAGGGGGGAGAGCGATAGGGAGGGAGCGAAGGGCCGTGATTGCGTACATCGTTCCGGGAATGATAGTCGTAGACCAGTCCCTCCAGGTGAAGGCCCAAAACACATCAAGTTCGTGAATTATTAGGGCCAGCACAATGGAGAGACTCAAAGACGGTCGACCGTCCGTGCCTCCCAGCGTGTGTGCCAATTCTTCAAATCATTAGTGAATATAGAATGTTAAAATCTAGGGACATACTGGGAGGTTTCGATACTTGCATCATGTTCATTGAATATACTTCAGGATAAGTTTAAGGACTGTGAGGCAGACTCTTATATCACCTTCCCTGACATAGGCGCCTGAAAAGGCCGATGTTATCAGACGCCATACCCACCGGACAATGACTTGGTTATTGTTCTTGATTCGTTCAAATGAAACACAACTCCAAGAGACTTCTAGGTCTCAAGGCGGATGGGGATGCCGAAGAATGATCATGCTGAATGTCGTCATAATACCGAAAATTCACGGGTGCTCCCGAGTGTTCCGAGACAAATCGGATCATCTTCGGATTTCTGTGAATGCCTAAGTGACGTCTCATATGGGCTATGTCCCGGAAGTGTTCTGCGCCGTTCTCGTGTTAGTGAGGCTACTAACCTGTGTTGATGTGCTGACTGTATTTTTTTGCTCCTTTGTGATCTTCTAGCTCTACTGCGGCAAGAAAGACTCCAAGGATCCACTGCGACCGTGAGCTCGGCCAGAAGAATGCGGGGGTTCCAGGGACGAAAATGTAGTAGTGCGTGTACATCGGTATACTTCCTGGAAACCGGCGTTCCTGAGTGGGACCGTACCGTGTAATGCCACCTACCTTCCTACCGACCTCCGCGGATACGTGAAGTATTCTTGGGTATCAACTGCTTTTATCCCCCTGAGGGTTCAATTACAAGCTCCGTCTCACCTGCACGGTTCTTTTCTATGACATATTTACCGCATCGCCCAACCAATCTAGACGCTGGTCAGGTCGTTACCAAACCAATAAACCAGTATTCACTGGCAATTGATAGCTGGATTGTCTTGGCTGCAACCCACGGATTCTACGAGGGTATCGCATGTCTTGAAGGCTGTGTGCCACCATTTTTTCCCATGTTGTCGAGCCGCCCACTGTTCCTTCTTTCGGTTTAATCGATTGATTGGCGCGGTGAGACGACTCGCCTTTGTTCCATGGCCGACGACTAATACCCGCGCAGGATATCGTATTCTCTAGCGCAATGTTATTTGCGCATGAACGACAATAGCGTTGAAATAACCCACCAGACAGCGGCGATGATTCAATTTTTTGTGGACGCATACCGGCCCCGTTAGCTTCGTTCGATACAACTACTCAGTTTTCCCAAGCATTGAGAGACTTTTTCCGCTCCCGAATACCAACCTTCGGACAAGCATCCCAAACATTGTTAGATCCCTCGAATAGGCCGGGCCTCGGCAAGACGACGCTCCGATTGAGGACCCGGAAGCACCACCACGGGAAATGTACCGGGGTCTGAAGATTACCGAAATTGTGCGAATAATTGTGTCGTATTAGTTGAATCTTCGCTCCCGTGAGGGGATGACGGGAATGGCAGCTCTTGCGCAATCGCCCAGCGCTTGATGCTGCATGATGCATTATGGAAACATCTAGGAACGAAATGAAACCTGATTGATTGTATGCCGGAGGATCTGCGGGTGCTCAAACCGGTCCAGAGAATACAGGCGGTGATGGAGGCCGCGCGCTTAGGTTAGATATGAAATCACAACCCAGTTTCGCAATCCGGCCGATAGGCGGTGATAGAAGCTACTCATTTTAAGGAGACGGCGCCGTCGGGAGCGGCAAACTCGGGCAGTACGTCTGGAATGTACGGGGAATTAAAGCACCGTCTGGTGAACAGGATGTCAGGGAACTTGATGAACACTGAGATAATACCGACTGCATCCGGTAGACATATATCATACCGTGATTTCGGGACTGAGCATCCGACAAGCCGTCAGACCGTTACGTGAAAGCGGAATGCCTTCCATTATAAGGCACAGAATCCAGATTTTCCATCATCTCATGAACTCCTTGTCGCAAACTTTACAACAAGTGGCCCTTGGGTCCTTCTTGGTTCTCGGCGCAATTCTGCTGAGGTTTTTCAAGATGAAACGACGGGCAAAATTGCCACCTGGCCCGCCAGGAATTCTCTTCTTCGGGAATCTGTTCCAGTTGTCGTCACGCGTCTGGCTCAAGTTCACTAACTGGAAGACGTACGGTTAGTTTGTACAAATTCAAGTTGAACTTTGAGAAATCAAACTATCTCCCAGGGTCGGTTGTGTATCTGGACATTGCGGGCCAACCAATCATTGTGTTAAACAATGCGAAGGCCGCCGCTGACCTGCTCGACCGCAGAGCGTCAATATACTCAGATCGCCCCGGGAACATAGTCGCGTCTGAGATGATGACGGGTGGACTTTTCTTTGCGATGAGTCGTTATGGAGACACGTCTGTTTGCATTTTTACTCCCCACTCTGCATCATTTCTAACAACACGATTAGCTGGCGGCGAATGAGGCGCGCTGCACAAGAAGGCCTTAGTAAAAATTTCGCCCATAAATTCCATGCGATCCAGTCGAAGGAGGCAATTTTGCTCACCCACAGTTTGTTAATTAATCCAACCGCTTGGGACAGTCATTTGCGGAGGTATTCATGCGGTTGTGCAATTCAATGAATTCAACGTTGACGACTATCAGAGCCACGGCCTCTGTCGTTTTATCCATGGTCTACGACACGCCAGCCCTTCTTTCCGAGGAAGACGCAAAGATTACACGCGTAAATGATTTCGCGGAGAGACTTGTCCGCGCAGCGTGTCGGAAAAACTGTCAAAATTTGGCACCTTATTTGGCCTGATCATCGCCTTATAATGACATTATCATGTGAAAGTCGTGTTTTAAGCGCTTTTAAGGCTATTATAAGGGCAAATCAGACGACTTTCAGCTCATAAGCTAAATTTGATTTTTCCGACACGTACCCGGGCGCTCATCTTGTGGAATACTTCACATGGATGAGGTATCTTCCCTCGTGGATGGCAAAATGGAAGCGAGACGTGCTTGAACAGCACAGAATGGACGACGCATTGTTTCGGGGGCTGTTCAATGAAGTCGGCGATCGGGTAGTGAGTTTGATTCCTATCATCAACGTTGGACGGCTGAATGATGGATGAGTGCAGGCGCAAGGCGACCAACTCTCGGGTTTCTGCGCACATTTACTTGAAAAAGAGGATCAACATGGATTGGATGAGAAAGAATCGGCATGGGCTGCTGCAGCACTGTAGTGAGTTCAACTAAACCTTCGTCGCACACCCGTCAGTCTAAATGATCCAAGTGCGGCTGGAGCTGATACGGTAAGAAAACTGCCCTCTACAGGTTCTCGCGCGCTGATACTTACGGTGCAATCATCCAGACATCAGCGGTACTTGGATGGTTCCTCTTTGCCATGCTGTTCTTCCCGGAAGTACAGAGACGCGCCCAAACGGAACTGGATGCAGTGATTGGACGTTCCCGAATGCCAACATTCGCAGATTATAATAGTTTACCCTACATACGTGCATTAATCAAAGAAACCTTGCGCTGGGCCCCTATGGGTCCAATCGGTATGACTGTCCAAGCTCTATGTATGATATAACGAAGTTGACTTTCTCCGTATGCAGGTCTCCCACACCGACTGATGGAAGATGACTACTACGATGGCCACCTCATTCCCAAAGGCTCAATCGTCATCGCAAATGTGTGGTATGATCTGTATGTTTGTCATTACTCCAGACCTATAACCCAATCCAGGGCCATGAACCGAGACCCGGAAGTCTATGGTCATAACGCGGATTTATTCGAGCCCACTCGCCATCTGGACGAGGACGGCCGACTGACAGTTTTTATTCCCGAGACCAAGGATGAGGGCCACCACACTTTTGGCTTCGGGCGAAGGTAAGATTCTTCCACAATGTTGGGTCGAATGGCGGTTGAGTTCCTCAGGATCTGTGTCGGGCGTCACGTCGCGAATGACTCGCTCTTCATCGACTGCGCCAACATTCTCTGGGCGCTCTCCGTCGAGCCCTTCCACGACCACAATGGTGCTCCCATCATTCCCAATCTGGATGAGAGCATCGACAACGGGATCGTGGTGTGAGTTGAATCCCAGCCGGATATTCTTGCGATTTCACCTCAACGCATATCCAGACGCCCACCCCTATTTCGATGCTCTTTCAAGCCCCGATTCCCCGATGCTACGGGAGTCGTTTCCGACTGCAAGGAGTTGATCGCGTAAACGGATATCTCGTACGGTAGATATGCCATATACCGTATAATTTCGTTCAAATCGACGGTCACGGATCACGGACCCAGGTGTCGATTAGTCTAGTTTTTACCGCGGGGGTTGGATCACAGTGCTTCGTTATTTTTTAATCGCGGAGTTTGAATTCACGTCGCGAAGTGCACTTTGTGTGGGACGCGATATTTCATGGAATTTATACATAGAGTGGGTTTCCGAATCTGTGTATGAAGGTCTGCCTCTTCAGAATTTCGAATAGATGGACAGTGTGCGTAATACCCATGTCATGACCTCAAGATATTTGACCCTGATCCATGATCAATACTCTGTGAGAGCAGAAATAATTGAAACTCACCTTAAGTCGGAGGAGACAAGCTGCTGGCAGTGCCTTGAATCGAGGGTGTGGGTCAGCATGTTTTCCAACATCCGCCTCGGCGATTCCAAGTTCTGTGTTCCATGCTGCTCAACTACCCAATCCAACACATTTGCATCTACGACTGCCTGCGCGCCTTCGGGATATGTAGCAATGCAACTCAGTGCCTCTACCGCACTCTGGATGACCTCAATAGTTGTGTCCCTGGTTGATGATCAGCAAATTGTTCGAGAACGATCACCGAGACTCACCGCATCAGGAAGATCTAGCCTAGTTTTAACTTAATCCGAGCGGAACTCACTGAGATACGGGCAATTCTTTGGCGGGGATCAAAAACTGCCCAAAACAGCAATTTTTCGATCCGCGCCTTCGGTACTGCCAATTGCTGTAACAGATCCGACAGGCAATCCAGCAAAATTGCCTCCTGCGGCCCTTGGGAAAAGCGGGTAATCCAAAATAGTGCGCGTGCTGCACTCTCAATGACGTCGAGAGCAGTGCCATGGCGAGCTTCTTCACTGCTCGAGAATCAACTCCTGGTTCAAAAACAGAGAATTGAGAGCATACCGCAATATGGAAGCGAGTCGCTTGCAAATTTCGATGCCCGGGTCGGCGATGAGTGGTATTGTAGGCTTGTGGGACGCTAGGTCTCCCAGCATCTTCCATGTCCATTTACGGACCTCCAATTCCCGTGATTTTAACAGATTCGACAGGCAATCTAGCAAAATTGCTTCCTGCGGCCCTTCAGGAAAGCGGAAAATTGAAAATAGTCCGCGTGCTGCACTCTCCATGTCGCCAAGGGTGGTGTCACGGAAATTTTTGTGACTGCTCGAGAATTAACTCCTGGTTCAAAAACAGAGAATTGAGAGGCCCACCGCAACATGGAAGCAAGCCGCTTGCAAATTTCGATGCCCGGGTCGGCGATCATTGGTACTGTTGGCTTGTGGGACGCTAGGTCTCCCAGCATCTCGCATGTCCATTTACGGATCTCCAATTCCCGTGATTTTAACAGATCCGATAGGCAATTTAGCAAAATTGCTTCCTGTGGCCCTTCCGGAAAGCGGATAATCGAAAATAGTGCGCGTGCTGTACTCTCCATGGCGCCAAGGATGATGTCTCCGAAGTGTTCGTCACTGCTCGAGAATCGACTCCTGGTTCAAGAACAGAGAATTGAGAGCTCACCGCAACATGGAAGCGAGCCACTTGCAAATTTCCATGCTCGGGTCGGCGATCATTGGTACTGTTGGCTTGCGGGACGCTAGGTCTCGCAGCATCTCGCACATCAATTTACGGACCTCGAAGTTCCGTGATTCCAACAGACCCCGCAAGCAATCTAGCAAAATTGCCTCTTGCGCCCCTGCGGAAAAGCGGATACTCCAAAATAGTGCGTGTGTCGCACTCTCCATGACGTCGAGAGCAGTGCCATGGCGAGCTTCATCACTGCTCCAGAATCAACTCATGGTTCGAAAACAGAGAACTGAGAGCCCACCGCAACAACCAAGCGAGCTGGTTGAAAAGTTTCACGACCGAGTCGGCGATCGCTGGGAGTGCAGGGGCTTGTTGCAGCAGACGTGCCAGTATTCCCCATGTCAACCTCCGGATGCTGGCCTCCCCGGAGCTAAGCAGCGTCTCCGTGCACTCTAACACTCCTGCATCTACGAGAGCCTGCGCGCTGTCCCGCCATTGGGCGAGGCAATATAGCGCGTGCACCCCACTCTGAGCGACCTCGACTTTGTCGTCCCTGAAGAAGATTCAACAGTCGGTTGTAGCACACATAATGACGACTCACTGCAAGATTGATACCAGCTGCGTGCAGGGATTTATGCTGAGCACAGCCGCTACCGTGGTTGCATGGCATGCTAGCCGTGCTAGTATCACGCACGTTTGACTCCGGAACTCTTCGTTCGGTGATTCAAGCATTGCGTCGACGTGATACAATGCAAGAGAGTTAGCCACGGTGCGCGCGTCCTCCTCAGAGTCAACTCTTTCGTTAATTTCGGTCATAATCGCGGTCTTTGTCGAAGGCGATACATATTTAAACCTACGGTATCAGTCAGCTGGAAGGGCCTTGAAAGCACGCACAATGGAAGTATAATACCAGAGATAACTGGTGTAAATCTCCATATCCTTACTCGACAGCGGAGTCCCGCGATTCTTTCTGATGAGGGCTAATGCCTGGCGGTCGTGCATGTGCCTCAGCAGCGGCTTTGTGGCGGCATGGAGGTTGATGTTGGGACCAGTAAGGTTGTTGTCCGACCACCAACTGTATATGCTTTCGCGGGTCTGCTGGCGGGGTAGTGGGGGCATGAGAGAGGAAACGAAGTAGCGCTGTGCTGCGGATGGCGACCAAAGCCAAGACTATCACGACACGAGTGTCATATTTAGCTGTATCGCCCCGCCGTCATGCACTGGATGCGTTTATTCCTGGGCCTGTTAGATACGGGCCTAATTTGGGAAATGCCAAGCGTCGTCGAAGACTGAATATATTACCAGCATAAAATGGTGTGCGTGTGATTCCGATTCAGAGAATGATCCCGAGTAACCAGAAGTAGCGGTGCAGTAAGTACAATCACAGATAGTCCTATAGGCCTTGGTATTTTATATCCTGCGGGAAAGACAGCACAGAGATTGGACCCGAGATTGTGCCCGCTCTTCAATTAACGCCAAAGAGGACATCGTTTCGGAGCGCGGCACATCCCTCTCCTGATGTGTCTTCCTCATCCTGCGCGCGCGCACTGGGGCGCCAAAGTCTACAAGTATCGCGTGCGGCGTGCGACAGTCCCCCCGGGAATGGGGTGAGGGGGGGGGGGTATGCGTGGGGGAGAAGGCACAGTCCGAGAAGAAAATATGTCGAGGGCTGAACGAACGAGAGAAGAGGTACGAGAAATTAAAGAATGGGAAACCACGGTGTCGAGTAAGCAGCATATACGTGAGACGCGGTAATAAAATCAAATGGATAGAAGGGATTTGGAAAGATATGGCCACATCGACATCGAGGGCGAAACAGACAGTGAGGATTAGAGAAAGAAGTGTACACCATAAAGAAAGGTTCGACGTACCGATGAACTGAAGCAATCCCATTTCCTAAGGATGAGGGTGCACGGCACTCGACCAGAACGTGCAGCGGGCGGAGGATAAGAGAAACGCGGAGTCGGCAGTCGGCGTTGGTCGGCCGATGTAGTCTGGAAAGCAAGTCTCAACGTGGACCACTCGTAACGACCGTTCGGCGGCATACTGGTGCTTATGGAGAGATCAACCGCGGTGTTTAGCAGTCCCCCCTCAATCCACTGTCCAGGGCTTTCCATTTTGTGATTTACTCCACCCCGATCGCACAAGTAAAATGAAACAACGAGAACGGACGACCCACTGCCCGCTGCGCCCGTCAACCGCGCTGGACCCCCATAGGACCACAGATATGCGTCGGAGCCCGGCATCTGCGCCTCGCGATTACACACTCCGTCCCCGTCCCCATCCCCGCCCCCGCCCTCGAGAGGTGGAAACGAGAACCAAACGAGAAGGGGGAACGGAAACAGGACACAGACGTAAGACGTAGGAAACGGGTAAGTGGAAGGCAGAACCGGCACGCGAAGGCGAGAGGGCATGTCCAGCCAGTAGCAAGAAGGGAAGAAATAAAGAAAACAAGGAAGGAAGGAAGGCAGAACAACGCAGCAGGAACGAATGCCCAAGCGAAGGTCGAAGCAAGGCACACGACCACCCCGCCCGATCGCGGAAGTAAAGCGAAAGCCAAACGCAAAACGGGCACACGACACGAAGAGTGCATGGTAACGAGCACCGGGCGCGGACGACGCGTAGGGGAGGCACCAGACATCACGAGGAGGTGCGCGTAGCATCGGGGGAGGTGCGCAAAGGCACACCCGGCGCAGCAGGCCACGGAATACGGGATGTGAGACAGACTGACATTATTTTATTTTAAAGCCATGGACAGGAAAGGAAGGGGAAAGGGGTGCGAAGAGGCGGAAGACGCAGGGGGAGGGGGAAGGGAATGGAGGTGTCTCGGGAGCGACGAGGGGGACGTAGCCAGAAAATGTGGGAGCAGGAGCAGCGTAGGACGCACACGAGGATAGCGACGGTGGCGACGTCAATGGGATAGAACGTGAGCGCAAAGTTGACGCCGAGGATGTACCACAGCGTCCCGTTCGTCCCGTGCTGAATAATTGCATGTGAATACAGTAAGCACCTCGCAGAAAGAAACGAAAAGAGGGAAAGGAAAGGAAAGGACTTACGCGCTCGCTCTCGCACATGAGGAATCCCAGCGCGCCCCAAACGATGCTCGGTATCGGCCGCGAGCGCGCGTGCGACCTCGTGCTCGTCGTCGTCGTCGTCCTCGGCTTCGAGCGCGGGTCGAGGTGGCTATCTTGCGCATGATGCCCTTTACGCCGGCGTCGCGCGCGGGGCTCGCCGAGATGCGGCGACGGGGCGCAGGAGCGGGCGGGGACTAGCTGGAGATGGAGGGACCAAGGAGGGAGAACCAGAAGGTGATGCGCTCGGCATTAGCGCTGCCGCGCACGTGCAGAAAATCCTGTTGTCTCCCACCTTCAAGCCAGTCTTCCTCTCCTCCTCGAATGCATCGCTGCCTCGCCATTCTGGAGATTCTCGAGCTCATTTGCACACACTTTCAGGGCAGCTCTCTTACATCGGGTCGCAGAAAGGATTTTGCTGCTCTGGCGAGAACATCCAGGGACTTCCATGGTCCCGCTCTCGATATCTTGTGGAGGGTGCAGGACACACTCGCACATTTGATCAAATGCCTTCCATCGAATCTGTGGGAAGAATTTCAAGAACCGCCTGGCGTAGGATCATGGGGGTTGCGTCAGAGTCAAGTTGTGAGTACTCAAAAGTTTGCTCTCAGGGCGTTCACGATTAATCCGTCGTTTAGCAGGTCATGGGTGAAATTAACTCGCGGGATGGGGCGAGAACTTTGGTTTACGCACCTCGAATTCGAGAATTAAAATTGGGTTCGTATTTCTACGGTTCCGCTTTCCCTGATGTCAGTGTCCTCGACGCGATCAGTTCCACCATTCCTCTTGAAGAGCATTTGTGCCCTAATCTTCGGCGCATCTCATGGGCACCAGAAGAAGAACCTCTCTTCCCCTATATCCGTTTGTTCCTTGGCCCCAAGATTACAGCTGCCCACGTCGTACTTCCAACTACATCCGCTCCGAATATCACCCTGCTTCCCACCCTCGAGCTTCGGTATCCCGAGCCGAAAGAGCTCACTATTGAAGGCCCCTCGGAGTGTCCCCTGCTATGTCGCACCTCGGCGATGGTTGCTTTGCCAGATCTGCAACGAATTAAAATCCTGACTTTCGATACCCTCGGTCGAGCAGCCCTCCAACATCTTTCGCAGCTTCCTCAACTCAAATCTTTGACCTTGTATATACCCGAAGTAAACGACCTGGGACCACCATCCCTGTCTCTCACTACGGCCCCCCCGTATCACCATCCATTCCCCGCGCTCCGCGACGTACACTTCGGATCAACCACAATCAAGTTCACCACCGAATTCATCAATATGTTGTCCGACTGTCGCTTGGATAGTGTCATCATGGGCACCGAAGTCCCGGCTACGACAATGGCCACGAGCGGGCTGTACACTAGCCTGGCTAGCCACCTGTCACACATCGCGCTCCAGTCGCTGCGTATTGGCTACGACGACTTGCCGATCCCACAGCCAGCCACAATCACCAATTATCTGATCAACGGCCATGCACTTGCACCACTGTTCTGTTTCGTAAATCTCATCATGCTCGTTCTCAGGCCACCTGTTGGCTTCGATATCGACGACGCCACCGCATGGGATATTGCCCGTGCATGGCCGAAGCTTACATCGCTTACATTGGAGGCAGCCAGCGAGTTGCATCATCCTACCAGCATGACACTCGTCGGCCTCCGCGCCTTTGCCGCGTACTGCAAAGACTTGGCATACCTAACTATCACCCTCGACGCTTCTACAGTCCCCCCTTTCGACAATTCCCCCGAAACGAAGATCTCACACCACCAGCTTACAACGCTCGTAGTCGCTGCATCACCCATTTCTGACGCGCCCAACGTCGCCCGATTCATATCTGATCTATTTCCAAGCGTCGTACAGATTATCACACTCACCGAGTCCCGCGGGATTGAGGATGAGATGGACGAAGAAATACCCTACGCATGGGCTCGCCACACCCAATGGAAACAAGTCGAGGTGTTAATTCCGATAATGGCGTCCATTCGTCGGGAAGAACGACAACGGGCAGGAGTGTCGGCCCAGTGATTTATTTCTGCCTCGGTCCTTCGTTCGTCTTCCCCTTTTGAAAAAAGATCAACCCATAAGCCTGACTTTCTTCACTTGCAGCTGCCGCCGATTTACTCTTATCTTGTTCTTTCTTGATCTCTACACCAGTTTCAGTCTCTATGTTGCGAAGGCCGAGCCACTCCAGGATTCCGCTTCAAGGATTTCTCTGTATCCTCGGATAGGATCTTAAACCGGCTCAATTTATCCCTGCACCCAGATTGAGAAATCTTGCTCCGAACCAACTTGAACATACCTAAACAGGCCCCGCTGAATTTCGAGAGGTTGTCGCATTCAAACGATTGTCGTCGAGGGGCGCTCGATATTCCCGGTCCTGGAGCAACACACAGTTCAACTGAACTCTTAAATTGGGCACGAACCGGCAAGGTTGCCAACAGAAGGTTCCGGTATGGACGTTATTTTCTGTTTTTAAACAGGCCTCATTTCGCTGAGTCTCCCTCGGGCAACATCATGCCGTGAGTCCAGTTGATTCTGCCCTCTCTTCATAAGATTCTGCTGTCTGAAGCAAGTGCCGAGGACGCAGCGCGCTCTTATGACTTACAAGCCCAGTAGAAAGGCACTGGCATGGGTCGGATCCCTTTAGTTTTTTCCAGACTAGTACTACCTTAAGAGTTATTACACTGCAAATCACGCGCTTGGACAAGTCCATAGTTTTCATGCCCGTTCTCTGGGTGTCTGTACTAAAGGCTTCTCGTTTTACAAATTTCTAAGTTCGAGTTCAAGCCGATGTCAGTCACATGATCTATCCACGCAGACGCGCATAGCCAAGCACAGCCAATCAAAGACAACAAAGACGCTCTTTCAAACACTTGTACTGTGTACTACGAGCTTTCTCGGGAAATAAGAATACGTTGAACGCAAAAAATCTAGAGCTAATCGTACAAAATTTAATACCACACTACTTAGGTATATCTACTACTATGTATCTCGGGTCGAGGGGGAAGGGGAAGTACTGTACTTGGTTGAGGAAGCTATGAAAGATTCAGCGCAAACCGATTTCCGCCCAGGTACGTCCCAGTCTTTTCTTCTCACCATGAAGGTGCTTCAACATGCCGCGGTGTTGGGGAGAACGATGGTGATCTCGGTGAGACAGGCACTCGTTGCGGCTTGCTGTAGCCAACCCATGCTCCAGGATTGGGAACTTGAACCAATGTTGAAAAAATCAAAGAGATGCAAGATTGTCTCGGGAGTAGGACCCAGATGGCCGGATATCACCGTTCACAATATCTGCTGTACATTGAACTCCCAGCGAGTGTCACTACAGAGGAAATGATTCAAGTGTAAAATAAAGGGAGACGGAAGTTACCGGCCGAACTGGTAGATCAAAACGCGGCTTGTCTTTCCCACTCTTTGCTTTGAGCGATTCAGAGCCTCAAATATGTCTCCTCAGGGAGAGCGCTCGATTTTTAGGTGTAGCGGAGCTCAAGATTCTGCTCGCAACCCAGGATTGTGTTCTGCGCGTGTTGATGCCACAGTCTTCTATGTCCCTCTCAATTCCGATGAAAGCGAAAGATCAAGGAAGGCGTCCCTGGCACAATGGCGCGTGGTCAGGTGTGGGGGGATGGTCCTGTTGCGAGCCCTGCCGTGGCTGAAGTCGTGTTAATCCGCGATAACCACTCGAAGGCCTTCAGTCTTGCCCGTCATGAGTACGGAAAATCACCCGAGTCTGAAAAGTCCGCCGTAGATGTCACCGCGCCAGTGTACGACATCCGGTCGGAGGAGGAGAATTGACTCCGGCGCAAGCTCGATCATAGGATTATGCCGCTGGTGTGTCTGCTCTGTGAGTTAACATGGAAGCCACATTTTCCGAGTTTACTTATCGCTGCCTAGACGGTACGCCCGACGCGTCTTGAGATCGCTCTTCATTTGACTGTATCACCTCTTCAACTGAATCCAATTGGTCCGGCGCCCAAATTTTCTGCTTTCTGCTTCCTCGATCGCGTAAATGTGGGGTTCGCCTCTGTCGCCGGTCTTCAGGCGTGCATATTTTCTCCGTCCGTTGAAACAAACCCCTGATACCTATCGATAGATCCCTCGGTCTTCATGGCATCCAATATGATATCGGGTTAGCTTTGACTATGCACCTCGAGCTCCAGGTCTCACTCCGTCGATCCAGTCTTACATGCTTCTATACGACATACGTGATCGTAGAGACCCCGAAGTGCAGGTTACACCCCGTGGCTTCCTTCAATTGCTGACGCCGCACCCCAGCAACTTGCTTGGCAAGCACCTCGGTATGGGAAGATGGCTTGCGGGTTGCGCGTTCGGTTTCGGGATTCGCTGCATGTGCTCAGCGTTCGTTCGCAACTTTGCCGAGTTTTGTTTCGTCCGTGCACTCCTTGGTGTCTTCGAAGGAGGGGTACTCACGGGAATTGCGTACTTCTTATCAAATTTCTACAGGCGTCAGGAGCTCACCTACAGGCAAGCCTTTTGGTTTTAACAGGTTGATTAACAAACCTCACTTTATTCTCCAGGAGTGCGTTTCCTTCTGCCCGTCTTGTAAAACCAAATATGTATAATCCACCGCAGTGGGTCTCGTCCTCACTTCAAGCAACATCGGCGCAGCATTTGGCGGTCTTATTGCATCAGGAATTCTCAAGATTGACCAGTACGTAATCCGCTGTCCCAAATATAAACTGACCGACGAGCCGCGAACAGCATTGGTTGGCTGAGAATCTGGCGCAACGTGAGCTCCATTCTCTGATGGTTCGTTTACTCAGCCATTGCGCACTTTCAGATATTCGTAAGTTGCCCTTTATAAGCTGCTGCCGGACACGACGTTTACACACCACAGCTCATCGAAGGACTGATCACGACCGTCGTTGCCATATGTGTCTTCTTTCTGGTGATCGACTCCCCACTGCAGGCCCGTTGGCTGACGGAGGAAGAGAAGATCCTCGCAGTCGGGAGGCTCGAATCGGGGTATCCTGCCATCAATGAAGCTGCGCAGCATACCAGAAAGCAAACCATCCGCCAAGGCCTGTTGAATATAAACGCAAGTGTTTAGAACTCCTGGATAGTGTACCCCTTAACGATTTTGTTTTCAGACCTGGCTTATCGCCATCGGATTCCTGTTCATTAGTACGCCATCCTCATGGTAGTTTAGAAGGTATTGCTTACGATCCAGAACAGATATCGCCGTTCAAGGGTACACTCTTACCATCTGAGCCTAGAGTTCACTGACGTTTCAGAGCTGCCGTGTTCTTCCCGACCGTGATCGCGACCCTCTTCCCCGAAAAGACACCTGTTGCAAAGCAGCTGCTTTCCGTTCCACCGTGGGTCGAGCGACGTACATGTCCGTTTATAAAAGCTGAATACATCTCATTACAGATACCTCATGGCTGCTGTCATGCAGATCATCATACCGTATGTTTCAATGCGGATGGATATTCGCGGTCCTTTCATGGCTGCCCTTGCGGGCGTGGGGATAATCGGTGGGAACCTTGGCTCCTTCCCCGGCTCAATGCTGACGGTCGCGTAGGATACGCCATTTTTGTTGGCTCCAAGTCTCTTCACGGATGCTACGCCGCTTGTTTCCTTGTTGCCGCAGGTGGGGCATCATCGTGAGTTGTTCGCACCACCGCCACCGGCGTCGCCGCTGATTCCTCGCCAGAGCACCTGGACATATGTCAACGCCGACGCGCCAGACTACCGCAAGGGAAATACACTCAACCTGGCGGGAATGATTATCGCACTGGTCCTCACTGTCGTGACGATGATATGCATGAAGTGGGAGAACGCGCAGCGCGCCCGTGGTGCGCGTGACCATCACCTCGACGGGCTCACTCCTGCCGAGGAGGCCCAGCTCGGACACTTACACCCCAAATTCCGCTACAAGCTGTAATCCATGTGTACTTCATCGTTTTCCAGGGCCCCGGGATAGGCGACGAGGAACAGGAAGGTTCCCGCAGATGTCTACACACCAACTTCAACACCATTGTTATTCTGACACTTGATACCCGTCTACAATCTAAGTCCTGTCTATTTTCGGGACCTTCGACACCTGCGCCTTATGGGACCAGGCTGTATGATTACGCCGGTCATTCGAGCCTGTGTCGACAAATCTGAGCTCAGTACTGTCAGGGACCATTGAACCAGCAGAGGATCCTGTCGTCTGCGGCCGGCCATTTAAGCTGGCCATCATTCCATTGGAATAGATTTTCCCGATGATAAATGAGCTGAAGAGAGTTAGCTCAGACTGCTGAGGGATGTGTGGTTATGACTTGCACCGCAATTCCGGGAGGATACCCTTCCCAAAAGAAAAGCCCAAGGTCCAGAAGGGACACAATGACGGTTATGGCCCAGTGTGGACTGTGTGGTAAATCAGCTTCGTGATCAGGCTGTCGGTATTCTTCCATGGGGTTCCTTTTCGATATTGTAAAAGCTGCGAACAGTAAACGACACGAAATATAATAGGGAGGGACAGGAGGCTCACAAGGATTATTAAACCAATTCCGGGGTCCGGGCAGCTGATATGGACCTGCCTCGGTAACCCGTTCCGGTGTGATCCGTGATTGACGTGTCGGAGATCGAAAAAAGGCGTAGAGATCACACTGAGCATTTGGTGAAGCCTCCATCGAGTCACATCTGAATGTCACGCTGGGAGCGATATATCGTGCTGGACAAGGTCCTGAATTCTTTTACCTGCCTATTTAGTGCTCTAACGTACATATTGAATGCATGGCACTAGACTTCAGTTTTTTCCCGGGTGCCAGAGAGGCAAAGGCAGCCTCAATTGATTAAATGGAGGGTTTTTCAAAATGCTCTGAGAAGAGCCAGAAAGTGAGCGGAGAAAAAAAGGGAAAGCGAGGAGTCCATCTCAGGATGTCCATGGGTCACTAGAAAGAGCCCCGAGGCTCTGAAAGGAGCGGAAAGGCGAGGAAGAAGTCGATGTACGCGATGGGGGGTCACCTCCACAAAAATACAGTATTGCGGCATGAATGAACATCGGAACATCTCCAAAGAATCTCCAATTTCACTTCGCCAGTCCATCACCTGAACGCTGCGACAAATTAATTTTGAATGGACTGAAAATATTGAAGAGAGAGAACCCATTATGATGCAAAGATACAGCCAGGCTGGACCCGCGCTCTGCAAGGTGCACCGATATTAATGTAATTGATTCCGCCAAGCGCCGCGTCCCCTGATGGCGGGCCTTAAGTCGGGACGAAGCTTCGTCGCTTCCCCTTATAGGCTGGCCGAGACCTACGGAGTTATAACAATCGACTACGAACTCTCGCTTCCCCTTATAGGCTGGCCGAGATCTACGGAGCTATAACAATCGAACAGCTAAGAACTCCTACGGTCCCCTCTGGCGCCGAGATTGCTTAGCCTCTTCAGATCAGCCGTCGTGCGATGCCGCGCATAATGGCCGCCATGAAACGTTACAGACAAAATTATCGGGGAGCCACTTCATGTCTCTTCCAAAACGCATTCGGTCGCTGTTTTCAGGCCATATATCGAGTTCCCCGCCGGAAGGAATGCGCACCGTGCCTTGCACGGGTCTGGATGTCGCGCCTCGTGATTTAGTCCTCACTACCGGCCTCATCATTGACAGGCGCCTAAACTCTAAAAAACTAGAACAGAGTCTTTCGACACTCATTGAACAGAAGTTCCCCAGGGCAGGCGCACGGCTCGCACTGAGAAATGGGGTGGGTCCTCTCAAATTCATTATGAGTGTCCCAAGTTGAAGCGTGACACAGGTGTACGAGTTCCAGGTCCCCAATACTTTCGATACAAACACTCCGTCCATGGCGTTCACTGCGGAGGATTATGCTGAGCCGTACCTGTCTTCTGCGCGTCCTGAGCTCCCCATTCATCTCCCGGACGTTATGGAGGTCCCGTCCATTCATCCGTTTCCCGCGTTGGAGGTGTATTTTCGGAGCAGGGAATGCCCGGCAGCCCTCGAAGGGTTCTTGGTGCCCAACACGCCCCTGGTTCATGTACACGTCGCGGCATTCGACGATCTCACGTTCATCGGCGTCACATCATCGCATATCGCCTTCGACGCGCTTGGCACGCGGACACTGCTCTACGCTTGGACGCGTCTGCTCAACGGGGACGCGATCGATACTATCCCCGGCATGGAATGGGATGCGGCGCCATTCGAAGCTTTTACGGGGCCAACCGCGGTCACGCACGTGCGGGGTTGGTTCGATCTCGGGCTGTTCAGCCAGGTCTTGTTCATCGTGCGCTTTATGTTGCGGCTTCTCTGGGACCCGAAGGATGTGACACACCTTGTTCGCGTGCCCAAGATTTTCTTGGACGATTCCAAACGCGAAATAATGGAAGATCTGAAGCTTCAAGGGTCCAGTGAGTGGGTAGGGAGCTCCGACGTACTCGTGGCGTGGTGGTACAAGGTTTGCCTAGAACCTATAGATTTCGCCGTTGTCTAACGGGCCCGCATTAATATTCTAGATGGCATACAACTATCGCAAGCTCAACGACACCACGCCAATCCACATCCACTACCCTGTGGACCTGCGCGACCGTCGCGTCTTCCCCGGCGCGTCCACCATCAACGCACCGTACCTCCACAACGCCTTCTTAACGATTAGCGTCCCCCCGATCCCCGTCAGCGCCTTCCGCACCGAGCCCCTCGGCGCGCTCGCGCTCCGCATACGCCGCGCCCTCACGGCATACAACACGGAACTCGATGGGATCGCCGCAGACCTGCGCTGGCGCTGCGCGTACTCTCAGAAGTTGCTGTTTCCTTGCCCGCCGCGCGGCGAGTACACCTTCCAATCGAATTGGCGCGCGGCGCACTTTGGGGAACTCGATTTCTCTGGCGCGTGCGTTGGGGAGCAGGGCCGGGCGCGCGTGGCACTCTGTCTGGGGCTTTTCTCCGGAGGCAACTTGAAGGTCCTGCTGCGCGGTTTCGGCATAGTGTTGATGGAGGACCGGCATGCCGTGTGGATGAGCCAGGTTAGGGGGGCGAAAGATTGGGAAAAAATTCGTCGGAGTGGGAGCCTTAAGTTTATTTGAGCACACATAGATCCAAATTCTTTGAGGGACCTCAGCGGGCGCTAGATTTGAGCTACTACCCCAACATCTGCCATGTCGTGCTCATTCAAGCCGGACCTCGAAGCGTGCCACAAGACGTGCCGAAACAAGAGAATGATTTGTGCCACTCCTCACGGACCCATGCGTAGTCGTGGTTCTCCAACTGCTACTCTTCAAACCTAATGTGGAACCGACAAAGAAACGTGGGAGCCCGTAATTGAGCACTTGTTCGAGTTTCAATCCTCTGGCGCCACTGATATTACGATGGCGAAGATCTGGTCGGTGGATTCCTGATGGAGTTTATGCTTGAAGGAGTTCAATCTTTAAGTTCACGCAATATTCGGTTCAATCAGAATAAGATTTACACGATGCCCGTGAGGGCGGGTGGTACAAGCTCATGAGGTTATGTGGTCTGTCCTACTGTATTTATACTGTTTATCCTGTCCATCTGAGTCATTCTGAGCCATACAATAAATATTCCATACTGTTCTTGAGCCTTCTACATAATTCTGACTGACTCTCAATGATTCACCATGAGTCGTGCGCTTGCCCGAAATATCCCCGAGCCTCGGTCATGTGCCCGAGTGCTCATACGCCAATAATTCCGCTAACCAGGGAGAAGCGGCGAGGATTAACGAGAATATACTCCTCGAACGGCCGCTTGGACTTTGTATGGCTAATCTTGCCTCGAAGATTCAGGCGGTTGATTTATGCATCCAGCGGCTTATGATTGCGCTCGGGCTATCCAAACCCTCCTCAGCTCTGGTTTTATCTCCAGCAGCACCATTGTCGCCGTCGCACACTCCGCGGGAGCCTGCATAATGTAATTCCAACATGTCGCACCACTGTTTTTTATTCATTACGACTCAGGCCCGGGGCAATATCCACGGCCTACTATTCACTCCACGGCCTCCCCTACTCCTCCATGATCCTGGTCGAGCCGACGATGATGACCCCCGAGATCTTCGCGCAGTCCCACCTGACAGCGGCTGAGCTGAAGCGCGTCACGGAGGCCGTAAAAAAGCGCACAGTGCTGGAGCTACGAGTTATGTGCGCAAACTGCCCCGCGGCGCACTTTGTTACTAGGTTCCCGTCATTTGTTCCTGCTTTCTCGTTACTGTTCCAGTGCCTGGCAGACTTAAATTTGTATCTTAATTACTCTCGACTAGTACTTATGTCCCGTAGCCAGCGCAGAATTCCCCGCGTGTTTGCAACGGGTTTACTACTAATACTGGATTGCCCTAATGATTTCAACACACAGATACGTGGGAGTCTCGCGATGCCACCCGCGCCTGGCTCCAACGGCGGCGTCCCTGGAAGCGCTGGGACGTGCGTACTCTCAATGCGCTCGTCGTACGTCCTGTCTCTCTCAACCCTCCACCGGCGGGTGTGTCTCACCGCCCTGCTTGTAGGAACACGGCCTCCGGGACCTCCCAACCTCTGCATATCCCGACGGCGCGGGTGGCGTCACTCTGGCGTGCACCCGCACGCAGGAGACCGCGAGATATATGTACGAACAGGAAGGCGTCGACGCTAACGAGCGCCTCCAGGACGTCTGCCCGCGCATCCCCGTCCACTGCATCTTTGGCGCGAAAACCAACTTAGTGTGCGTATAGCACGCATATCCCTCGTGCAGCCCAAACGAAACGCAACGAGGGGTCTGCGACGCGACGCAAGGACGGCGCATGGCCTCGACCACACGGATCCCGGGTCTCGTGCGTGCTTTTATTTTCTCTGCTCGCGCTTTCAATTGACTGGGGGTAGAAGGTCACCCATGAGAACCCCTCCGAACTCGCCCAAGCGATTTTGAGCGCCTTGAACCGCGATTATGCGATACGCGGCGCGTGTAACTGTAAGCTTTAAATGAGTCAGATGGGCACCACACCAGGCTGAGAACGGATACGGCGTGGATGATCAGGGGCTGGTGGACTTCTAGATCGTGAATCATCTGGGACGGTAAACATAAAACCGGATGGGTAATTCACTATATGCGAATACTCAAGGGAATGAAAATGATCGAACTCAGCAAATGTTTACTGAGGACACCACGGGTAACTTGAACCAAGAGGTCAGAATTGGGCTTCGTGCAAGATATTTAAATGCGAAGCATGCCAGGGAAACCACGGGGAGCAGTCTACGGGATACGGTCTATTTTCGAGGTGTGCAAGTCTTTATCCATCATGTTGTTTGCAAACGCGCGCTGCCAAGCACACCATATAAAAACTCTCCTTTTATCTTCTTTTCATCGAGAGTTTGCTGTTGGTGGTTAAATCTCGGCGCGGTGCAGCAGGGAGGATGAATGGTGGGTCTGAAGACGGCGAGGCCGACGAATCGTGAACCTCGTTTAAATTCTTGGTTGTCTTATTTCTGGTGCGCAAAGGTTAACGACTCAACGAGGAATGTCGAAGGCAGGTTGCCAATTGTAGTCAATGTAACCTTGAGTCGAGAGCGGGGGCGATAGGTATTGAAAAGTACATAACCCTCTTTTCTGTCCCAGCTTTTAACGCTGAATCTGAACCTGAATCTGAACTTCCGTTTTCCTTGTTTTTCGTGAAAATTGGCGTGGTTTTTGGGCAAGTGGCTATTCCAAAAGTGCGTGGTCGCGATGTCACTGAGGTCGCTCGATTCCAGCGGATGCAGGAGCGGTCGGGCACGATTATCTCTGGCTCTATTCCCCTCCAATTCTTCAACCGGATCACCTGGTCCGACTCTGACCTCGATCTGTACGCCCATCGCACATCTTCAGACATTCCTGTCCGTTTCATCCTATCGAACGGATACACATTCGATCCGCGCAAGTCCCAGAAACCAGACGCTCTCGAGCAGCTTTTGGTGTCTGTCAAGGACAAGCCCCCGTGTTATTTGGGGCGGGGAATTGCCGATGTCCTTGATTTCCACAAAGGGGAGAAGAAGATCCAGCTTATCATCGCGACGGACAACGCCTATGGAGACCATACTGAGCTTCCATTCCAGTGCGCCTATCTCATCACACATGAATGAGCTAACAACCCGTATACAGCCCCCGTCATGAATGTCCTCACCCACAACTACGACTACGTGCTCTATCTCCGGTCGACGTTCGTGGCCAGGCAGGCGTTGGTCGTCGAGACCGTTGGCGCCGGCCAAAAGGCCGGCCGCCAGAAATACGTCGACCGGGGGTGGATGTAAAGGTCCTGTCGACGAGCCGCAACTCCGAGTCCGCAGTCCGGATGCTCCGCTGGGTGGGCGACAGCTTCACCTGGTCTATCCCGCTTCCTGACGCGTGCGCCGGCGCGCCGGACCTGTGCGGCATAAATTCGTGGAAGCTCGACTGCGACTCGGACACGATCTGGACGAAATGGGGCATCTTGAAGCATCCCGCGCTGGAGTATAGCCACATCATCGCAGATACCAGTGCTGTTTTGGCGCTATCGGATGATGTCCTCACGTACGTGCTCAATTTTTTATCCTCATGTCTTGCTCTAGCCCGTCGTCGCCATGGGCCGTCGACGCCGAGCTGTACGGTGCTGTTATTCACCAGCGGAGTCGACCTCACACATCTGTCTTGAATAAGGATACCTCGTAATTTTTGTTATATAAAATCACAACATTTTGGTTCCTTGTCCCTTTTGCATCGGAGCGTGAGCGTTGGGAGGACCAAATTTACGATAGGTGAGCGGGATCTTGCTGATAATATTCCCCCAGAATGGACTAGTTTAGCTCCGGTGCGTACTTCTAGTACTCGAAGCGGCCCGAGGAGGTCGTATTTTGGCACTTGCTTGGCTGTGATTGGTCGCCCGCGTCGCGTCGATATGTCATGTGACTGGCCTTGCTCTTTTGGTTGAAGTTCATGTTCAAATTTAGATTGCGTGATTATTTTCATCGTACTAACACAGGTCTAGGGGATGGTCTTCGTGTTCACTTTTGCCGTCGGTGGACGGAGTGGCAAAGTAGTCAATATGCTGAACTGGGCGTTGGTGAGTGGCACTGAGTGCTCTTGGCGTTAAGCATAGAATGTCTCGTTTACTTATTGATCCACGACAGAATCCTGTCGGGAATCCTGACTATTGTATGAGACTCACTTAAGTTACGCTTTTAAGATTTAAACAGTTCAATGCGAAGAATCTTGCCTTATCGGGGAGTGTTTAAATTCGACGCCTCGCTTGCTTAAATTCCCCCTAACTAAGACCTACATAACAATACCACTAGACCTGCTCATCATCCAGCAAATTCTGGTTCCACTCGAAACCACCCTATGCCAGTCCTTCCATCCTCCAGTCGGACACGCCCCCAAGCACGATCAACAGGCTCAC